>VXBP01002718.1:17260-27468 GCA_013400115.1 Rhinopomastus cyanomelas | reverse complement strand
TTCAGCACCTCATCTAGCCTAACCTTGAACACCTCCAGGGACAGTGACTCAACCACCTCTGTGGGTAGCCCATTCCAAAGCCATATCATAGAATAATAGAATCATACAATCATCATGGCTGGAAAGGACCTCCAGGGTCATCGAGTCCAACCTTTTCTCCTAGTGTCTAACTGCCAGACCATACCTGTAAGCGCTGCATCCACTTGTTCCTTAAACACCTCCAGGGATGCTGACATCACCACCTCCCTGGGTAATCCATTCCAGCATCTAACCACCCTCTCAGTAAAGAATTTCCTTCTAACATCCAATCTAAATGTCCCCTGAAGCTACTCAAGACCATTTCCCCCGGTCTTATCATCACTAATTGGAGAGAAGAGCCCAACACCAGCCTTGCTACAACCTCCTTTAAGGTAGTTGTAGAGGGCAATAAGGTCCCCTCTCAGTCTTCTCTTCTCCAGACTAAACAACTCCAGGGTGAAGGGGCTGGAGGACATGCCCTATGAGAAGAGGCTAATCATCCGTGATGATTCTATGAATCTGTGTTTCTATGCAGCTTAATCACAGAATCACAGAACATAAGGGATTGTAAGGGACCTCAAAAGATCATCTATTCCAATCCCCCTGTCACATGAATGAAATGAAGTTTATTGAAATGGAGTATAAATTAAAAAGCCATTAGTGCCCTATAATGTTATTAAGCTTTAGAGAGTTAGTACTTCATTCATATATTTAATAATACTAGTAGTCAAATGAGATTGAAATTGTGTCATAAGCCTTTGAATTTGTGAGAGGGTAAAAGACTTCTAAACATCTCTGACTGTTTGTAATTGTTAGTTCTAACCACTTATTTACAAATTTCTTTACAATAGGTTTCTTATTTACATCATAAATTTTCACAGCTTTAGCCGTGAAACTATATATTAGACGTGAACTAATATATTAGTTGCTATATATTGTCATGGCGCTGATTTCAAGATTAAAAGCAGTCTACTATCAGAAATCTTCTCCCTGATTAGGTACTCAGACATCATGATCAAGCCATGCAGTGGCCTCAACCAACAGAAGAGGTTAAATGTCTTGAGCTGCTTACTATCCAGCTGAGCTTTCCTCCTATGTTAGAGGAGTTTACTTGGTCTTAATCTCTGAATTCATGTTATGCAGAATGTAATTTTTCAATCTTGCTATAGCCGTATATATTCAAATGTAGATGGCATGGAAAAAAGGAGGCTCGGGACAGGAGGGATGATACATAATATGGCATTGTACATGAAGCAGCTCAACATCTGACTTTTATTTTGGAATACAGTCTTCAGTAAGATCTCAGTGGCAATTTTGTCATGTACTTGATGTTATCCTGTTTAAATGGTGCTCTACCCCATAGTAGCCTCAGCCACTTTTTGCTGTCTCAGGTTATACTGAAATAGTTTCAAAACCAAAATATCTCTTCAGAATATTATTTAATAAGCATTATCTTCTATATTATTTGTGCAGTCTCCATTTTTAATTCCTCAGTATACACAGCTGTGTATAAAATGCTCTGTATAATCTACTCAGACTTACCCTTAGATGATCAAACTTCAAATAATTTACATATTTGATTAAAAGCATGTTACTATCCGTTAAAAACAACATGTCAATAACATCATGCCGTTCCATTTGGAATCTTACTAGAATGTATTCTTTAAATAATGATTCTCCATATGCTTTTACTTTTGAAAGTCTCACAGGAAATTCTAATTGTGTTGTATTTTATTTGTTTCACCATCCTGAAGAAACCATAAAAAGGCCTTTCCTAACTGAAATTATCAGTTATTGACTCCACTGTTCATGTTTTGCTTAAATTGATTTGACACATGTAGGTAGTAGATGCAATATATGTGAAGTTTAGCCAGGAGGTTTTGATTGTACTGTTGTTGCAACCTGATTGTGGCGTAGCTGGCAAAAGTAGATGTCTTATGAGTTTAGCAGAAAACCTCAACCCTTGTGTGTCAGCTACTCCTCAAATATTAGAGGGGCTGCAGCCGGTTAAATTTAACTCCTGGATTGTGAGTATGTTATTGCCAAGATCAGGATTAAGGCACAGAAGAGGACAGAAGTCTGTAAGGTAATGATTTATTAAACATTGTAAACAAGCTAGAGAAAGAAGAAAAAAATAGAAAACATAAGATAAAAAAACAGGAGAGAAGAAAAACAGAGAGCAGATAAGCCAGTGTCAAGCCAGTGATGTCTCACAGGTCCACGTGTTTTCTTGATGATGGGCCAGAAAGTTTTCTTCCATGACTTTTCTGTTTTATGATATTGTCTGTCCATGGAAAGTTCCCAGTTTGCATGAAGAGTGACAGAGGGCTGGTCTAGGTGAAGTGCTACCTTAAATCATGACTGTGCATGCTTCCCTGAGACGTCTAATGATCATTGAGCATGTCTTCTGACTGTTGCCACTCGAATATCATTTGTCAGAGTTCCTGCATCTGCAGCCTCCTCCCTTTTTTTGTGGTCTCCACAAGTGGTACAGCCAGATACAGGGAAGAAGAAAACACACTCACAAGGAATTTCTGCTCCACCTCTGTCAGTATTTGGGTTCTATATTGATCAATCCAGACTTCAACAATTTCCTGAACAGGCCTAGTTGTTATATCAGTGGTGTAGTTGAGACATGTGCACAGATATTTGAGACATTCTGCACAATCACTGAACATAGTTATTTTTCTTCAACTACAGCATAAAGATTGAAGAATAAGAATCATACAAAGTCATAATAATTTGAATGAAATCTATGTAACTGGTATAGCCTAAAGATGGCTCAAAAATTGGGATAATTTATCATGATTCATAAATAAGTGTGTTACAACTAAGTGCTACAGGGATTGATGATCAGGAGAAAAGTAATAAATTAGAAGATGGAAAGATTTGTAGACTGTTCTCTTTGCTATTAACATCATTTAGCAAACTAGTTAATGCTTTTAACATAGCTATGTCTGATACAACATAAACGACACTACATAAAATAAGGGTTCCATTAAACCAGTCTCAAGCATGATCAAGTGAACACAGAAATCTCCACCCAAAAAGATTTGCATGATCTTTAGTGTGTAAGAAAAAGAATATTGAAAGTAACAGTTCTATATTACATATATGGCAAATAGTACCCAAAACTGTCCAATGTACTCATTAGAATCATGAAAATATTCCACAAGCAGATACAGTTCAAGAATAGAGCTGAAAAATAGTAAAAAATTCCTAACAATAGTCACAAAAATGATTCAGAGTCTAGGAAATTAATCTTGCAAACGCAGCCACCTAACTCACTCTGTGTGCTTTTACAAGTACAGAAGTCATGCAAGCAATGTTGATTATACCTGTTCATCTTTGGCTCGTGTTTCTTTAACATTATTAAACATGAAATCAAAAAACTAAGAATACTGTAGAATGGCTTAGGTTGAAGGGACCTTAGAGATCATCTACTCAGCCTTCCTGGCATGGGAAGGGATTCCTCTCAACTAGACTTAATTGCTCAAGGCCTCATGCAACCTAGTCTTGAACACTTCCAGGTAGGGAGCATCCACAATCTCTGGGCTATATATTCTAGAATCTCACCACTCTTGTACTGAAGAAATTCTTTCTAAGGTCTAGTCTAAATCTAATCTCCTTCAGTTTAAAACCTTTTCTTCTTGTCCCATCACTAGGTATCCTTCTGAAAAGTCACTCTCCTGCCTTCCTGTGAGTTCCTTTCAGGTATTGGAAAGCAGCTATAAGATCCCTCCATAGTCGTCTCTTCTCTAGACTGAACAACTCCAGCCCTCTCAGTCTATCTTCATAGCATAGGTGCTCCAGTCCTTGTGTCATCTTTGTGGCCCTCCTTTGGACTCACTTCAACAGTTCAATGTTCTCCTTATATCAGAGACATCAGAACTGGATGCAGTTTTCAACGTAGAGTCTCATAAGAGCAGAGTAGAGAACTTTTAGATACATGTAACATTGTTTTTTTAAATATCTGAAAAGGTAGGAAAGATTCTGATTCCTAGTCTTTAGAACAATATACCAAATAACATAGTACTTTCTTTCCCTTTATAGCTCTTAAATCAAGATAAGAGATTTTTGGAGTAGAAGCATTGTCATTCAATCAATGCTATCAGCTATAAACACAAAAATCATTTGTTCTGTTGAACTTAACATTGAATGAACTGAGCATTCACACCAGGTTTTAGATGTATCTCCTGTCCTAAGCACAGCACATATTTCCTTTTCACAATGAAAGAGTTTTTCAAATAATTTGAAATGCAACTGCGATAGTAAAAATATCTACTATTGGATGACATTTTAAATAACCCTAATGTAAAGAAATTTGTTTCAGAACACATAACTTTTAATAACTCCTCCCTCCCTAGACATTTATTACAACATAATCTGCGATACTACAGTACTATAACCCTAATTTAAAGAATTTTATTTCAAAACATGTAACGTTTAATATCTACTTCCTCCCCAGACATATATTGCAGCATAATACACCACTATCCTTACACCATGTCCATGTACCCACATGACAAGAAGACCCTATATCTAAATCTGTGTCTATTACATCTCTGCATATGTGTTTGGTACACTTCTTTGAGCAGCCAGACCACCGACAGTTACTGAAAATAGACTTTGCACAAATCTTCATGTGATCATAGCTACATTTTGCAGGACTGGATATTTTTGATCATCATGTGAAACCAAGTATTTATTTAAAACCTTTGAATACAAACAGTGAAGTGTTCAGTTCTAGCACCTCTAGCTATTCCATGAACATCTACAAAGAACTCTTCTGTGGAAACAATTTGGAAATCATAATGTATTGAATACTCATTACATAAAAGCAGAAGACAGTGTATATATATCATCAGATCTTTGGCTACTCAATTATCTCTTTATTTTCACACATAGTTAAGAAGACTCTACACTTTGATCTACATCACTGAGTTAAAATAGAACAGCACATGTGTGACATAGTTCTAATTAAACATATCCAGGTATATTTTATCAGTTACTGGACATATTGACAAGCCCCACATTTATCCTCCTTTTCAAAATCAACTGATTTGTTTAAACAAAATGTTTTGCCATGACAGTTTCCATTTTGGAAAAATACATTCTAAGCAGACAAATAGGTGGCAACATCAAATCCAGTGTGCTATGCTCAATTTTATTAGAAACATACCTTTTAATTCTGCTATAAAAACCTAGTTCATAAGTATGACTTATACATTGGGAAATGTTATGACAATCATTTTTTTTCTTTTTAATTCTGTTGGAGAATATAGGCATTATACAACATTCACGTACAAGCTGAATGTTTTAGATATGTCTATTCATCGTAATATGGAGCTGAAACTTTGCCAACAACATGGTAATACAAGAATTGCTGTGCCAATGACAGGTCACGGAATGATTCTACTACACCAGGAACTGCTATTTACAGGTTCTAAGACTGAAGCTGAGCAGGAATAAAAGTGACACAGGTTGCTAGGGGAAGAGTGTGAAAGTTCATGTTCTTTAAATATCAACAAGTCTTTCCAAACACAGCCTGAAGTCTGTTATTTTGTAAATCTAATTGAGAATTTCAAGTTGACTATAAAAGTCAACACATATTGCTACATTTTAATTTTTTTAAAAAACAATTAATATGGATACTCTATGTATTCAAGATGTTCTATAACTGACCATCTCTTATTTGTCACATAAATTATTCAGTAGACACCAGCAAAATTTATAAAGCGATTTATTTATGGAACTACTTCGTTGGTATTCAGACAACTCTGCATCTCTTGCTTGTTTGTAATGTCTAAACTGGAAAGTATTCAATATCTGACAACCATTTCTGATGACCACAGTCCCTGTGGACTCAAATTTCAACACATGATTAAACACTGTCGATGAGAGTATGGCAGAAGTAAACTTCTTTTAAAAAGGATATAATTCTAAACCAATGAAACTCCTTTACAATGTTCCTTTCATAAATATTAAGCATTGTGCCAAAACATTTGCATTAAAAACTTTATTATCATCTGGAGACCTATTGTATCAAATTTGAAGAATAAATTGAATCATTCAAGATTATAAAACCAGAAAAAATTTAGCCTTGTACTCAGTGGTCCTGTTCCCTAACTTTAGAGCTACTAAGAACAGCAAAGAATTTAAAAATACATGTTAATTAAGTAGCTCCAATGAGATCTTGGGAGGAAAAGAAAATTTGTTTGCATGTTTCCCTGCTGTATAAGGGGTTAATTAAAGTGCTGAAAAATATTATTATGATACCATTCAGCTGGAACCTGATCATTTACTGATTTTTCAATTAGTTCCATTAACATGAGCTTGGACGGTACAAATGGAAAAAAGAGAAAGATATTGCTGCAGAAGACAGGGATTACTACAGTAGAATTTTATCCCAGAGCTTCTTTTGTGTTTAGCTGTATTTTTGCAAACTTAAGCTACCTGAGTTTCTGAGAAGCCCTGGATATTTATGAAAAGTGGAATGTCAAAACACTGTGGAGAAAAATGAAACTACCTTGTGGGCTGCCTTACAAAAAAAAAAAAATTATTGATTAACTAATTTAGTGATAGTGCCCTTCTTCAAAAAGCTTTGTAAACACACTATAATAGCTGCAGGGACATTGATCCATTTTCCTTTTAAATTTTCTTTATAGATATTTTGTAAGTTCTTATTTTATAGTAATTACACAGAAATGCTTCTTTCCAGGATTGTTTTCCCTCTTATTTAAGCTGTCCATACCAGTGCATAAATAAGCAGATAGAAGGTAAAATTCATCTTGAAGGAGGTAAAATATTAAACAAATTACAAATCTATACCCAAATAACAATTACGTAAGAGGATTTTTGCTAACTACACATGAATGAGAACAAACTACATAATTTGAACACTACATTTCTGAAAACTACATGCAGGTTCTCCAATTTTTGAATTGCAAAAAATGTTGTTACGTAAAGACAAGTACTAGAGGGCAAGAAAATTAAACCCAAGGAAAAGCTTAACTTCCTACCATTTAAAAAGACCTCTACAATCAATAAGAAACAGGAAAACAAAGAAAAACCATATGGTTCCAGGTCTGTCATTTTCCACCGCACTGCGAGACAGATTAACATATCCATTTTAAACAGGAAATTTCCTTAGCCACAAAATTCAATTCATTCTATCTCTCCATTATTCTATCTGTCACATATAAGCAAAGGCCAAACACACAGATTACTTTTGTTATTAAATCCCTGGTATCACACAAAGCTTATGCAGCAGTGTCACCAGCTGATCAGTTGACCAGATCTGAGGCAAGATTAACTAATTATTTACAGAATGTGCCAATAAGACAAAATAAAACAAAGCAAGGAGGGTTCAAAACCACTTATAAAGTCACAAGAAAAAAATTCGCTAAATTCAGGGAAAAATAACATATTTACATCATAAATTCCCCAACATCAAAACATATACTGTTACATAACTAGGCAAGGTTCTTTCCCCTCCACAGGGAAGAAACATCTATCAGTTCTTTTGTGTAAACATGGTGTGCATACTTCAGTCTGTGCATCCTCTTATCAGTGTCAGTGGTTCCTTTGAGGCTAAGTTCCTTTCTCCATTTTCTCAAAACCAGTCTCCTGATACAGTGTGTCATCTTTCAGGAGCTACAGACAGGACTCTTCCCCCATTTCACCACATCATGGACTTGCAGACAAGCTTCCCCTTTGCTGATCTCTGAGGTTCCAAACTCTTACTCTCTTCTCCATCAATACTCTCTATGTTACAAGATGGCTACTAGTGGTATGCCCAGTCCAGTGATGCATTTCCCAATGGTTCTGAGCTTCCCAGAAAACTAGTTGTTGCTGCTAAGAATATCAAGTTCTATGCAAGGAATATATATGTGATAATGAATAAATAAATTAGAAATGCTTTTGAAATTACAGATTCACATGCTTTGGTCAGTAGTTGTAGTTTCAGCGATTTGTCAGGCTCAGTGTTTTCCAAGTGAGAATTATTTCTCCTGCAGTTTAACTTTTTTTTTCTTTACCAACTACTGATCTTTAAAGACAACTAACCCTATTTGGTCAATTCATCAAGTAGTAAAGATTTTGACATATTTTGACAGTAGCTTGCAGTGGGACACCATAGCCTCTGTGGGCAGAAATGTCAAGGGCTTTGGCTACCACATTATTTTCTTACTAATTGGAATGGCAATTTAAATTTCTCAGAATCATTGACCATCCTTCATATAACTCCTTCCATCTGATGCAGTGCTCTGAGAGATGTTTATGTTACACATGGGTGTGTTTAATCATAAGGAGTGAAAATTTACCAAGAATTCCTAATGTATTTACTTTCTTTCAGTTAACCTCTTTATCTTGACAGTTTTACTAATTCTAAATTAATGTATCAAAACAAGACTAATATTTAAAAGAAAATTCTGAGGTTTTTTTAAAACCTGTAAGGATTTCTGTTTATTATATATCAACAAATTCTAAAAAAAACCTCCAACAAGCTAAATAAAGAATAAACAGTTTTTCATGTGTCATGCTGTGTTATATGTGGGTCAAATTTTAAGGCAGATTTAGACCCATAAGTCAGTGAAAGAATTTCACCTTCCCATCTTCTCAGCTATCTTGTTCTGTTTACAGAATACTATTGCTTTCCAAAGTAATTAAAGCAGTAACTGCAGGCATCATGTTGAGGTCCTTGCATGACATTGCTTAATACTGGATCAAAACTCTTAGGGTGGACCTATATTGAGAGTAGAATTGTCCTTGGGAATTTGGACATAGGACATGCCCATCAGTAACAATATCACTTCAAGGAAAATAACAAGAGAAGAGAATAAATACTTCAGTCTGAAGACCACATAGTTCATACAATAAAATATTATGTTCTATTTAACAAGTTTTCACATCTATCAACTCCCCAGAAGTAGTTGTCTGGCTTATTGTACGAAACCTGTATTTATATGCCAAACTCACAGAACATTTTGATGTCTACCTTTCATCTAAGTGCATTCTTTAATGCAATTATCAGTCAGTGTCTATACAGAAATAATTTTACTGGTGTTACTTGATTTAAAAAAAAATAGAGAGAGCAAAACACAGAAAAAAGCCAAACCACTACCAACTATTTTTGATACATTTAGCTTTCCTTTGCCCTTATTCTAAACTCTGGAGATGTTTAAGACCTGCCTGGATGTGTTCCTGTGTGACTTGGTCTAGGTGATCCTGCTGTTGCAGGCAGATTGGACTAGCTGATCTTTCGAGGTCCCTTCCAATCCTTACAGATTCTGTGATTCTGTGATTCTGTAAAATAAATAATTTTAATTAGGACACTGACTTACCTGAATTTCTTCTAGTTTGGAATAAAATTCTAATACAAAACACTAAAATTGTACCCCCAAAAAAATCAATGAAGTATTTGTAGTTCAACAAAAAATTTAAAGATCCTTTTTACTTAAAATCTGCTAATATTAATAAATAACAAGGTAAAACATAAAGCCGAACTCAGAATATTGAGTTAAACGTCTGCAAAATTAAGAAAAAAACAAACCCTAAGACAATTTCTTAACAGTTTAAGAGACATTCTCCAAATATTTGCATTATTTAAAGCAGTTTCAGTAATTTATTTGCTCATGCATCAGCACTTTCAAATCCAAGCTGTTTTTCAGTCCTTGAGTAAGGGATAGAGTGCTTGAGCCAAAATCTTCTGAAAGGAAAAGCCTGATACCAAGTAATTTTATTTCAAGCCAAGACCTATCTGAACAAACACACAGAGCTAAGATGGCTCATATGCCTTTGTTTCTCTCAGCACAAGTCACAGCATTCTTTCTTCTTGATGTACTTTGTTTTTATATTTTTATGTGTAAGTAATGTAACCCACCAAGTGTCTTTTCTCTCCAGTCCCTTGGCCCCTCAGTTCAAGAAGGACACGGAGCTGCTGGAGGGAGTCCAGCGCAGAGCAAAGAGGATGATGAAGGAAGTGGAACACCTCTCTTATGAGGAAAGACTGAGAGAGCTGGGTCTCTTTAGCTTGGAAAAAAGGGGACTTGGACTGAGGGTGACCTCATTAACGTCTATATATACGTGAAGGGTGTGTGTCAGGAGGATGAAGCCAGGCTCTTCTCAATGTCATCTAGTGATAGGACAAGGGGCAATGAATGTAAGCTGGAACACAGGATGTTCCACAT
>VXBP01002717.1:356418-368834 GCA_013400115.1 Rhinopomastus cyanomelas | reverse complement strand
AATCTGATGGACACATGGCTTTATCATGTGGGGCTCTTACCTGCCAAAACATGTACAAACACAGGGTGGGAGGGAAGGGGGAAGAATATCTGAGATTTTGCTGGATGTCTTCAATTGTGGCTAACAAAACTTCTGAGGGAGACTTATAGACATTTTCTGAGATTGTATTGCATTTGCGCATTTTTATGTGCTGTTTTAACAGTGACTATTGATCTGTCTGCCTGCTGGGTATTTATTTCTAAGATGTCCCTAACAAGAATGTTGATATATTTAATTTCTTCACGGGAATTTCATCACAAATCTGAGTTCCAAATGGTGCTACGGGAAAGAAGGACTTCAGTAACATTCCTGTAATGACAACATCACTGTCCTTGGGTGTTCATTTGCTTTAGGAAATATAGAGCAATGTGTTTCTACAGAATATATTCATCCTTAATTAAATTAATCTTGATATTGGAGAGACAGAAGACATGGTTGTCTCCTTAAGTTGCTCTGCTTCTTCATGTGAGGACCTGTGCAATCTTTAGGGCTCACTGAGGAATCCAGATGTGGACAGTGAAGGGAGGGGATGGGTGGTTGTGTCTTGTCACAGGGGGAAGAAATCTTCATGTAGACTGCTTGAGTGTTATTGTATCTGATCTATTTTCTGCAGTCAAAATGCTTTAGAGAGGAGGAAAAGAAGCAGCAAATATTGTGTTGAGCTATAGTATTTATGGAAATACCTGCTGATGTTTCAAGACTGCAGGCAGTGGTCTTGGAACACCATCCTTCGTGTCAGCCAGATCATTTCAGCAAAGGGTATCTTTGCAGTCTTGGAGTGCTTAAGATAGGAAATGCTAATACCAGAGTGAATTTATGCATTCTGGAGATTTTTTTTTTTTTTGTTGAAGTAGATTTAGAAAGCGCTACAGCAATTTATGCTGAATGTCTAACCCTGGTGTACCTTAAATGAACTTCTGAACCTGCAACTGCTGGCTTCAGTGATGTGGAAACCTTTCCATTTGAATTTAAGGCATTTCAAAAAGAAATCAGTTTTTTAAAGCCATTTCAAAATTCTGAAATAGTTCCTAAGAAACAATTACAGGAAAATAATTTCTTAGTGGTTTTTCACTGTTTTTGTTCACACTGCTGGGTGCTACTCGCGTGCTTTACTTAAGTCCAGTTGTCTTGAGGACTTTTTTTCACTTTCTGCCCTAACGTCTAGGGTTATGTAACCCATGACTGTGGAACTACAGCCTGTTCTTGTAAATCTGAAGATGTCAGTGTCATTTTTGGATACCAGAATGTTTCATCACAAGAGAAATTCCTGGTAAATAATTTTTTTAAAAGGGTGGAGATTTATTGCCCTGTTAATTTTTATAGAGTTTTAATCTGTCTTGAGTCATTGGGAAGGGAGCCACCAAGTCCTTGGGATAGAGCCTTTGAGCCGCCTGTGCATTAGTGCGCTGAATCACAGCACCTGCACCAGCCTAAACAATACATTGTTCTGGAGCCCTTGGAGATCCTAGACTCAGGAGCAGCAATTTTCTAGTCCAACCAATGTCATAAAAGCATCAGATTTTGAAAAGGATAAATATTCTTCTGCTCATTGGTCTGGGCACAATTTACTTTACACCTGAAGTTTATGATTCATTCTATGAAGATTTACAAATTATGCTTTTTGTGGTAGGAGAAGGAGTCTGGATGTTGAATTACTTTGTGTGCTACTCTTTTATTATTATTTCCACATGCACACACCCTGGGAGTTTTATTATCTATTTAACTTCCATAAATCTTATGAATTGCTGAAAAATTTTTCCTCAGCTCAGATTACATTTTCCACAGCTCCATTAAAATATATTTTGTGGAATCTTTTTTTCTTTCCATTCTTACTGCCCTATGCATCTTTTGCATGTGTGGCTTTCATCACCATTACTTGACAATAAATAAAAGTTAACAGGAGGAGAGAGGAGAAGGCAGCACAAGTTCTTCTCTCAAACTGACTCCCATGTCCTACGTGAATCTGGGCAAATCATCTCTCTGTCTCTTTCCACATCTGTACAGCAGGACAGAACTTCCCAGGGGCTTGATAAAAATGAATATTGGGATAAGTACCTAGAAATTCTGAGGTAGAAGGGCCTTGTAGATTTAAACATAAATTACATCTTGATGGCACTGATTTTAAAGTAAGTTTGGTGAAAAGAATGTGTAGATTTTTTGTACATTCATGTCAATAGCTGTAAGTGGTGTTAATTTATGTTTCACAAGACTGCGGTTATTACAAGACCTCTGCATTGCTGTCTTTGGTTCTGTACTGTCAGCAGTTAACCTGACAAATGGTAACTCAAGCAGATTTACACCATAACAAAAAGGTTCAGCTAGGAATAAGAAAAAATGGAGTAGGACAAAAAAATATGGGTTTAAAATATGAACTGGTAATTATTTTTTTTTAATATTACCTTTATTATAAATGTAAATATTCTTAAATCTCCTTGGTGGCATTGTTGTCATTTTGGGTCTATTTTTTTATCCATAATTCCTGTTGGCTGTTTATTGCTTGCTGTTTAAGCTTTCCCTCTTGGGTTGTAAGAATAAGAAAGGACTGAGTATTTGCAAAGCAATGCTACAGCCATCTGGAGAGCTGTGCCTTTGGTCGTCTTTGTATTTTCATGGTTAATTGTACTGGTTTTCCTGGTTGACCTTATGATCCAAGCCTTATCAGTAGTTCAGATCTTCTGAGGAATAGCAATTAGAGAAACCATATTTATTTTGGGTGGGTCTGGGAGAGATAGATAACTGCACACCGAGTAGAAAAGCCCCAGAAAGGGCTTAAGCAGGCTTTCATCATCCTAGGGTGTGACAAGGCAGTTGTCTGAGGTGTTTTTGGTGTTCTTCTAGACCAGTCAGCTGAAGTCTGACCCAGCTTCTGCTGAACCAGCAAGATTTTCAGGTTCTGGAGGCTTCTCTGAGTTGTAACGTAGAGCTGCAGCATAATGCATTATTGTTCTGGGCATTGCTATATGAGAATTACTCAACAGTGAGAACTGAGACCCAGTGAACATAAGGCAAGATATAATTCTTGATGTACAGCAGCAGTAATAGAGAGCCCCCTAATAATTAGCTGCATAATTACTTTAGGGCAGACCTCTGGAAAAGCCATTTTCCCCTCACCCTTTTCTTCCTTATCCCCTTTGCCAAATCCTAACTTAAAGCACTTGGCAGGCACAGCTAGTCATCCCTTACTCTGTATAAAGTACCCTCCATGTGAGGCACACATACAGAGAAAGTTTGGGTAAGGCTTGGCTTGGCAAAGATGTGGGTTTGGATGGATAAAAATTCCCAAGGCCTCTGTTTATTTTTATAGTTCTTGGAATAACCCTGTTTTTAAAAGGCTGCTGGCCAGCTGCTGAGACAGCGTTCCAGAAAATATATTCCCAACGCAATCACTGCGCTTTGCTTTTCCCATCATGATATCCTCAAGGCTGTTTCTGGTTAAATCTCATGACTTGAATATAGGAAAGTCCACATTAAGTCAAAGCTCACAATGCCGCAAATTTTTCTTTTTTTTTTTTTTTGTTTAATTTTTTTTTAATCCAACTCTCTTTAAATGGAAAGGTGCCTGTTTCAGCTGGTTAGCCCAGAGTATTTATTTGAGGACAGGTAATACAGTGTACAGCTACATATGTAATGCAAAGAATACGTAGATCACTGCGGTGGATCTCAAAACCTGCGATTCCTTTTAGTAACTCTATTAAACCTGACTAAGATGAAAACAGAGCTAGTGCTGAGGATCTTAGTGGTATAAATGCCCTTTTAGCATTTCATTGTTCTTAGTAACCAAACCACTAAGGAAGAGAGCCAAGACAAAAAAACCACAAACCTCAACCAGTGTTAAAATAAAAGCCAACAGAAAAAAGTTTTTATCTGAATGTGTTTTTTTTAAACTCAAAATGAAAGAACAAAACTTGTATGTCTCATGATTGTGGTGCACAGGCAGCCCAGGGGACTTAGAAATGTTTACAAGAGCTTTTTTGTTTTTTCTGATTAGGTGAATTACTATCATTGAAGGAAATTCTTGCCCATTTCTCTTAGTCCCACCCTTGGCAATTCTTGCATGTGACTGCACCAAAGACTGTTGGAGTGTTGTCTTTGTTTTTCTACACTTCTTGATTCTTGTATCGAGGATAAAGTAACTTTTCACTGATTTAGCAGGTTTCTCTATGTTCAGAGAGTCCCACCAATTTACAGAGTTACATTTTAACCCTTCCTCCAGCCAAACTCATATGCTTAGGCAGAATAGAATTTGAAGTTTGGGCAGTTCTCCTCAAAATGCATCCAGGCATCTCCTGCTTCTGGTGGTGGCAGATCAGACTCTTTGCTACAGATGCTTACCAAGACAGTAATTTTAAGTAGAGGTAGGTAAACCACGCCAAGAAGGATGTTCAGAAGGGGGAATATTTCACTTAGTGAGTGTCGCCCTCAAGAAGAAGTGGTTGGGGTCCTGTCTGACTTCACTGGTAAACTGAGGTCCTATCTGGCTTCACTGAAACCATCCTGTAGAGGATCATGGGCATGGTGTCCAGGAGGACAAACACAGATTTTCAGTTTCTCTCAGGAAAGCAGGGTGAAAGGAATGAGGCAGGGATCAGTCATACACAAGAATGAGTGAGAATGCATGTTGTTTAATATTTTAAGGCATTTATTCTTGCTCTCTCTGCCTGCTTTACCTTATCTCGATGAAAACAGAGACAACACAGCTATGCCTGAAGTGCCTGCATTGGTTTACTGGCTTGCTCTACTGCCATATCTTGAAGCTTTTGGATGAAGAAATGCTGAAAGAAGAAAATATATTTAGAAAACACAAGATTTTTTTGCACCATATTTATGGAGAAAAATAAAAATTACTATTATGCAAATAGTGGGAAAAGTGTCCAGCAGGTAACAAAGCAATTTATATTGATCTGAGCTCCACGATTCAATACTAAGAGAGGCTTTCAAACCTTGTCTTTGAGAAGTGCAGAAAGCAGGGAGGGGTCCAGCTTCCATAGAGGTCATTGAACACAGATGAAGACTTGACTATTGTTTTTGTACTTTGAGGAAAGAATGACCACTTGTCTCATGGAAGCCATTATAGCCATTACTCCTTTTTGTCCCAGTTTATTAAAAGTTTGTTGGCTTGGATCTATTTGTTTAGCTCCTGCCTTCTGAGGTGAGTTAAGTTTTTCCAAGTGTCTAGAGAGATGTGTTTGATCTTCTGAAAATGCTGCGTACAAACCCGTGGACATTGCAGATGGCTTGTTGCAGGCAGAAAGTTGCAAGATCACTGTATGTTGAAGGTATTAGCAGCAGAGCTCTAGGGAAATGTTTTTCTTCAGAGTCCCACTGTGTTTTACAGATGGCAATATTACAAAACCTGAATGTTTTTCCTGATATTCCACTAAGTAGACGCGGGAAAGCAATATTCTATGTGAAAAGAAGACCAGCTTGCATGCACCACTGCTCTAGTCTGTGTTATCATCCCCTAGGTCTGTTGTGTCACGATGCAGGTTTTGGGTTTTTTTACATTTCCAAAGCTCTTTTCAATGTCTCATCTTGGAGAACGACAAAAATGTACCACCTCATTTGTAAGATGCTGTCTGAGAAACGGTTGGCTATTTTAGAGTTGTTAAAAAATTAGAGATAGTTACTTGGATTTCTGAACAAGCATATGTGTGTTTGAGATTATATATCTGTACCTTATATAAAAATGCACATGGTATATAAGATACATATGCGTTATATTACACACGTGTATAATACACACATATATATCTGTGTGTTTACTTATTGAAGTAAATACCAGCTATTTATGGATCAAAAATGTAATCTTTTTTCTTAACTTTGCACAGGTAAAATTGATTCCTTTTTCAGAAACTCATGGAAAATGTTAAACTGTCCTAGTATAAGATGTATGTGAATATTTCTCTAGCTCCTATTTATTTCTTCTGCTTATTTATACATGAATATATACATAAGCTAAGTGTTTCAGTAGGAATGGAGGAGGGAGGGTCAACCAGTCATAATACAGATAGATGTGATTATTCATCTAAAAACTACCGGCCAGGCTACTTAAATAACTAGGTTTGGTCAGTTCTATCTGGTTTCCACATGTGTTTCCTGTTTTTCTTCTAAATTCTCTACTGCTTGGGGACCCGGGGAATGCAAGTCCAGGATTTTCCTGCAAGGAAAGGCTGCTTTGTTCATTACCACCATGGGAATATGTTAAATTTAAGCCTGTATCATATGAGCCTCCACTGTGGTTCTCCAGTGGCAGATACAAGCTCAGCTCAGTTGAAATGTAAGAGTAGCAGAAAGCAGTGGTGGACCACTACTTTATTTCTGATTTTTTTTTTTTAAGTGAGCAGCAAGAATGGATGGTTGTGTGTGCTGTTTAATCCTCTTTTGTTTTCTGCCAAAGTCCATTCAAGTAAATGAAAACAGTGACTCTCAACTATGCAAACTAAAGTAGCTCTGGTTCTTAGCCCAGCACAAACAACAATGCAAAATAAATCAGTAGTTGTGAACACTCAGGGAGAGATAAAACATCCCCAGCAGAAAACCTTGGGATTGTATCAAAAATGTGTTTGTTTGAAATCTGTGACGAAGCACAATTGTATTTTTCTCTCCTTAGACAATGCTGTTTTAATTACAAGTGGCTCTGTCTCTTATTATGGTAATCTGCCATAAACCCCTAGAAATTGCTTATTGAGGATTAAGTTTCCAACTGTCCAGCTGAGAGGAAGGAGATACTGAGTATGTTGCAACCAGGTTTTTCAGACATATTTTCATACATATTTTTCTAAATGTTGCGCATAAACTTTTAGTGGAATTACCGTAGCACAGTATGATTTTCCTGACTAGTTTTTGCATGAGGGAGGGGTACAAAATATATTCCAGTAGACAACTTACAGACATTCCAAGGAATTTTATATTTGTATTCCTTGGAGTATAGATTATATTCCAGTACCAGAACAGATCCAGAAGAAGGGATTTCTGCGGTACTTGTTAAGCCTCTGATTTTAGGTGAACAAATCAAAACTGTTTGTTGAGAAAAGTCAACATGGAGACCTGGGTATTGCTTTTTCCACCCCGTGAAGTTCAATACCACACGCAAAGCCTGGTGGTAGGGAGAAGATTGGTGCCAACATTTTAATCTCTGCCTAGAAAAATGTAATGTTTGGCTTATGCTGGACTCTCTGTCATCTCTTAAATTAAAAAAATAAGGAAGCTGCACCTTTTGGAAAAAAAACCCCAAAGTTATCTGTGTGTGAATATCAGTATTCAGCCCTTCCACTTGGAAGATTCTGCAGAGGGCAATAACTTGCTTGGAAACCCTTGTGTGTGTTTTACCCAATTTCCTGGAAAGATTTTAAAGAAAAAATTAGGGTCAAGGTATGTCCCTTGGATGGTGAGGAACACAACTAATCACCTTGAAAAACAAGGAGACGATAACATTGGAGAATAACAGAACTGTGAAAATAGGATTTTGCTCCCCACTTTTCACAGAGGTGCTGGAGGAAATGTTCATTTTTAAAACACAGGAGCATTTACTATCTGCAGATAAGCCTAGAACCAAACAGCGAGATTAGGTGCTGCTGAGGCAGGAAAAGTTTTATAACCAAGTAATAAAAAAGTTAAGTTTGTGAAGGAAATTGGTGTTTTGTAATGATGTGCCAGATTCAAAGCACCAGGAAAAGGAGAAACTACCGTTGTTCAGGTAGGAGCCAAGAATTCCGCTAAGTTGCTACCATAATTATGAAGTTATTTCCTCCACTATGGAAGAAATATTAAAAATACTACTAGATAAGCCTTGCCAAGCAATAGCATAAACAAATATGAACAAAACAGTGTGGTAGGTTGAGGTGTTTTTGACAACTGTGTGGTATAATCTTAGTCAGAACTCCTTTTCGTTTCTCTACGTTTGTCTTAACCGGCTTGGCCAGGTAGTAGAAGGGCTTTTTGTTCAGTTGTAGTAGCCATCAGTTTTTTCATATTTCTCATACGTTTTCTTCCAAAGACAGTGAAATGATTTCTCAAGCAAGTGACAGCTTACCTTTATCTCTGCCACATTAGATAAAACTTGAAACCTAAACACAATCTGGGGACATGGTGCTGGTGTGCAGATACCTTCTCTCATATTAATATCTTGGCTATGTCTCTCTCATGAAAGAAGCAGCACATTTCTTCTTTACAATTTCATAAGGAGCATTGTAGTACTCTATTTAGGAGAACACATTTCTTCCTTTGAAGAAATTTTGATTTGATGTTGTCCCCGGATACAAAATTCAAGCATGACTATTTCTGCTTTGAGGTCTAGAGTTGTCAGTTTCGTTCCTCTTTGAGTCATCTGAGAAAATGGTTGATTGGTTTGGGTTTCTTTTGTCTCATATAGAGGTGAGGAAAACCTTTTTGATCTGAAAACATGTTAAGTTTACCTGTCAATGTACATAACAGCTTGTGCTCTGTGTCACTCTTCCAGCTGCAGAGTTGTCTGCTTGCTGTTGGTGAAAATTCTCATAACAATGTATGAACAGGTCCCACGACAGAATAATGATCATTGCCAGAAGTTACTGTGATATGACATGATGACACACAGAATGTATCAGAATACAGTTAAATGAGCTCTGAATTGCTGACTCTTACGCAGACTTAATATGAAGTGACAAAGTTTTTTCTGTATTGCCTGGTTTCATGGTTTCCTTGAAATCTGAAAGTGTTTGATAGATAAAGCATTACGCAAAATTTATTAAAAACAGTCAGTTTTTTTCGTGTGTCTTGGTGACACCACATAAACTTAGAAAGTGATTGTGTATCTAGACAGTTTTGAAAGTTAACTTTCCTGATGGAGCAGCAGTTTTTGGTGTTCCTATTGGTATGGATTTCCCTTGAACGAGAAAGAAACTTACATATTTCTTACTTATAAATAGATATGAAAAAATTAGTAGAATAGCTCTTCTTCAGTGAGTCTGTTCCCTTTAAGTTTCTAAAGAAAAATTAGTGTTCTTAAACTTTCTAGTATATTAGTGTGTATTAACATCCTTAAATCACCAGAAAGGAGGTAGATCTTTGCCTATACCTTGGTTTTCCAGCAACTATGTCAAGATGTAGTAGTTAAACTTGTTAAAAATTGTCAAATATGCTGCAGCGAGTTCCTCACAAATTTCTACTTGTTGAGTAATCAGCCAACAGTGTTCGGCACAACTGTCTTACCAATGAAAATATTTCAGCCTAACAGAAAAAGTGATGAATGACAATTGTCAAACTCTCTTTGAGGATAGACTTGCCTTCCTTTGTAGCTGACTGAGCTTAAACAGAGCCCAAGGGGAAGAGTCTGTTGGATTCTCTCTGCACCCACTGAAGGTTTCTGAAAACAATCTGGAAACTCATGCTCATACTCTAAATCAAATAACCCTGGATAAAACCCAAAATCAACAGCATAAGGCTGAGTATGTGGTGTTGAAGAACAGTGCCACCAGAGGCAGATGTTTCACATAAAAAAGCTGATATTCAAAACAATTAAAATTATTATTAGAGTTCAAAGGCTTGTGAAAATTCTTCTCATTTTCTTTAATTCAATCATTCTATCCATCGCTTGGATTTCATTACCACCTGGTTTGTTATTTTTCTACTCTGAATTTCTTTGGGGATGTAGTGCTTTGGGAGCTCTCCTAGAGCCTAATGGAGAACTACAGGAAAAGTGAGAAGAGAATAATGTAAAAACTTTGAGAGGATATGTCTGCCCAAGAGGATTTTTAGGCTAACCTAGAAGTTTTCCTCTAGCAATGATGTTAAACCTGTGCCAGCGTTCTGTGCAGTGTGTTTCTGATTAAACAATTTTGACGCCTCATTTATTCTTGCTATATTTGCCATTAGCTCTTTTATAAAATATACCTTGGGTAATTTTTTTATTGTTATTATTGTAACGGCAGTGCTTCAGATACTTTTGGGAATTCTTTAGAAGTTGCATCTCTCTGTATAGCCTTTTCTCCTCAGAACTGGACAATTTGCAATCTGTAAAGGGTTTTTTGTTTTGTTTTAGGTTTTTGTTTGACCTATTAAAAAAAAAAAAGGTCTTTTCCTCTTTTGGAATTATTTTTCATCTTTTAATCATGATGTCCAGCTATAAAGAGTTGAAGGACTATTTATAATGGAGCAGGTCTTTGGCTTCTAAATCTCACCTTGAATGGAGAAAATGAGTGCGGACAGAGTCCTGGTCAAAAGAGATGTTTAATGATGGATTGCATGACTGAATTAGTTACTGTTAGAGGAAAAACTTTTTCTTTCTGACTTGCAGTTGATGCAAAGTAATTAAGCTTTTATTAACCAAATTTCAGTTAAGGCTTACAGATACAGAAAAAAAATCTTATATGATTCGAAGTTAGACTGATGTAGTTGATCTCATTTTTGCAACTCCTTGTCGATGCAAGGCAATAAAATTTTTTGCTTTTGTTCCAAATTCTGAGCAATTTCTCTTCCCCAAATCCATTTTCCCATCAGAATTAACTCTGAAATTTAGTGTGAGTATAATCCAACAAAATCAATCAAATATATAGTCAAAGTGATGTGTGATGTGAAATTATTAACTTTGGTTTAGGCGTCCTCTGAGGTCTTTACTTTGTTTTAGACCTCAAACCCAAATGAAAACCACAACTAAATTACCTTCACAAGTAAACCTACAACCCAATAACTTGAAAGTGCTTTTCTAGAAGAATCGCAGGAATTCTGAATATTTGGCAAAGATTTATAATGGTACAGTACAACTTTATCTCACTTTGTTTATGTTGACCAGTATCAGCAACCACTGTAGTGTGCTTGTCCTTTCCTTGCAATAGTTCTGTTGCAAACATTTAGATTGATTCTTGTTAGAATATTTTATAAATCTGTAAAAAGAATCAAGTAAGAGAACCATCAGTGGCGAATGATTTCAGTGCATTCTTCAGAGGTCAGTAATTTGCCCTACAAGCTGATTCTGAGAACTTCATTACAATAATTCTTTCCCGTAGATATAAGCATAATGATTGAAAGAATGTTGGTGCTTAGTATTTGTGTTCTTCAAAAAGTTTTCATACCCTACAGCTGGAGACTTAAAAAGTATTATCTTATATCTTTATGATAGAAGACTATTAGAAATAAGTTGAAAATTGGAAATAAATTGGAAATAATTTGAAATAACAGTTAGGAAAGTCAACTGGTTAAAGCACTTGTTGCTGATTTAACTAATTTCAACATAATAATCATTTCAAGCATATTTTAAAAAAACTGACAAAGCAAAGCATGGAAGAACTAGAGCAAGAGGTAACATTAACTTGGTCAAGATAGATTGCTGTTGTTCACTGCCTTCAACTGGTTTGATCACAATGACGAGACCACTCTTCAAAGTCATGTGTTACTGAAAACAAAGACTGAGAGGTACTGGTGCCAGTTTGTTTAGCGGTGACCTTGTGCTGCTGGGTAGAAGGTTGAACTTCATAATTTTGAAGGTCTCTTCCGACGAAAGATGTTCTATAGTCTTATGAACGTGTCTTGAGATGAGGTTAACTCTTAGACAGCTAAGGTGTGCTGCTAGCTTTGTACTGCTACAGCCCAGAAGCAGCTTGTGAGCTGAATTGCTGGGTATCCTAGGCCCTGTACCTGAGGTAGATGTCTCATGATCTGCTCATGGTGATACATTCAAACATCCCTTGAGCCTAGTTGTATTTTGTCATTCCCATGCCACATTGGAATGAAAGAATTACTGAATGACACATTGTTGTTTCCAGCTGGTGAAGAGCTTTTTGAGCTTCATATCCACCAATACTTTGTGGTATGAAGTATGTGTTAGGTAAAGTTCTTGGGGTTTATGATGTGGCATGTAGGATTAATAAGGCTGGACAGTCCTAACATAGGGCAGTTTTAAGTATTTGAAGGTTTCTTTTTCCTAATTCATAGTTTTCCAGTAAAAATACAATTATCGGTTCAGAAACATGGTTTCTTCTTTGTCTATTGATCCAGAAATAACCTGTGAAGACATAACTATATTTTTTTCTGAAGGAAATTGAAAATTTGGGACAATCTTATCAATGTAATTTAGTTGACTTGTTTCATATTACTCTTGAACATTTTATTCAGTTACATCCAGACAAAAACAACACTAGAAGATTGTTGTTAATGACTATTTCTATCTAAGCCAGAAAAATAAATATTTATTTGATGTGTAGAGCCATCAACTTTGACTTTCTTAAGTTCTTCAAGACTGTTCACAGAATTAGAGATTGGAAGGGATCTTAAAAGATTATCTAGTCCAATTCCCCTGCCACAGCAGGATCAACTAGATCAGGGGTCCTCAAACACCAGCTCATGGGCCAGATACGACCCGGTGTCCAATCTGGCCCGCCGGTCCACTGGCATTTAGGCCCCCC
>VXBP01002717.1:40404-356379 GCA_013400115.1 Rhinopomastus cyanomelas | reverse complement strand
CAAAGCAGATGCAGTCGACTTCTTCATCCTGAGGCGGGCAGCTCCCTGTCTCTCCTTCCTGCTCCCAGGCAGGACAAGCCAGGCAGCACAAGCTACAGCCTGGCCCCGAACACTGGTTGAGAGACAGGGAATCAGCCCCCTGTTCAAAAACTTGAGGACCCCTGACCTAGATCAAGTCACACGGGAACGTACGCAGGTGGGTTTTAAACATCTCTTTAGCTTGGAGAAGAGGAGATTGAGGGGTGACCTCATTAATGTCTATAAGTGTTTGAGGGGTGGGTGTCAGGAGGATGGAACTGGGCTGTTCTTGGTGTTATGTAGTGATAGGACGAGGGGCAATGGTTGTAAGCTGGAACATAGGAGGTTCCACATCAACCTGAGAAGGAACTTCGTCACGGTGAGGGTGACGGAGCACTGGAACAGGCTGCCCAGGGTGGTTGTGCAGTCTCCCTCACTGGAGATATTCAAGACCCGAGTGGATAGGTTCCTGTGTGACTTGGTTTAGGTGATCCTGCTGTTGCAGGTGGATTGGACTGGATGATCTTTCGAGGTGCCTTCCAATCCGTAGTGATTCTATGATTTTATCTCCAGTGAAGGAGACGCCACAGTCCTCCTGGGCAACCCGTTCCAGTACTCAGTCACCCTTACCATGAAGAAGTTTCTTCTCATATTTATCTGGAATCTTCTATGTTCTAGGTTGCAGCCATTGCCCCTTGTCCTACCATTAGATCACACTGAGAAGAGCCGGGCTCCATCCTCCTGATACCTGTCCTTCACTTATTTATAAAAATTAATGAGATCACCCCTCAGTCTCCTCTAAGCTCGAGAGACTCTGCTCCCTCAGCCTCTCCTGAGTAGGGAGATGTGCCATCTGTGGCTCTGCACTAGACTTTCTCCAGCAGTTCTGTGTCCCTCTGGAACTGAGGGGCTTAGAACTGGACACAGTATTTTGGATGTAGTCTCACTGGGGCAAAGTAGAGGGGCAGGAGAACCTCTCAATCTACTACCCATCCCCCTTCTGATCCACCCCAGGATACCATTTGCCTTCTTGGCCACAAGGGCACACTGCTGGCTCATGATCATCCTGCTGGCCACCAGGACCCCTAGTTCCCTTTCTCCTGCACTGCTCTCCAACAGGTCAGTCCCCAACCTATACTGGTACCTGGGGTTGTTCTTGCCCAGATGCAAGTCTCTACGCTTGCCCTTGTTATAGTTCTACCGTTACCTGGGTCCTTTCCCTTTTTGGAGTGACATTTGCTATCCTCCAGCCTCCAGGCACCTCTTCTGATCCCCATGACTTAACAAAGATGATGACTTCCACTGTGTCCCTTAGCACTAGTGAGTGCATCCCATCAGAGCCCATGGATTTATGTACATCCAGTTTGTTCAATTGATCCCTAACCCAGTTATCATCAACCAGGGCAAACTCCTCCTTTGTCCCACCTTACTCTGGGACCTTAGGGATCTGTATCAGGACAGCCCCTAGAAGTACAGACAGAGGCAAAGAAGGTGTTGAGTATCTCTGCTGTCTCAGTATCCTCTGTCTTCATGGCACCCACCTCATTCAGCAGGGGGCCTACATTGCCTCTGATTTTAGTTTTACCTGCAATGTATTTTAAGAAGCCCTTTGTGTTGCCCTTGACTTCTCTTGCAAGGTTTAATTCCAAGGAGGCCTTGGTTTTCCTAGTTGTGTCCTTACATTCTCTCACTAGAGCCTTATAATTACCCCAAGTGGCCATCCCCTCCTTCCATGGCCTTAGACTTTCTTCTTCCTCTTGAGTTTACTGTTATTTAAGTACTATATGTTTGATTAACTTAGCATTAAAATTTTGTTTTCTGTATTAATATTTGTAGTTCTTTTTTCCTTTCCCTCCTATTTCTGTCTTGACTTACAACTTTCTCCTGTGTCACTTAATAGCTAGAACTTATCTGAGACTTTAGAAAGGCTGGAGTTTTAATCTGACCTGGCTAGACATGAAGGTCTCAGATAGATGTTATTTTTGACAGCAAATCTCAGTGTTTTATATAATCTGTGGTGTTTTAAAATCATTTTGTAATCTTATAGAATCATAGAATCATTAGGGATTGGAAGGGACCTCGAAAGATCGTCCTGTCCAATCCCCCAAACTTCAATTACTTTGTGCATTTTTTTGTTCTTGAAGAAAGTCTGCGAGCTGTTACTAATACTTTTTTGTTTAACCTGTCGTCACATGCATCAACTTGGCAATAGCTTTATAACACACTAAGTGTGGCAACATGGAACCCTAGTGGGATTCAAAAGAAATTCTTGTTTTTCTGAAATTTACACGCACTGCCCAACTATTATATAATAACCATGTAAACCAAGAGTTCTGACAAGTTTGCAGAGGTTCAGCAGGTGTGAAATATTTTAGTCCTATCCAGTGACAGCTCTGTCTTCTACTAGGGGCTGGTCCAGAAGAGTTCATCTCTATAAAAGAATATGGCCCCCTTGAATTCTCAGTATTTCCTTTGCAGCCCTGTTTGCAGCCCATGCGTAAGATGTTGTTGACAGCAGTTCTTATTGCTACTCTAGTGATAGCTTAGAATTATCACTGTTGTCTGCATCACAGCATCACCGGAGATAAAATTGGTCGGATTCCTTTAATTTTAATTTTTTTTCTATTATTTTGTAAGAGGTGGCATTGACTCCATAAATATAGCATTATCAGGAAGAACAAACATAGTGTCTGTGAAATGTTGCAGATTAATTCCGTGTGACAGCTCACCTGTCACTTCAATAGACTTCTGTTAAGTAAGAAAAGCAATTTTTTCTGCCTATAGAATTGAGGGACACAATAATTGTTGATTTACAATGCAGCATTTTTGAAGGATTTGTTATAACAAAGGCAAAAATTAGTGTGTAGCTGCAGAACAAAGCAGAAGAAGCCAGTTCTTGTAAAAACTGATCTTCCTCTGGCTAGTCTGTCACAGGGACTAGAAAGCAGAAAATAACACTGATAATAAAAATCACTGCTCAAAAAGGAAAAGAAAATAAGTTCTTGGCAGAAGGTTTACTTAGGCAGCTTGCCAGTATCCTGATTCAGTGTTTATGGGAACATCTTGAAATGACTCCCAAATTAATGACTGTATCTTCCATCACTCGGGTCTGATGTCTGAACATGAGGAGAAATAAACAATAGTTAATGATCTGGAAGCTGCTGGCAGTTGCTGTATTAGTTCTGGTTCATATTTTCACTTGCTAACAGCAAACTGTTCTGATCAGATGTTTATCTTTGCAAAACATATGCAATGGAAAATTGCACCTCAGATCTCTATCCGTTTCACAGACGCTTTCACTGGGATGTTTTCACATGGAATGAGATTATTTCTTTTTTATTTCGTAGCTAGCTGCTATGAAGACTGAAAGTTCTGCTTTAAAATAGGCAATATTTTTCTCTTTTTTATCATATTTTTCTTTCTTTTTTTTATTGTGTGATCATGAATTTTTTTGCAGTGAGAGACCCAAAGCACCTGGACATACTGTAGTGTGGGCTTTCCTTGCAGACTCAGCAGGAATAACGTGCACAGCTCTGCCAAAACAGACTTCTTCCTGCCTAGCCATCGGCCAGGCCAAGCTGCTGGGGAGAAGCAATTAGTTTTTTTGCGCAAAGCAGTCAGGTGATAAATTGCCATAAGATTCATAATCTCTCACTTCACACTAAATGTGTAGATATGATGTAAAGAGCTTCTGTGACATGAACTGTAAACACAAAGCTGGCTTTTTTTACTTCTGTCCCATTTATTTTGGCTAGTGTTATGATTTCTTATTTCTTTCCTTTTTACAAGCTTTTGGAGTCTGGTACAATATGTAATTGCATACAGAGGTGTGAGACCCATGTGGTAGATTTCAGAATCATGTGATAAATGTTTTCAAAGTCGGTTCTGAATGACCTAATTCTAATGTTGGAACCAAATGTCTCCTGGTCCCTTAGCAGTTTCATGGGCTCACGAGTCTCTGCACATTGCTTTTTATTTTTGTAGGAGAATACTCCATAGCATCTGGGGCTGTAGTACTGGAAGAATGCCTTCACTGGTCAAACTCCAATCCTTGATATTACAGGCACTGTGTTAGATAATTTCTGCCTTGTATTTACAGTGCTGAACTTAAAGATGAACAAGTTTGTTCTATCTGAAGGGGGTTGTCTGTTGATAACAACCCAAAAGGAGTTTGTAGAGAGGTAGGGGTTGGTCTCTTCTTCCAAGTAACAAGTGATAGGATAAGAGGAAATGGCCTCAGACTGCACCAGGGAAAGTTTAAGTTAGACATTAGGAAAAACTTTTACATGGAAAGGGTCATCAGGCTTTGGAATAGGCTGTCCAGGGAGGAGGTTGAATTGCCATCCCTGGATGTGTTTCAAAGTCATGTAGATCTGGTGCTTAAGGCTATGGTGTAGTGGTGGCCTTGGGACAGTTGAGTTAAGGGTTGGACTTGATGATCTCAAAGGTCTTTTCCAACCTAAATGATTCTGTGAATCTGTGGTGTCTTAGAGAAGTTCTAGAAATCCTGATTTGGGATTATTTGCAAAATGCATCAGTTGCTATGTGCCACAGAATCATTAGGGATTGGAAGGGACCTTGAAAGATCATCTGGTCCAATCCCCCTGACACAGCAGGATCACCCAGACCAAGTCGCACAAGGACATGTCCAGGCAGGTCTTAAACCTCTCCAGCTGAGATTAATGAAAATCTTTGTTGCATTAGTATATATTAGCTTCTTATAGATATATTGCATCCAAAATTTATTCACTGGCTCACTTTCTAATTGCTCTCATTCCAACTCTTCTGAATAATCTTAATAACTTCTATTATTTCTCTTCCAAAAACTATTCCCATTTCTCTGGTTACATTATGAGGAGCCAAGTCCCTTGTGTGACTCAAACATGGTTGAGGAGATTGAAGAAATTGCAAAGTGATTTAGAGAAACATGACTTTTTGTCATCTTTGTTGTTGTTTTGTGTCTTTGAATACTGTTTCATGAAGTATATGCGTCAGATATCATCATCAGTGTTTTATTTCTAAGCTCAAGAGCCCTTATAAGGCTCTTTCTTGAAAATATTAAAGTGGATTGGGAGGTCATTAGCAACGTCAGAGTTTGAGGACTGTGGTATGCAGCAAATCTACTCCCACAAGAAAGGATACACTGGTTACAGGAAGGTTCTGAAGCAACAAAATGGCTTTTATAACAATGACTGTTGAATTTTGGGTGAACAGGCATCATTAAACTTGACCTGTAATTTAGGCAATAAAAAAATAGAGTTCTGCTGGGGACAATAGTTTGACCATTGTGTGTTGAGTCTGGATAAAAATACTGTGTGAATTCATTGAATTAATTGAAATAGTACTATTTTCTTGGTTGAAGAACATAAATCTTGACATGAAAGAAATCTAGCCTGATGGTACACATGGATAAAAAATGTCCTTTTAAGAAAGATCT
This sequence comes from Rhinopomastus cyanomelas, assembly GCA_013400115.1. NCBI lineage: Eukaryota > Metazoa > Chordata > Aves > Bucerotiformes > Rhinopomastidae > Rhinopomastus > Rhinopomastus cyanomelas. The sequence continues at coordinate 350,924 of VXBP01002717.1, read as the reverse complement.
CTTACAGCTGCTTTAACAACAAAAGAAATAAAGTTTGAGTTGACAATTACAGTTTCAGGTATAGAGGGATGCTCAGGAAATTAGGGCAGCTTGCCAGACCACAAAGACATTTCCCATTCTGCAGTTCTCCTCTGTAGCAGGCATAAGAGAAACAGCCGTATGTAGCCAGACATGCAGCTGAATTTAAAAGAAGGTCCTGTCTGAGGTTTGACAGATTTAAGTTAGCAGCAGTCACTTTGGTCACATTCAACACCTCCGTACTTTCTCATGTCTTGTGGCTTAAACTAGTAGAGCAGTTACTGTGTAGATGGTCTCTAGAGCAGAAGTACTGTAGTTGTTTTTTTTTTAATCCAAAGGGTTGTTTTCTATCCAGACTAAAGATCAGTCCGGGTTAGTCTTGTATGAAAGTGGCTGTAGGGAAAAACCATGTCCTACCTTTCATCAGGAATTAAAAATCCAAATGGACAAATCTTGACCTGTTTTTCATTTCCTGATAACTAGAAACCATTTTTGGATGTGGGAACTGTAGATTACAACTGTAGATTAATGCCATTCCAGCCTTTTTATGGTGTGGCTCTAGAACTGGCATCTAAATTAGAATAAATACTCAGAGGTTTGGTAATAGAGGGGATTGGTATGGATTATCTACTTAGTTCTTCTGCCTAACAATTAGTGTTTGCCACAAGAAGCCTAGAGCTTCTCTTTTAAGCTGTAACACTCCTACAGAATCCTAAACCGTCATTGAAGGTGCTGATTGGTGAGCTTAATTCAGGCTGTGCAGATTTAGGTAGATTTTTGAGATGGATTTTAAAATGCCAGCATTTTGAAATGTGCACCTTAGTTTTGGTTTGACCATTGGCTCTGTCGTCCCTTTTCTCTGATGACTGGAGACTGTTAGAATTTTCTTCTGTGTTGATGTTAGCCTCATTAGCCTTGGGGTTTGGGCTTAGTGCAAGCTTTGCAGTGTTGGTGGTGCCAGAGTGCCCCCCACCTACTAGGCTGCTTCATTGCTGGAAATGCTCAGAAGGGTTCGCCAGTGACCTCTGCACTGTGCTGGTTAGCAGCTTTAGGAAAAACTTGAATAGTGATCATAACAAGTACCTTGAACTTCTGCAAGTTAGATTTGGCCACAAATAGTCCATTCAGTAGTAGAACAGCACGAGAAACCGTGTAAACATTAAGACCTATTTTTTGCATCAACCCATTTTCCCAGTGTGTAATTATTCAATTATTTAAGTAATAAAGTCTTTAGCTGGTACATGCCTGTAACTTCCTTCTAGTTTTTCTATTAAAGCAAAATGCCCTTAAGCATTCCACTTTTGTTTTGTATTCATTTGATTTCCCAGAATAATTAAAGCTTAGTAATTCTTTATAATGTCATACAGGTAGGAACATGGGCCTGGTTTACAATCAAAGGTAAAGCCAGGGAGTTCTTTCAGTCTACTGTTGTCTTTGGAACACGTTTTCAACAAAATTCTCAATTTTTGCATTACATAATGCAATAAATTAATAAGATGGTGTCAGGACATCCAAAGTCACGTTTTCAGTTGCATAAAGAAGTCTTGTTATTTCAGTAAAAAAATGAGGTTACACCAGGTGAGCCTCTGGGTCTATGCACTTGACGCAACTTTCTATTGTGTTAAGCAGTATGCGGGCTCCTGACATTGACAAAGGCTGAGGCATATTAACAGAGTCACTATTCTTTAAAAATATTTTAATTATTAAAGATATTAAATTAGTCTCATAATTAATCTATTTATGTATTTCGTTTCTTTAAAAATTTTCAAACTTTAGTGTTTGGAGGCAAGATGTGAGTGCCCACTGTAGGGTTTGCACTAGTGATTATAAACTCAACGGTATGAATCTTGGGGCAGGGCTTTGGTTCACACCAGTCTCAAAGGCAGTTTTCCAGTTTGGTTTTACTTTTTTTTCCTCTAGTCCGATAAAATTTTTTTCAAGTTTCCCCCTTACGTGGTCCAACTATCTTGAAGCTTATCTAGTGCCCATCTGTGTCATTTGGGAAATACTGCTTTCATCTGAGAACTCCTAAAATTCAGTTCGTGTGAGCCATTCATAATGAAACAGCCGCTCTCTTCACTGGTCTTTTAATTAATGATTGGTGATTGGTTTGACTTGCTGCACATTGTTGCCAGGCATGATCAAAGAAAACCCAGGATTAATCTGCTAAACTAGATGTCAGATTAGTAAATTCCTCTGTGCTATTACAAAGATTTTTTTTTTTTTCTCCTGCAGTAAAGGCCTGTCAGAGGATGACGGCTTGGCTATACCTCTGACAGGTCAGTCCAGGGGTCAGTCCCTGAAAACACGTGCACATTAATGCACTAAAGCGTGAGGACTCATTTGTATCCAGCTTATGAGTCCAAGCAACTCTTCATGAACGTTGATCCTGAGAAAAAGATAATTTACTTTGCTTTTGAATGCAGTTGAAGAAAGACTTTATACCCCATCGTGTTGTGGATACGTACGGGTTTTTCTCAGGTCACTAGTGGAATCAGTCAGTGTAAGGCAGAGAATAGAGTGTTGTGAGTGTCTTTTCATCAGCTGGCATATCTCTGTTATTTCTGTGTGACTCCTTCAGCCAGAACTTGATTGACAATGAGAAGGGCCAGGCTTCAATTTAAAAAAGTAACTAATAAATAAAGGTCTGAAGGACCATCCATTAATCCTAATAGATTTCACTAAACTCCCTGGTATTCAGTAATCTAACTTTCTCCATTTATAAGCTACCTTTTCTGAAAGGAACCCCAGACCAAACAAACCCCAGCTCAGTAGCAAAAGAGATAAACACAGTAACACACAGAACTATTTTATAACCCCATTTTTTCCTGGGGTTTCCTTAGTTTCTCCCCATCTTCTGCAAGTAAAACTTGCACTACGGGATGCTACAGAGCATGAGTGGACCTCAGCTGCTACTGGTCCTGTAGCATAAACTGCTTTCATCCACCTCACTGTGCTAAAAATCCTTCCTTTCTCTCTGTCTGCCACTTCATTAGCCACTGCAGTTTTTGTGCTCAGCTCTTAGGCAGAAATCAGAAAGTTTTGAGCTTTAACACAGTCCTTCTGCTTAATAGCTAAAAGATGTTTAAATTAATTCCCTGTTTTCATCCATTCTTTCATTGGTAACATCTGCATCCCAGTGCTGGAAGCTGTGGATTGAGATGAAAAATTGAAGTAATTCTCTCCCAGTGACATAGATGTTGAGGGTTGACTGGGCTGCTTTCTTCCAGTTTATGAAATGCTTCCTTATCTCCAGAAATACTTTTTTAGAGAAGATTATTACAGGCCTGTCCCCTGGACCCTTTCAGTTGGATCATCAATAGAATGATTCTACACGTTGGTCTCCACCAAGAGACCAAAAACCCCTTATACCTTGTTGAATATTGCTTGATCTCAGAGTTGCTGCTGTTTTTGTCTTTTTAATCTCATTTTTCTCTTTTTCAATTTCTTTCATACTATTACGGGTATGAACAAGTAATTTCAACTACTTTTAGCTTGATATGTTGGACTAGATGATCCTTGAGGTCCTTTTCAACCTGGTATGCTATGAATCTCTGAATTACTGTTTCCAGTAGTCAGGATAAATAGTGATCTCAGATATTTTTACTTAAAAGATTCCTGGCTAATACTCCTGGGCTAGTGATCCACAACACAGGTAGAAGATTTAGTTTGTTCTAAAATTGTGGAAAAAAGCATCATCATCTCTTGACTTACATTTTTTTTACAGGCCACAGCATTTCCACAGGTCATAGTGCTTAAATGCTCCAAGGATAGTAAATGGTTTCCTGTAAATCTGCAAACTGAACTGAGGTCATTTTGCACCTGAACTTTTCCAGGCATGTCAGCAGAATGCTGGAGTTTCCTTAAGACAAAAGGAAAAGCAGAGCAGCTGAAAAGAATTAATATTGAACTTGACACATCAAAAATGTAATTTGTCACTTGTGATTAAAGTCTGTATCTTTAGTTCTGTTTTTATATTCATCATGGGTCTCCCTTAGCTATCATTAGGCTCCACATGGTTGGAGTTAGTGTGACCTTTGATCCATCACCATAGACAAAGGGATCTGTTGCCACTAAATTGGAGCCCAAGCTAGTCAGCAACCACATAGATCAACAAAGTTAAGCTTGGTTAATAATAATATCGATCAGCTTAGCTACTCTGATTAATTTTTAAGTCTGTGTGGCTCACGTATATGCTGATCTGCTAAAGACAGATTAACTTTGTGACAAAACTTAACGTTAGGAATTAAACATTGTGGTAATTTGATCTGATGAGAAAAGTAAAGATGGTGGAAGTGTCTATTTTTCAGTACAGTCATACACTTTGCTTGAAAAAATGGAGAGTGAGGGTTTTGCAAACTGTCTTTTGTTTTCTTCCTTTCTCTTATGCCTTCCAGAGGTTTGCTGGCTGCCACAGATACTGCGGTTGCTTATTTTCGAAGCTCAAGGAACTGAAATGTTCGACACATCATAGTCCTACCACCACATTAAGCTCTTGTTTATCTTTGTAACCCATTCTGACACACTGTGAGCAACTGAATCAATGCATAAAATAAGCTAAATTAATGTTTTCATTATCAGGGATGCCTTTTTTCCAGCACAAGCATGTGCAGCTGCAAGCTGGTAATATTTTTAATGGTGATATTGGTGTGAAACATTATTTAACTGTGTAATAGCACAGACAAGCTCAAAGTGCATTAGTAAGTCACTCTTCCTGTTGTTTAAACTAATTCCAGTATCTCAGTTAAAACCAGAGTGTGTTCTGTGGTGCAGTTTATCGTGACTGTGATGTGAAACTCTTATCTCCTAACCTGTGTGCTTAACTAAATATATCCTATTGCTTTCCACAATAATAAAATCCTAAGCCAAGCCCTAGCTTGCTCTTTAAGTTAAGCTCCCTTGTGAGTAGAGTGAAGACTACTAGATTTGTAGTCCTATTTTTAAGTATTTTTGTGGTTAACAAACTCATTATTCTAAGGTCATTAACAGACTTCCTCTTTGACTGCAATGATTGTGGGTTAAAGTAGTTATTTTGAGCCTCTGTATTTTGTTTATCAACATCTAATCGTAAATTGCTTGTAATTTCTGGAAGTCAGAACAATGGCGAGCAGAGTTATTATTCAGAAGAGCAGTTTCTCCCTGTTATGCTCCTTCAGCAAACACCTCTGTGCATGAAGCACTGCTTTGTGTGGAAGCCTTCAGTCTGTGTGTTTTGAGACTGTAAGCACCAAAACATCATTGTGTTCTCATAATGTGCTATTTTTTTCAGCAGTTACTGCGTATCAGTTGTCATCCGTGGCCATGTGTAAAAGTCAGGTAGACCAGGAGCTTAGGGAGATGGCTTAGTAGTGGCCTTGGGACAGCTGAGTTAATGGTTGGACTCGATGATCTTACAGGTCTTTTCCAACCTAAATGATTCTATGTTGACCTTTTCTGTAAGTTGCATCTCCCAGAAGCATCAAAGATCTGAGGACATCATCCTATGTCACCCTGTCCACCTTTGACTCCAAGAGTTAAGAAATAATTTGCTCTTGTTTTAGATTCATTTTACTATGTTATAAATAGGTTTCAGTGTTTTTACCTCACTGATGTGATCCTCCATTTCTTGTAGAGAAGGGATATACATAGCACCAACACATGAAAATGTGAAAAATATTTCTTCTTCATAACCTTTAGTTTTTTGTTGGTTTATGACTTCCTACATCTGTGTTTGCGCAGCAGTCTCTTTAGGAACATCTCTCTGAGAAACTGGATGCATAAGTCAGTATTTTACCCACAGTTTTAATTTGGAATAACTGGGTAAGGTTTAATTTCATCTTCAGGCATCCCAAACAAGGCCAGTGAGAATTTAAACTGAGGGTGAGGAACGCAGGATTCTGACACATCATTATACTGCAACAGCATTTTAAAGTACTATTAGTAATATTGTTCAAAATCTAATAGAATTTTTTTCACTCATTTTAATAGGCCAGGCTCTTCCTGGCTTCTTTTCTTTATTTGCCCTATTTCTTTATTTCAAGGTGGGGTAGAGCTCTTTTTCTTCGTAGATTGGTCCCATAGCCCTTAGAAAACCATGGGATTTCCTCAGTAACGGTCCTGCACTTTCCTCCTGCACAAGTGCTGTTGGAGTGTTTTAGCCATTTCTGGGTAATAATGTGTCATATAAGAGTACGGAAAAATATTATAACATGAGAAACTTGCTCCTTCTGTGATGAAAATGCTGCCCATCTGGAAGTAGAATGAGCTTAAGGCTTCTCTACCAGATCACAGTCCTTTCCCACTTCTTTACCATGTTCTTGCTCTCCTGTTTTTCAGTTTGTGGGTCTTACATGTATTTGATAAAAAAATCAGTAGTGCAAGTAATGGTTTGACGAAATGTAATTAGTTGCTCACCACTAAGTTATTTAAATATTTGTTATTGCCGTTTGTAAAAAAAAGCGATTTTATAAATCGCTTTTCCTCTGTATGCTACCTCCCTCCCACTCTGAGAAAAAGGACAAATGAAAAGACTTATTGCCACGCTTGTTTCATCTGCATTTGGGATAATTTGCATTTGGGATAATAATTTGGATCCAAGGTGACAGTGCTTCTGCTTTCTAAGGCGTAGAAGTACCATAGAACCCAGATAACTCTCTATTTCACCATTTCAAATGTCTTCCATTAAACTGAAGGAGACTTCCAGTTCATTTTTTGAATGTAGATTTAAAATTGACAGCATATTATTTATAAACTTAATTTTATTTTATATTTTAAATAGATTTTTTTGCTTTTTCTTTTTAGATTGTCTGCTGAGCCTGTTCCCCATTTTTGTGAAGTTCATCCTGATACCAGTGAGATAATAGGTGAGTAAGGTACTATTTGAATTTATTTTATTATCCTCCAAAAACTTAAAGTTTTCATTATTTCATATTTCTTAATAGCACGCTGAAGCCTTATTTATTAATGAGAAGAAAATCCAAGTGAAAAGAGAATGGTCAGAGGTTTTATGTCAGATTTGAATCCATTTCAGATTTACCTGTATTAGGCCTTATACAAAGATAATATTTGCCACATTTTCAGCTGTTAAAGTAAATTACATAAATATTATGCAGAGATACACATAATGAACATAAAACCAGGTAAACAATTTGTTTTCATCATCTTCCTATTATTCAGGTACAGTAGGTCAAAATGAATGTAACATTTCCATTTTAAAAACCCTTTCTTGTCCTTGTGTTCTGCCCCCTGTCCTCCGTGGTAACAGTTTTCTTTGGAGGAGGAAAAAAAAACCAAAAACATAAAGTATGAATTTTTCTCTTATAACCAGCACAGCTTGTTTGAAGTCGCATATGGTTGCACTTCAGTCGTGTAAATGTGCTTAGCACTTACTCAGCTTTGTAAGCAGCGGTTCCAATTTCATACCAATAAACCCCATCATTCCTCGTGGGTGATTTTTAAAACAGACACATTTCAGTTCAATTAATTTTGTTCTTACCACAATGTGAAAGTCTCCAGTTTTTACTCCTGAGAAGTTGGGCCTTTGACAACTGGTGTTGCTAACTAAATGCAATCTTTGGTTTTGCAGTGAAATTACCAAAAGTTATAAAAATAGCGAGCAGGCATGAGAGTCTGGAAATAGTTAAATAGGTCCTATATGGTAATATCATGGGGTAAAAATAAAGTGGTTTTCCAAGGCAATCAGCGGTAGTCCTGCTGCAGTGGGGCTGGATTTGGTACAATCAGTTCTGTGGCTTTGGGACATCAACTCTTGGCCTCTAGACACCCAATTTAAATGTTTTGTTGCCATGTCTAAAGAGTGTTTCTGGATTTTGGGTCCTGAATCCTACTTTGAGTGTTCTAATTGACTCTAGAGAGAAGGAGAATCTGAAGTGTACTGGAAGATGTCACGGCCTTAGATGTTTGTGTTGCTGCTTACAAAAGTACTGATTGTGTGCGATGGCTTTTATCATGCTGTTTCCAGAAACGGCTGAGCAGCGTTTATGGCTGAATATCACCACGAATGAACAACACATTCAAACACTGCTTTTTTCCTTTTTTCCTGTTTCCATCGTTCCCGCTGTTGGCTTTATTCTGTTTGGTTTTCGAGGATTACAAATATCTTTGTTTGCTTTCATTGCCAATTTACAGAACAAAATGTTAATTATACAGTTTGTACAGAAGGCAATTAAGGGACTAAATGTTCTTCTCTTGCTGGCTGAATAGTTATGTCTTGTCTGGTGAAACGGCAGTTGTGAAGCATGTTTGTGTAGGAGGTTAAATCTGGTGTCAGTGGTTTACAACTGACAGTCACAATATGGTCCTATAGCAGTTACATTAAGAAAAAGAAAATAGTTGTTCTTGTAAATGTCTCAATACTTTGGAGGCTGCATTTTTAACCTCCACATATGCAAAAATACCTGGTACTAATAGTCTGTGTTAAAGTGGTAAAAAGCTCCTCAAAAAAATGATAACAATTAGTTCCAAAAATGTTTTTGGTAAAGGGACTAAAGATGTTTAACTCATTCCCATATAGGCCATTCCAGTCAGGAAACATCAGAGACAAATCTGCCCACTCAGTCGGCCAAATACTCCCAACAGTGAGAGCAGGGGGTTGCTCAGATTCCTGAGATCTTGAAGGTCTCTGTATGGCATTCACAATTTCACAGAAGGTTTTTGGTTAAGATTGATCATGACTCACTTGAAAATAAAATACTTTTATGCTAGTAGTATTTTTATTTCAGTGCATTCTGTTCTGAATAAACATTAAAACATACAAGAGGATCCAATGTTCTTCTAAACTTGGAATTGTTCTTTTTAGTATGGATGCTTCTCCTGAACAGCAGTTGATTCAGTGGAGCCGCCTTCCAGAGTTTAGTGGAGCTATTGTAGGTCTGGGTCAACAACAATGAGCATGCTTTTGTGCACTTCACTTCATCTTGGATCCTAGTAGGGACAACACATCCCTAAATGGAGAGGAGCATGAAGAAAACCAAATTGATAGGAACTAAACCAACAGCTGTATAGACTGCCACTAGGAAAGCTGAGGAAGGTGCCTACCTTCTATTTTTCTACTTCTTAGCTTTGGTTCATACTTCTAGACTGCAGAGGACATCTATGTCAGCTGAGGTTCATCACATGTATTTTTCTTCCTTATTGAAATTAACTCTATTTCTGTTGTAGTTAGAGATCTTGCTCACAGTCTTGAGATACCTGGTTAACCTGGTCCAGATTAAATTTCAAACGAACATTTTTACTATGAGCCAAGCTGTTCAGCGTCTAAAAATGTGCAATACTTGTAATTGCTACTGCTATTTAAGGCTGAGAGAGAAAACTTGGAGGTAGGGTAGAATTAACTCACACAGGGCTTATTGCAATGAACTCCATGCTAAGTTATTCTTCATGCCAAATGAATCAATGTTAAACAAAAAGCCTGACTGAGACTTTCAGCTTCCTATAATGTCTAGGCTGAACTTCTCAAATTTTATTTGTCATTTAAACTGAGACATGAACAGCTCAACATTGTTTGCACCACTTCCAGACAGGAAAAGGAATCAAAATAATATTTTGCTTTTAATGGGAAAATTTATCAATGTGATTTTTTGGGTGCACAGACATTCCAAATTACAGTGATTTCATATATAAAAGAATATTAAAGATTATGTGAATAACTGCCTTTTTAATAAATTTTTTTTCCCCATGATTGACAGTAAATTGGAGACAATAGGGGTGCTTGCCTTCGGCTTCCCCTGTAAAGCAGTGTTTGTCTTGACAGGTTTGTCAAGCAGTTTGATTCATGATTTCATACAAATATGGGAAGCAACACCACAGAAAAGCAAACACAGATACTAGGAGCATGGTGGGTTTGCTGGGAATTGCAGAATAGGTGAGGAAAAGTAGTGAAATAGTGAATAAAACATGTAAATCCCCCCAGCTGAAGCTGGGAATTCAGAAGACAGTAAGCACCACCTTTTCAATTCATAGTATAAAATGTCCAGCCAGGTAGTGGTTAACATCTGCAGTCATGAGGAACAGATGTTGCTGCAGCTTTTATTTGTGATTCTGATTTTTACTCTATTTTGCCTGTGTCTCTTTTTGAGGGAATATGGATGAAAGGAAAAAGAAGAGGTTTCCTCAGGAAGTGGCTTTTTCTTTTACTCATGGAGGTTTTTCCCTGCCCTGTTTTGATGCTGGCTAGAAGTCAGAGTTTCTGGTTTTGCAAAACTTCTGGAGATTCCCTACTGGAAACATTCCAAAATACCTATAAATGAAAATACATGATCAAAAGAGCTCCTAACCTTTTCTCAGAGTTGTCATGTACAGGTGGTGTAGGTGAGCTGTTTTAAGTGTGTTTTCTCTTGGAAGCATGTCACTGGTTACCACTGGATTTCTAAATTACAAAATTCTCTTCTAGAAGGATATTCAGAACAGTTCCTGGAATTCAATAATAATCTTTTTGACTTTTAGCAAATTGGAAAAATCTTTTTAACATACGCAGGCTAACAGATTCTTCTCATTAGTCAAAGTCCACGGCTTGTTTCTGCTATGTCTTCATCCATGTCTTGTTATTGACCATTTCCTCCTGAGACTTTGCTTAAGGTCAAGTAGATTTTAATATTTTTTTCTCTAATTCTGGTTTTTGCCTTCATTTTTTTCCAAACCTAAGCAAAATAAAGTTTCATGGGGAATAGTTGTACTTTCCTTGCAATTAAGTTCTCCTGAAATAATTTATTTTTGGCCACAGTTTAGGACGCTACCCTTTCCAATCCAAGGGAGTGTGTTTATGGCTTCTGCACTACATCATATACAACCAAACGATAAATGATTCCAATTGCCTGCAATAAAAGCAAGTCTACACAGTTACTTGCTTAGTTTCAAAATTGTCTTTGTGTTGTCTTCAAAAAGCATAGAAATGTTTCACGAACCATGGCACACAGTATCACCAATTTGTCGATCTTGGGTAGTAAAGCTACAACTAAGTGAATCAATAGCAAGAAATTCTGCTTCCTGATGTTTTTTAATCCCTGTGCTGTTTGTCTTTCATGTAGGGCCTAGGAAAAACAATTTTAACTTAAGTGCAAATCCTGATGAGCTGCTGAGCCATTTTACCTTTGCTTCTCTAAACAAAAAGTGATTTTTAGGAATTTCTGCATTAAATTGCCATTTTGAATTCTTAAAACCTCTGAAAACAGTTCAAACTCTCAAATAAAATAAAGTAGTATTTTCTTTTTCAGTAATTTTCAACATAAAAGGACAGGATGAGAAAGGTATAAACTTTAAAGTGATGTGGCCACTCAGTAGAAAATCTTAAGAACTTGAGGCACAAAACATTGTTGTAATGACACAAGGAAGATTATAGCAAGTCAAACACTGGATGTTTCAGAAAAATGTGCTGATCAGTGAACCTATCAAGGCAGGATTTACCTAAATGCTCTTCTTTGGAGATGATAGTAGTAAATGACTCCTTTGTAGGATGGCTGCTTTTAAGAAGTGGAGTTATGACACCCCATATATAATGATAATGAACTGTTAGAAAATGGTGTGCATTCCATGAAGTTTGGATAAACATTTAGACCTGAAGTTAGCCCTTCATGTTATGTTACAGGAATAGACAGGTTCAGTTTGGTTTAGAATTGTTTCTGTTAAAACGTATGATGCATTTTGACTTTAGAACCATTTTCTTCCTGTTTCTGAGCAATATGGAAAATGCACACGAGGTGAAAGAGCTGCTGTCAGCCACCCTGTGGATGCACCCGAAGCTCTGGACCCAAGTTCTGATCCCATCATGTGGGTCAGACCACTATTTGTCTTTGGTTTCTTGAAAGCTGTAAGAGAAAAGTAGACATAGGGCTGTCCAAACGCATAGGCTGTCTAAACCTGAGCTTGTGCAATTTGTGAACATATTTTTTTGAAATTGAACATTTTATTTAAAAAAAAATTAATTGAATTGTTAAACTCTTCTTGAAGATTCTGTGGACAGAATATGGGGACAAGGTAGGATATATAACAAAAGGTGGACACAACTGAATCTACATCCTGCCATTGCACAAATATTTTTTGGAAAATCAGCAGATGGTCTGTCAATATATAAAGAGGAAATCCTGGTAGAGAATTTTTCTTTTCCCTGTAGAATGGAGGGTATAGGATTTCTCCTAGAAATCTATCTCCAGATGTATTTTAACAGTACACATAAGATTTTTATTCACTTCATTTTCTTTCATTTATTTGTTCTTATATTAATTTCTAAAATAGAATGATAATTTTAATGGGTATACCACAACAGATTCTTATATGTCAGGATTGTCTGAGGTGGGTCACTGATTGCTGCTTTCAACATTTTTGCAAAAGTAATTGGATTCTAAATAGTTCATGGACTTGCCAACCACCATAGAGCGAAATCTAAGCTCAGTGTCTATGAACAGCTTAAGAAATGCATGTCAGGTAACTTTTCCTGACATAGGTTAATATTATTGCTCTACTGCTTGGGCTTAACTTTTCCTTGAGCACAAAAATAATCTTTTAGTTGATCTTTGTGGATTGTCTGATAAGGCATGAATTGGTTAGTACACAGGTAATGGTGTGGCTTTTTAATGTCTCATTGGTTTCCTGTTTTCTTGGAATTCGTAGGTACTGTGCTTCTGGCAAAGTTCATTAAACTGGCTAATAAGTTAAGGAGCAGTTGATAGGTTGAGTGTCTTGCTTCTACCACAGAGGGACTGAAAATTAAAATCTTGAGTTTTCAGACTTCAGCCAAGTTCCAGGAAATCAGGAGATATTTGAAAGAGATGAGTTACTCTCAATGCAGTTATTTTCTTACTGGAAAAAAGAAAAATCATAATAATAGTTTAATTATATAATCTTGTATGATATTACCAGGGCATAATCCTGAAAACATCAACGTAGAAGAAACTTCCTTGTCCTATATATTCTCAGTCAATTTAATACAATAATGTTAGGTGCTCCTCTATTTGAAAATTCACGTTTCCTTCAGGTACTGCAGGTAACTCAAAAAGTTGTGAATCTGACAGAACCTTTGTGTATTACAGTAGTTAGGAATTTATTTAATCACTTTATGTGAATATTTAGCTTCCTTTTCTTAAGGTTTTCATTAACATCTGGTTTGCATATCACATTAATTTCTTCCGGAAAGTAGCTTTTGCATAGCTTTAAGATTCTGGAAGCCCTTAAAATTTATATTTTCACTTAAATATTTAAGCTTCTCTCAAATGCATTAAAAACTTCATTATATTTAAAGAGCTTTAGTTTTAGAGCGTCTTCCCTTCTTTCATCTTTCCTGGGCTTCCCTAACTAGAGGAAAGGAGAAGTGATGAGAACTAAACAAATGCTCCAATGTAAGTAAGTACATAAAGACATATAGAAAGATTTGCCACAATTTGTAATGTTATGTTTATAGTACAAGTATTAGATCAGAGAACGTTTCCAATGTGAGAAAGGAGTTCTGTGTCCTCAGTTAGGAAGACCCTATCTTCCTCAGTATGGTTCAAATGTTAATTCAGTTAAGTTCCTAACCTTTCTTTTGAGCTCTTTCTGTGTTTACATCTCTATTCTGCTTTCAGTTACATTTCCATGCTCTGTTTTAGGGAGAGGTATGACTTCTGGCTTACTGGTTTAGATCTGTGAAGGTCAGAATCAAGAATAGTGATGCTGGTTTAACTTTTTACTGTTTAGAGACCAATTTTAAAGGGAGAAAATTCCACAAGAGGCAGATAAGGAAGTGGTTTGTTTCAGCGTGGAGGGATTTGCAAATTTAGCCTCTAGACCCGCTTTAAGTGAGTGCAAATCTCTACTTTGTGAACATATTGAGACCAGGTGCAAGTCCGATCCTTCCTCTCTTGTGGTCATACAAGTTTCTGTTCACTGTTTGAACTTGCACAATGGTTGTCATCAAACTATTACTCCTCATTATTTCAGAGACCAGCCATTATCCAGACTGGAAACCTTTAGATTTGTAGCTTGCCCAGCAGTGCAGCTAAGTGATAACACTGCTGTCACACAGCACTAGTAAAATTTATGTGGCTCCTCTCAGAGATAAGGATAAATAGCAACCTCTTTGTAGTAGTCTGTGCCCCACTTCATGGTGAGTTCTATTTCCTCTTTAAAAACACCACTGCAGCTTTCAGGTACTTCTGAAGGGGTTGTGTTAGGCATGGGATGGGTTTTAGAGACAACGGTATAATGATAACCAAAATCATTAACATAAAAGAATTATATTATTATATGTTACCTTGTTGTGCTGGCTGGAGGGAAGTCCCAAGAGTTGCCTTTTCCATCCCACTTCAGGACCTTGGTCAAGATTTAACATTTGTGGTTCAGCCAGAATGTGCTTAATTAGACTTTATATAGAGAGTCGTTTAAACTGTATTAGATTAAAGTAGCCTACAGCAAGGACTGTATCGTGACAGGTGCATTATGGAAGTAAAGAAATTTTACCTCTTACTGGTTTCCAGATAACCACAAATTCATAAAGCATTCCAGCCTGCCTAATTGCACTGAAATGAGAATTTTACCATAAAATAATACTGTAATTTCAGCACAAGACAGAAATCAACACAGTTCATTATCCCATGGTCTCTCTCCAGTGGATGCTTACAGCTGATAAATGCAAGGAAAATATGAGCAATATTCTGTGTTGGACTATCTCAATCTGGAATAGTCTGTTTCATAACTGAAAATGTTTTCCCATTTTCCGAGAATGCTTTTTTAAAAATAGGGAAGAGTTTGTCTTTTTGAACAACAGATAGATTTAGATATATATATATATATACACACACACACACTTTGCTTTGAAAGAGTGCTCTTGTATAACATAAGGACAAACTTTTGACTGCTCCAGTAAATTCATTATCAACTGTATATAATTTTGTTTAGTGTTTTAAACCTCTGACTTCCAAAACATTTTTGTTACTAAAATTCATTAAACAAATGTCATTAAACTCTTGCTTTTGGAGAATATGTTCTTGACCTTCTGCTGAAGGAAAAGCTTTTTCTTCAGTAAAGTTATCCTGCTAAGGTTGAGAGGTTGTTCTTTCCTAACCCTTATCAAGAAATGCTATGACCGTTATGAAGAAACTTTGTGAGAATTCTGCTGTTGCTGTACAGTCTTTCTAGGTGCTTGTTCTGCTTAAGAATCTTAAACTGGTCTTTAGATCAGTTCATGGATCTATTTAATGGATTTATATTTTAGAAACCCCATCGCATTGACTCACAGCTTCCAAGGGTTGGAAGCATTTCTTTTCAAACGGGTTACAGCTGCATCTCATGGCTGATAAAAAAAAAAAAGGAAATGTCTTGCCAGACTTAAACTTCTTTTTGTTGTTTAGCCCAGAGTTTCTCTTTAGANAAATAGCAACCTCTTTGTAGTAGTCTGTGCCCCACTTCATGGTGAGTTCTATTTCCTCTTTAAAAACACCACTGCAGCTTTCAGGTACTTCTGAAGGGGTTGTGTTAGGCATGGGATGGGTTTTAGAGACAACGGTATAATGATAACCAAAATCATTAACATAAAAGAATTATATTATTATATGTTACCTTGTTGTGCTGGCTGGAGGGAAGTCCCAAGAGTTGCCTTTTCCATCCCACTTCAGGACCTTGGTCAAGATTTAACATTTGTGGTTCAGCCAGAATGTGCTTAATTAGACTTTATATAGAGAGTCGTTTAAACTGTATTAGATTAAAGTAGCCTACAGCAAGGACTGTATCGTGACAGGTGCATTATGGAAGTAAAGAAATTTTACCTCTTACTGGTTTCCAGATAACCACAAATTCATAAAGCATTCCAGCCTGCCTAATTGCACTGAAATGAGAATTTTACCATAAAATAATACTGTAATTTCAGCACAAGACAGAAATCAACACAGTTCATTATCCCATGGTCTCTCTCCAGTGGATGCTTACAGCTGATAAATGCAAGGAAAATATGAGCAATATTCTGTGTTGGACTATCTCAATCTGGAATAGTCTGTTTCATAACTGAAAATGTTTTCCCATTTTCCGAGAATGCTTTTTTAAAAATAGGGAAGAGTTTGTCTTTTTGAACAACAGATAGATT
Organism: Rhinopomastus cyanomelas; assembly: GCA_013400115.1. NCBI lineage: Eukaryota > Metazoa > Chordata > Aves > Bucerotiformes > Rhinopomastidae > Rhinopomastus > Rhinopomastus cyanomelas. The sequence goes on along the minus strand of VXBP01002717.1, from coordinate 334,861 downwards.
TAGATATATATATATATATACACACACACACACTTTGCTTTGAAAGAGTGCTCTTGTATAACATAAGGACAAACTTTTGACTGCTCCAGTAAATTCATTATCAACTGTATATAATTTTGTTTAGTGTTTTAAACCTCTGACTTCCAAAACATTTTTGTTACTAAAATTCATTAAACAAATGTCATTAAACTCTTGCTTTTGGAGAATATGTTCTTGACCTTCTGCTGAAGGAAAAGCTTTTTCTTCAGTAAAGTTATCCTGCTAAGGTTGAGAGGTTGTTCTTTCCTAACCCTTATCAAGAAATGCTATGACCGTTATGAAGAAACTTTGTGAGAATTCTGCTGTTGCTGTACAGTCTTTCTAGGTGCTTGTTCTGCTTAAGAATCTTAAACTGGTCTTTAGATCAGTTCATGGATCTATTTAATGGATTTATATTTTAGAAACCCCATCGCATTGACTCACAGCTTCCAAGGGTTGGAAGCATTTCTTTTCAAACGGGTTACAGCTGCATCTCATGGCTGATAAAAAAAAAAAAGGAAATGTCTTGCCAGACTTAAACTTCTTTTTGTTGTTTAGCCCAGAGTTTCTCTTTAGATTCTTAAACACTGCCAGTTATTTAGCAAGGATACCTTTTGCTTTCTCCTACCAGTCACTTGGGAGGAGTTAGTACATTGGTGAAACAGGCTGTAACAAGCCAAGGTGCAGATATGGGCTAACGATTTGTTTTAAGGTCAGGTTCAGTGAGAACACTGTGAGATCTGGTTTACAGCATCTTCTGGTTCTGTTGTGTTTTTCTTCTCAAATCTTTTTCTTCTCGTATTGCAAATTGAGATTTGATTTTTTTTTTAGCTGTAAAGCATGGCAAAACTTTTGCCACTTGGGCATGAATTTTGTAGGTCTAGGCTGCTGTGAAAATTATTATTAATTTTTTCATATTCTTAGAATGCAAACTTAAAGGGACTGAATCAGGTATTTGTGAATGCCACGTGTTTTCTTGCATGTTTCTGGTTTGCTGCTTTTCTGGAGGATTCAGAATCTTGATGTAGGAAAGCAGAGGTAGTATTTATATAACTGAATTATCAGGATAGCACCGGGCACAGCAAGTAGATGTGGCTCTTGCTTCAGTCTCCCCTTGCAGTAAACCTGTTCCAAAATTCCCATTCCTTTTGAAAAGGCATCAGATTTTATCATCTTCTTTTTCTGTTACACTAAGACAGAAAGGCTCGAAGTGAGACTAGAACTGTGAGAAGTAGATATATTCCAGATAACATGTGAATCTCATTTATGTAAGAAGTAAAGTATTGTGAAGAGGCAGACTGAAAAAAGACAACCTCTCACCTAGCCAGAGACTGAAGTGCTTGAAGGGAATAAATATTTTGAGCAAGCTAATGCTATCTCTTTCCAAGGGCAGTTTACTGTGCTGTTGCATTCAGATTTTGTGGGGCAAACATGTTCTGCAAATGTTGCATGTTCCAGAGATTCAGTTCAGCGTCTGTGAAAATAATTATGGGTTTTGACCTCAGCCATGGCAGGCACAGTGTGTTCTACACTCCCAGCAGACTTGGCACCTTGCAGGATCTGGCTCTTTAATGATATGTTTTTGTATCTTGGCATCACTTCTTACTAAATGTAACCACCCGGTGGTGCGTTGGACGTCACCACAGGGACTAAAGACTGTTTCAAACCCATGTGGTTCCTAATGCTACAGTGGATAATTTAATAACATTTAGAGTGAGAGAAAAAAAAAGATCCATATCTGTAGGACAGCTCTTAACATTGCACAAGGCTGCTTTTACCATTTCAGTATGTTGTACCCCATACCCATTCATCACGTTCACTACCTGTAGACACAGCAATTTAATTGTACTTGAAGTAATAGAAAAATGTGATCATCAGTTTCCCTCCTTGGATTGGCAATTTTAATTTAGCATTTTTTTAATGTAAATGTGTCCTGTAAATGAGGAATATTTAATTATTTCCTTAGATCTTTTAGAATGAAACTTTTTTTAGAAGGAAAATGCCCCATGGCTGTAGCTAGGGTCTGGTAAGTAATGTTTACATTCTCTCCATGCACTTCTATCTTCATGTCATTTAATGGATCTTCTATAAGTAATGCAGATTCTGGACTTTATTTGCTTTAATCCCAGCTTACACGAGATGTCATTGGAGGAATTAAAAAAAAGTCATGATGATCAATTCACTGAACTATTGATAACACTAAAATGTCACTGTGCATTTGGAATTCACATGTAGAGCTCCAGTGAGAGCTTGCTTGGAGCCATTCATGCTCCTTTTCTGCAGAATGTGCACACGAACAGCTTGAGACAAACTTGTGCTTGTTTTGAAGCTGCTTCTGTTCCCAAATAAATATTTATACTGGCAGTTACCCCACTTGTTTACCAGCCATTCACTGATTGGTCTGCATTTGGATAATTAATTGCCTCACATAGAGAATTAGTCTTTGACAGCATGTTTCAGCATTACCCCTCTGGATGGCATTTGGAGAAACAATTTTGGATGGAGACACACAGAAGTATCTGGTGTTCCCTGATAGCTTTAAAAATAGACACTTCTGCCTGAGTTGCAGGGATCTCTGTGCGCACTTCAGAGCTGACCTGAGCTGCAAATCCTTTATAAATAAAATACTCTTCAACAGTTGGTATGTTTTTCCCCTACTGGTTTGCCTTTTTTGCTTTTTTGCCTTTTTTTTTGTTCTTGGAGACATAAAAAGAAAAGAATTGAAAGAAACATGGAGTGGGTTGGGTGTTTCTCATGTTTACAAGAAAGTTGTAATCAGAAGATGTTAATGAATGAATCCTCCACTGACAAGCTGCACTTCTCAGTGTAATCTACCTGAAGATTTGCCTTGGTGGTTTAAGAAAAAAACATCCTCTTTGGTACAGAAACAAGACTTGTTCAAACCTGCAGGAGCTGGAGCATGAAAATGGAAGCTTTTTCATGGTGGGGAACAATAGAGAAGTGCTCCAGCCCTGTGGCCCTCAGGCTACAGGGGATGTGTCCCACGCCTATTCCTCTCCCATGATCCCTGTACTGCTAAATATAAAATTTCAGAAATCAGCCGTTTATGCTTTAACTTGTGCTTCAATAGGGTGAAATCATTTTGACACATTTTCTGCCTGGATTGTAAACTTGTTTTAAAATATCTGGCTTTCTCAAGCAAAGTGATCATCTGTTATAACATCATCACTTGTTAATGATTTCCTTAAATTTCCTGTTGGGAATAAGGTAATGGGAGAGTGGGTTTTGCCATCTACACTCATCGCCTGTGCCCCCAGGGAATTCTTTTAGATGGATATCCCATTCCTATCAAGGTAACACCATCAACCCTGGGTTTCTGTTCCTGAAATGCTAAATAACCTTTGGGTTTGCTCTAAATACTTCACAGAAGTGACTGTTACTTATCAAAATGTCTCAGGCCTCTTAAATACCCTAATACTCTCCTAGACAGCTTTTAATGGACAGTGTTGTAAAATGCGGAAACTTTTCTCAGTGGAGGATACCAATCCAAATTACAATATTGCCCAATAAAGCTGCAAGCTGCTGGCAGCCTTCAGCCTCTCTGCTGGAATACAGGAAATCTGAAAGGGCATCTGTTATAACATGAACCAAGCTCCTCTTGCGTTAGCAGCAGTGTGGTTAATGGAGTTACAGATGCCTGGATCCTTCTCAGCAAACCCAAACACCAGATTGAAACGCATAGTGTGGGCTTCAGGCAAGCTTGAGTTACAGCATTTTATGAAAAAGTGATGTAAAATACAGTCTGTAGCTTTCAGCAAACTGAATAGAAGAGAAGGACATTAATGAGTTATGAGAAGAGCCTGAGCATGCTTGGATTGTTTTCCTAGACTATTGTAGTTGTGAAAGCCTTCTCTTTCGACTTGCTTGAGGCTTAAGGACCCTTAGCAGATTAACTGAGGAAAGTGTGTGTGAAATATTAGACTGAGTATTCCCATCTAATGATTACCCAGTAGGAGGGATCAGGAATTTGCATGTTGGACCTTATCCATTTCTGGTATTAGGGAAAGGTGCATTTCCTAAGAAACAACAAGAAGGGGAATAAAGCTGTTGGATTTTTCTTTCGAGATCTGCTTTCTTTGGATGTCTTTGGATTTACTGGTGGGGGATGAAAAGTTTTTGGTAAATGGGCAATGCTAATGTTCAGTTATGAATCATTTCATTAGTCTGCTGTGAGGGCTGGTTTAGCCTAAATCATCAGGCGGTAGCTTTTGACACAGCCCTGGAATGACTGCTCCTGACTGCTTTCTAGTAAAATGGCCAAGAAACTTGCAAAGGATGTGATGGGCTTGGATTTTGTTTTGGTTGGTTCTTTGGAGGTGCAGAGGATTTTATTTTCAGTGTTACATAGGTGGTATAATTATGTCTACTGAGGTTTTGATCTTTGTCTGAGCAGTTACTTCATTCTGAACATGAAGTGTTTGTCAGAAAACAAGACATTTGTCACAGTTGCAGACATCACAGAGATTTAAGAGGTGGTGATGGTGTTGTGAACATCCACCACTCCACGGATACCTTGCCCTGTCCCGTGCCCTGCCATAAAAGAAAGATACATGTGGTGTTTCTTCCAAAGGAAGAAATATTTCTTCCCTTATCTTTCCAGGCCTCTAAATGTAACCCTAGATATACTTTAAAGGAAGATTATAGTGTGTCCCACTTCAGACTTCAAATGCAGCTTACAGATGGCATCTGTTACAGCAGGCTCAACTGTACATGAGATACTGTTTAAGCTTCATGCAAGTGGATTGTATTAATGGGCAGAGTAGGGAGTCAAGAATAGCTCTGTGAATATGATCAAATCACTGGAATAACTTACCTGAGGTACAAGAGGAAGAAGTGCATCAAAGAAAAATCATAGCTGATTTTGTGGGGGTTTTTGGTATGGCAAATATTAGAGATTAAGAGGCAGAAATGAAAAACCTTCCTTGGACGCTTCACAGGATCCGCAAAAAAAACCAAACCCAACACCTCCATGAGACCTAGACCATGTCCCAAAGTGCCATATCTACTTGCCTTTTTAGCATCTCCAGGGGTGGTGACTTCAGTACTTACCTGGGCAGACTGTTCCAATGTTTAACTACTCTGTCCTCAATATTTGCTGACCAATGCTGAAGATGTTGTAAGTTTTTCTTTTGGTATGCAAAGCTGAAAATGGAGACAGTGATAAATCTCGTTTAGCTCATTATTACAAACTGCTAATGGTGGTGATTTTAAAGGATATAAAAATCATATAATCATTATCTCTGTAGATTCCTAGAATACCAGGTTGGAAAGGGCCTCAAGGACCATCTAGTCCAACCTATTAAGCTAAAAATATAGGTATATTGATCTGATATTCATTGATTCATAATCATAGTCACATAAAGGGATAAATAGAATCATTTTGTCAATCAGATACTCATAGAATCTTAATCATAGTAACTTTAAAATGGTGATGAGTGAGTAGTACACATGTAGTAACCTTTTCTGAGCCAGTTGCTGCTTAGAATCCAGAACAACTTTAAAATGAATTTCAGTGTTGCACAATGGGATTTGCTCCACAGCCAGGAATGATGGAATGGATTTTGACATCACAAAACAAAATAGGTGTGTGGGGGGGAGTAAGGAAGTATGAAAAAATGGAATGAACTGGATCTTCAATATGCACAGACTTTTGTTCTTGAGAGGTTCTAAGAAGGATTTAGGGACCCATTGGACTAGCTGTCACTCTGTCATAGCCCAAGATTATTCAGCACAGTTCTTGCTTTCTCATCAATGCAACTTGAAATTTCAGTTCTTCGTTGTTTATCAACACTGTGAAAACACTCATCACATCCTCTTCCCTGTTCCTGAGCCAGCATTCCTGAGATGCTCTTTATAGCCCAAAAGTCTCAGCTGAATCCCAATCTGAAACCAACTGAGAAATCTTAATGTTCCTCTCAGGGGGATTTGGACCAGGCCCAGCAGCGAGAACATTGCAAATTAGGAATGATGTGGAAAATCCAGTGTCAGGACAGAATTATGTGCGTGTGGGTGCTAATGTAAAACCTGTACACAATATGTTTGTGCCATGCTTCTCCAATGTTTTAATCCAACTTCTGGCTGCTTATTTAATAAGAATGCAATTAGAGCCTTTAATAGCAATTTGGTTCCTATTTTCATATGAAAGTAAACAGGGAAAATGTGTACAAAGATACTTTTCTCTCCCTTTGCAGAGGCAGATTTGAAGGCAGGGAAAAATTCTATTGAATTACTTTTGAGAGACCCACAGGAATAGTATCTTCCTCTTGAGAGGAAAAACTCCAGTGCAGAACTGAGCTAGTTCTGCGTCATTTGAGAGAGATTCAAAACTAGTCACCCAGTCCATGCTACATGTAATTAATGCACTCTGGCTGATTGATTATTTACAGCACAAATCATTATTCAAGCAAACCTCTTTGTGTCACTAATGTATTTTGCTGGCTTAGTTTTTCCATCCTCCCTGAACCTCTTGTCTTCTTTTTGCTGCAAGGACCTTCAAACTCTCCGTGTGTGCTGACAGCAGCACCAGGCATTCATTACTGGGAGACTTGCTGTTGAGACAATGGAACTATGCAGGACAGGATGGTGTTGTCACTGTCTTCTTCCCTTCAAGATGAGAAAACTTCTCTCCAAAAGCTTATAATGTGGCTTCCCTCAGGTTGTTGTGACCTTTTGTTTTTGTGCAACTGGAGCTTCATTAGTTTGTTGCCGCATGCACAGTTTCCAACGGCTGCTTTGAAGACATGTTAATTATAGTAATAATTTCCAACTCATTTACTAGTCATTGCCTATTTTCTTTCAGGGCAAAAGTGGAAATAAGATCTTGCCCTAACCCCACCTCATTTGTCTTCAGTCAAATCTGATTTTTTTTTCTTTTTTTTTTGTCCAGTAAATTTTGTCAGGAGCCGTTGTTTCTCCAAGGTCTGTGCAAGGAACTGCCTAATGCAAACACGAATACTCAAGGTCATTTCACATGTTAGTAATAGAGGAAGCATTTAGCCATCAGATTAAACAATCTATTAGAACACTTCATTTACTGGAAGCTAAATAAGCTGTTATTCGGTGCAAGTTTGCAGCTACAGAGCTTTTCCTTTAAGCCTGTGAACAAGCCTTTGGGCTGCCCTGCTTGTTTGATCATCACAACCATCAGTAGCTTCACTGTAACAACTCCAACAAGAACTCCCTGTGTTGGCGTTTGGTTCTGTGAGGAGTCGAGTACCACCTGGAAAATATTTTATGTCCAAATTTTCTGGTAAAGGCAGTTCCAACTGGCCTAGGCCTTTAGCCAGGATTTATCAAGAGACATATAGGTGTCTTTTCAGTGGGAGCCAAAGATAGTCATGTGTGGACATGATTGGTAAATGCACACTGCTGCTCATTTGCACATGCAAATTTGCTAAAGTCAATACTCTCTTGCATCAGTAGTGCTTATTTTAAGGATTTGGTCTTGCTACCTGTTTGAATTTAGTCCTCAGCATTATTAGTTTTCATATTGATTCATAAATATTAACTAGAAGCAATCAGAAGGTCTGAATTCTGGTTCAGTTCTGGTGTTCTATTCTGTACATTGCACTCATTGAAGCGTGTTTGAAGCCTGCTTGGTTGCACGGTATACAAAGTAGAAATCCCCTTCTCCCTGCCAATCTGCAGGAAAAGTCATCAGCTGCTCCTGCCTGCTGTTGCACATGGCAGCAAAGTCTCTTTCCTGTGGCCAGCCTTACAGTCATAGAATTGTCCTAAATGGAAAAGACCTTCAAGATCATTGAGTCTAACCCTTAACTGTCCCTAAACTATGTCCACTGCTAAACCATCTCCCTAAGCTCCAGATCTCAATGACTTGGAAACTTATATGGCTTGGATCATATATTACACATCTCAGTAAGAGCTCGTTCATCATATTTCAGGTAACGAAGCAAATGTTGTGGCTTTCTTTAGAATTGGCTGAGGGCATTGGGTGGGGTTTAGCCTGAAGAAAAGGAGGCTCAGTAGAGACCTTTCTTCCTCTAAGGAAGTTGTATGACAGTCTATATTGCAGTGGGGAGAGTAGATTGGTTTGTATTTATAACTCTTTGAAAATACATTTGTAGATCTGATCCAGTGCATGTGCATCATTCCACTGCTTTCTTACGAGGAAGGAGTTTTTTGATATGAATTCATACACATTAAATCACAAGTGTAATGCAGTCATGTGGATTTTCAAGGCAATTTGTTGTAAGTCACTTTGCCTTATTGACTCCTGAGAATGCAAATGAGGTGCTTGTTGTCTCATTTCTCCAAAGAACCAGAGATGCAGGTATGGGCAGAATATTTAAAAACATCTTTCTTTTTTGTTTCCTAAAATGCATAAATGTGTTGTTTTCCCTTCATACATAGTATTTCACTGCATTCTTGGCAAACAGCAGTCTGCACAGATGATAAAAAAAGTCTGTAATGACACAAATAAGTTCGTACCTGTAGTAAAATTCCAGCAAATTGTGCATCTTGACAAGGGACTGATTTCAGTTTGCTGCGTAGCTAAACAAAGGAACTAGGTGAAACAACTGAATGCTAACATTTGAGTACAAGTCATAAATCAAACTGGTGGGTGGGGGAAAGGAATGTTCCTGTCTTCGGAAAGAAGCTTGATATATTTTTTTTTTCCATGTGAAAACAAAATACCTTTGGAAAGGGTGCCTTGTTTGTGGCTTTTATCATTACAAATGAAAGAAAAACTGACCCCCCCCCCCCCAATAACAAAAGTCTGTTACATAAAAGCAGTAGTTTGCCAGCATCACAAGTACAAATACTTTAAAAGTACAAAGCACAAGTTGGAAATATTTAACACAATAATTACCCTCTTTCTCTTTTGTTCTGGTGATCTGTCACAGCTGTCATTTAGTACTTATGTTTGTCAGTAAGAGCTTTCATTGACAACTGAATTGATCAGCAGTCTCAAAAGTAATCGTTAACTGGGAGATATCCCTGGGTCAACATCAATTTCATCCATCTTTCTTTGTGGCAGGACAGCAAACATGTTCACTGTGTTGGGATCTTGTCTCTGCAGGAAACTTGCACAGGTTGGGTTAAGGAGAGAGGGACAAAGAGACAGAATGGCTAAGCATAGCACAAGCTTCTCACAATGGCTACTATGGAATCTGCATTGTATAACACCAGTAATTTCTTCCTTTGGGAAGATTTAAGGGTATTGGGGAAGGTTTGGAAGGTTAATGGATGAATGTTTTCCATCATTTGGTGTCAAAATAACCATCTTAAAATGTTACAGTCTCAGCTTGGCTATCCAAAACAAAACTTGTGTTTATAGGAATGAATAAGAAATTATTTTTCAGAAGACAGTAGTAGGGGAAAAAAAAAGAAATACTATAGCAACAAGAAAAAATGCTCTGAAACGCGTTGCATAATACTTGAATTCAGATATGATCTCATTGAAATAATTTACACTCAATGAGATTTTCTTAATAATTCAAGTAATGAGTTATTGCAGCATGCCCACTGGGTGTTGAGTTTACCAAACCTTTGTGTAATTTTTGTGCTATTAGCCACAGATGATTTTTAGATAAAATCTAAGTTTTAGATAGGTGGATGTTGGTCTCCTCCAAGTAACAAGTGATAGGACAAGAGTTTTGGCCTTAGGTTGCACCAAGAGAAGTTTAGGTTGGACATTAGGGAAAACTTAATCATAGAAAGGGTCATCAGGCCTTGGAACATGTTGCCCAGGCAGCAGATTGAATCATCTCAAAGTCATGGAGATCTGGAACTTGGCAATATGATTTAGAGGTGGCCTTGGGACAGCTGGATTAATGGTTAGACTCAGTGACCTGATCTTAAAGGCCTTTTCCAGTTAGAACAATTCTATGATTCTAAGTGACATATGTAATGTATCTCACTTCAAAATTGCATTTGTGTATTTTGTATTTGAATAATGAAATATCTCATTTTGTGTTGTCCCTGTTAATTTGTTGGATTCCCATGAGCACCACTGGGCTAGCCTGACCCAGTGCAGTTAGCTGCTGACTCATAGGAGGATTTTCAGCCTGCTGCTTCTCTCATGAAAGAATTGCTGCCATTGAATCTGCATGATAGAAGATAACAGAGCTGGAAATATCCCTCCTACCCTGCTTGGAAAGATCAGCTCTTTCAGTTGTGACTTTTCAAGGACTGAAATAAATCAGTGTGGTATTAAGTCATGGTTATTTTTGCTCAGAGTTGAATGTATGGAAGACTTCAGTGAGTAATTGGACTACATTTATATATATATATAAAACCTCATGTAAGAGTCAAGTGACAAAGGGGTTTGAAAATTACTTGAAAGTGTAGCTGAATGCCTTGCAGTCTGATGTTACATCCACCTGGTGCTCTAAGAGACTCCTGAAATGATTATTTGGGCTATTTCCCTCCATGTTCATAGACTGACTACAGTATATAATGTGAGCTTTTAAAATCAATTTTCATGAGTTATGTGGGTTTTTTGTGGATTATAATACTTACTGACATGACAGAAATGAGAGGAGGGGAAAGGGGAAAAATGAGGCCACCAATCTGCTCTCCCAGGAATAATATCTGAATATTAGCGATATTTGTGGTGTAACAACAGTCATTCTGAACAGTAACAGATGAGATGCTGTAGTGTTGTACCTGCAGTGAAAGTGGTTTCAACGGCATTAGTTTTTTTGACACTAAGGAGTGTAGATGCTCTGAAGTGGTCTGCTACACCAGAGTTTTCCACCTAAGAGCATTCCTCAGACCTGTTCCGTGTCTTTGTTCTGGAACTGGTCTAGATCTGATACAGACCCAGAATTTGTTTATGTGCGCAGAAAGCTGTGACAAAAGATGATGATTGATAACAAGGTCTTCCTCTGAGCATTTTAGAGAATCTCACTGTACTGTACCTTCTCCAAACATTATTGAAAGAGCACAATAATTTGGTGATATCAAAGTTAGCTTAGGTCTATGTGACACAGAAATAAGTGACATTAAAAATGCATAATATTTATAACAGTTTGTCTTCACTTCCTTGTGCTATCACCACACTTTAGTAAATTCAGTTAATGTTTTCTGTGTAGGATAGCTGCCTCAGACTAAACTGTTTTGGAAAATGTACAGCAAGAATGGTGAGTCTATTGCTAAGGGACCATCAGAAGGAATTAGTTTTTATAGGTTATAAGATATGTAGCTAATGTGTTGAAAAATTCTAGTAACTTTGTGCTTTTAGGGAGTGAGGGGCAGTAGAATATGGTGGTTGTTAATATCTCTTGTCATTTTGTGAGAAAGCTGTGAGCTTTTTTCAGATTCTGAGTCTCTAAATATCTCACATACGTTCATATCCTACTGAGATTTGATAGAATTTGGCAGCTTCATCATCCAAAGCATCCATTCACATTAAGCCTCATATTTCTCCAGTCTGTTAACTGCCTGCAGGCTGTGTATCTACCTTATGCCTATAATTCATACTCTAGTCCAGGGCTGAAAGGGGCAGTCAGGATTTTCCACTCCTTTTTAGATTAGATTCACTGCAATGCAAATCACAAGGATAAAGCAGAGATTTTTCTCTGAATGGAAAACAAGATCATGCTCCAGTTAAAGAGCCATATCACAGTGCCAACTGTATAGTAGATTTTCTGTTATGTCCTAACTTGACTGGGAATTATACTTGTTTACTCCTGAAATTTGCATACTTAACCCATCTGTGTAAAAAGGTTTTCCACCAAGACATTTGCATGCACAAATATGTTGCTTAATGGTACTTTTGACTGTGCTTAATGGTATTTTGACTGATTGCAGCCTTTGAACAACCCACGTTAAAAATACATGAAGTTTGTTGTAATTGTACCATCTGGAATTCTGAATTTTCAGGAGTAAGAACATGTCTGGAATGTTGAAGGATAAACCTCTCTGGGGTTTGAATAGTTGATACAGAGTAGTCTGGCACTAATATGTACTTTGTACCCCAAGTCTTCTCCAGTCTCATCTGAGCCTGGTAGTCAGGAAGATGCTTTACTAGTTAGCTGCTGTGGATTTCCATGTGCTTTCCAACCCGTAGTGAAGCTTTCATTCTAACTGAATGAGAAATAGTGAAGAGTTTCATAACAAGATAACATTTTCCTGGCAAGAAGGACATGGAGCTGCTCGAGGCAGTCGAGCATAGAGCAACAAGGATGATGAAGGAAGAGGAACATCTCCCTTACGAGGAGAGGCTGAGGCAGCTGGATCTCTTTAGCTTGGAGAAGAGGAGACTGAGGGGTGACCACATTAATGGCTATAAATATGTGAAGGGTGTCAGGAGGATGGAGCCAGGCTCTTCTCAGTGCCGTCTAGGACGAGGGGCAATGGGTATAAGCTGGAACATAGGTGGTTCCATATAAATATCAGAAGGACCTTCTTCACAGTGAGGTTGACGGAGCACTGGAACAGGCTGCCCAGGGTGGTTGTGGAGTCTCCTTCACTGGAGATGTTTAAAACCCACCTGGATGTGTTCATGTGTGACTTGATCTAGATTATCCTGCTGTGGCAGGGAGATTGGACTAGATGAACTTTCAAGGTCCCTTCTAATCCCTGATGTTTGGTGATAAGGGACAAACAAAAACCCACAGATATTCTGAAAACAAATAAATTAATTTTCCTGCTTCTAGAACTGCTCTGCAAACTTTATGTAAGAGGACCTTTCACCACACTGTTGCCTCAGAAATGAAAAAAGAAATATTGTATTGAGCAGGTTCTAAATTTCAGCTGAATACACAACTGAAGTGAAAAAGAAGAAAAAGAATCCTTTTGTTTCCTTTTTTAATGGCCAGCCATTAGTGCTTCTGAAAATAGAATGTGTTTTGAAAGTAGTTTAAGAACTGCTTTCATCAATCTTTATTACTTATTGGTTCACTCAGATGACAGATCTGAGCTACTTTATAGTTGGAGGTGTGGCTGATGGTTTGCCTGCCCTTCTTGACCTTGTCAAGGGCAAACCCAGTTTAAAGTTGTTTATAAACTATAAATTTAGTGGTAAAGAATGATGTGAAAATAAATACCAAGTACTTCTTAAATGATTAAATGTACATTGTGTAAACAAGATACTGCAGTGGGGAAGTCTCTGAAGAGAGAGTTTTGACTCCTCAGACTATTCTGAACAGACACGTAGTATAAGCTGATGATTAACAAAGATACTTGGTGGGAATGGCAGTACTTTTGTGGATATTAGCTGTGTGTAGCAACGAAACTACTATGAGATGCTGATGCTTACAGTAAAATTTCCATGAATATTTCAAGGATAACATTCAAAGTGATTGAAAGAGGCTGCTCTGTTCCTGAACTCCTGAAGACTCAGAGGCATATGGTTTCTGTTTAGTAGAGCAGGCTGTGATAGCCAAGACACCTAAACTCAAATTGAATGCCTGTGGCTGTTAGACATTTGGCCTTTAATTATGTTGATTCCAAGACCTGCCTTGTCTCTTGACAAGTTTACTCCTTGTATGGTACTGGACATACATAGCCACAGTTTTTTGTTTGAGCGCAATTGGTGTCTGAAGCAATGTTTCTAGTTGCTACGCATATCCTAAATGAGGTGGGATGATGAATAAAGTCGAAACAGGATTAGAGTATTTGGGAAAATGGTTTAACATACATTTTCAAAGCAAAGACTTGGCGTCACCAGACTTGCAGCTATAAGGAAAACAAGCTGTACTCAACACTAACTGGACTTGCCGTGGCATGTTGGGTGAATCTAGTAGTTTATGCTATTCACGGTTCACGAGATCATACAAATTCCTCTGAGAATACTAGAAAGTCTTGGTCCTAGAGAGCTTAAACTGATTGCAAAACGGTAAAAATCTACATGGTAAATTGTATAATACTAAATGGTATAAATCTAAAACTACCAAACTAGTGAAAAATGTTGCACGTTTGGTGGTGTCATAAAAAAACAACAATTGGCTGCTGACGGTGGTTCACTTTTCATCTGGACATGAATTTGCTTCTCTGCTTCTTCCATGAGGTTTTAAGTCCTTTCTCTGTCTATGACTTTCTAAGATTATTTTTGAATGGCCTGTTATAATCCCGTGTCATTCCTCCTCTCTCCTCTCCACTGCCTAGGTTTTACTCAAAATAGAGAAAAAACACATGATATTCTGTCGCTGTGGAAAATGGGGGCAATAGAATGCCCCAGTAATTCATTTATTAAATTGCAAAGGCAGGGACTCATACATAGCTCCCAGATTACAGCTTAAATTCCATTGTATATTTAGGTTATTGCTCTGGTGCACAGATCTTTAATTCCAAAATTAGCACAGGAGTCTGTGTTTCCCCAAAGGTGTGAAGTTTGGATCTAGACTTCAAACTGAGCCCATCCCATTATTTTACAATTCCCCATATGCTTTATCTGAATTTCTGGAATATTTAGGAATAATTTTGTTTCAGTAATCCCACTGAGTAATGTTCATACACATCTGAATTAGTGTATAAATAGTATCTTGAAGACAACCGTAATTAATTTGAGAGGTTCTTAAAAAAAGTGCATTAGATATCTTATTGCGATGCTGGTCCCTTTTTAGATACTCAGGAAGCTATAATTGTGCCCCAAGCAAATGGAATTTACTAGCTTCTATGGGAAAAGAACTTCGGTTTTGCTAAGGAGTTTCCTTTGTAAATGTATTTTTTGAGGAGAATATGAAAAAATTTAATAATTATTTGATTAAATAAATAATGCTGTTTTAAAGTCAGCATTAGCTTAATCTACAAAACTGGAAACCAATATACAATACACAAAAGTCGAGGCAAAGCACAGTGACTATCTCACAGGTTAAACTGGACTTAACACAAAAGGAATCATCAAGAAACAGGAAGAAAACTTTCCTGTGATGCTTTATTTAGGTCTTACCAGGATTCTGACGAACCTGTCAGAATCCAAGTTGTCTTCAGTAGCAATTAGGAAGATAAATGGAGAGCAATATATGGATTGTGTCACTGGAATTTAGTGCAATTCCATACAAGGCAGGCGAAACAGAGCGACAAGAGATGAAGGAAGTATATGAAAAACTACAAAGTAATAGTCACACAATGCTAATTTCCTTGTAGGAAAATTAGACAAAAATTCTGGTTTCCTGTGCTTCAATAGAGAATTAATATTCCAGTATAAAACTGTTCAAGAGCCAAGTTTTGTCTGGCTGCTCTGCATAGTTTGAAATGTAACTGCTCCTGTTATTAATGTGCTCTCACCTTTCTTACGTGGCAGTTTAGTGTTTAGGTGCTTAGTTCAATTTCTGAATTAATCATTGGGGTGGAGAATCACAGACAGATTAATCAAACCAAGTTTAATCTGAAAGAATAATTTTTGTCTACCTCAGCTTTAACATTTTGAGCAACTTTAAGCCAAACTGGAGCTATATGAACAAGCAGGATGGCCTTTTATAATATATGGTGGGCTTCAGAGTATGTAGCCATACTCACATTTTGCAGCTTGGTCAATTTTTGAAGCCAAGTTATCATTTTGCTTTTTGTTCCAAATCCTGTCCCAGTCCAAAAGCAACTCAGTTACTGCTGTTGATGCTACATCCTTTTCACTGTGGATGAGGATGTTGGAATCTGGCCCTGACTGAGCTGCAGCATCTTTGCAGGTATCTGACTCAGTTTACCTTAACCAAATAAACCTTTTTCATCAAGCTGGTACATACTGCACTTAGAAAGTTTATGGAATATGAAGAGTGAATATTAAAAGTGGAAAACCCACAAGAGGATATAGTTAATATCCTTATAGCTCAACTGATCCAAACCATGTTTTTTTCAAATGTATATTCCAAGAATCACCCACACAGACACTGATCTGAGCAGAATGAGCAGCATTAAATGCTATTGCTTTTTCCTTTAGTATTTTTTGACAGAGAGTTGCTAACCTATTAAGGACCAGTTCTTTTATATGCACTTTGGAATTGCCATATATTTGTGTAACTCAAAGAGTGGATGGTTTGGGGTATTTTTTTTCCTCTAAGAAAATGTCACAAATCTTCCTGTATAGTTTCTGGTGTAGTTTTCCCTTATCCTATCCTATTTAATAGCTGTTTGACTAAATGTTTGTTGCTTTTGGTCATAAAGGAATACATATCCCAAGTGCTCTGGGTGCGTTATCGAGATACGCAGATTCTATTCCTTATTTACATGTATCTGTAGTAAAATAATGCTGCTGTTAGGAATGAAAGTAGTAACACAACTGCTGAAAAGTGTAAAAGTTCTTTCCCAACTCTGTATATGTACTTCTGAGACAGACTATGTACTTGTGATGTAGATTGAGTAGCTTAACTGAGATCACTGAACCACAGAATGGTTTAGGTTGGAAAGGACCTTGGATATCATCTAGTTCCAACCCCCTGTCATGAGCAGCAACACCTCTAACCAGACCAGGTTGCCCAGAGCCCCATCCAACCTGGTCTTGAACACTTCCAGGGGTGGAGCAGCCACAACCTCCCTGGGAAACCTGTTCCAGTGTCTCAGAACCCTCACAGGGAGGAATGTCTTCCTAAAATGAAGGTAAAACACAGACCTGCAGTCAAGTCAGTAGTATTCTAAATAATTATTTCTGTGACTATAATTAAGCTTGGTGTCTTCTAGCTAAGATGTGTTTAACCTAATCCATTTGGTCTGTGTGCTAGACTTATTCTGTAGAGCTAGACTTATTCTCTAGAGTGGAACTAAAAAATTTGAAAAGGCTGTGGCACAAGGATTTTTTTCAATAATATTTCTGTCAGGTTGAGGAGGTGGGCTCCCAGCTTGACAGATGCAGAGAAAGAGATTGGATAAAACCCAACATGGGTTCTTTGCTTTACTTGTTGTTTTTCAACTAAAAAAATAATCAGACATGATGCAAACACGTTTTGCCGAAGGTGGATGCATTGAATTGTTAGAAATAAGTATCAAATTGTCTGGCAATAGTAGATCTGTGGCACCGTATTCTCCTGCAAAACACTTAATTTTTCTATTGAAGATAATTAGAATCTCTCACCATTCATAAGGGTAAGCAAATAGAAACTCATTATTTTATCTGAACTGCTTGGTATTTTTAGATTGGGAGCTTAGAAGACTGCAGTGGATTAGGGTTAAATTCTTGAGAGAAGTCTGAGAGTGCTTTGTGCAATGTATTTCTTCTTAAATAATACTTGTTCCATGTGAATTCAGTTTTCCAAAGCCATGTCCAGTTGAGTGGGCTGCAGCTGGAGCTGCAGATTTCTTATGTTTCTAAATAGCAATGAATTCAAAGATGAGTCTACAATGTGCTGTTAATTCTGTCCTGCTGCTTGTGTTCTTTACCAGTCACTATTACTGGGCTACATAGTATTTAAGACAATTCCTGGAGTCAGTATGGCCTTGATCATAGGACTGCTTAGATTAGAAAAGACCTTGAATATGATCAAGTTCAACCATTAACTGAACTGTCCCAAGGCCACCGCTAAACTCTGTCCCTAAGCTCCGGATCTAGATGACTTTTAAACACATCCAGGCATCGCGACTCAAACCCCTCCCTGTGCAACCTCTTGTGCTATCGATTCCTGTGAAGAAGTTTGCACAGTTAAAGGATAATTACTCTATTCCCACCAGAAGCCTTGTGTTAGGTGTCATACAGTAGTACAAACTGTACATGTATACAGTTGATGGGAGTGAGGTCTGTCCAGATGTCCCAGCAAAAACATTTTGGGATTTTCTGCACTAATTATTTTAAAAATGTGCCAATTTTGCTTAGTTTGTAGGAGATAATTTTTTCCTCCCCTGAACTTAGATTTTAGGTTTTATGATCTTGCTCGAGGAGGGGAATTGGACTCAATGACCCCTTGATATCCCTTCCCACCCCGATGATCTGTATATCTGTGTGTAACTTTCTCACTGTTTTCCCTTACATGTAAAAGGATAGAAGACAATTAAAATACTCACTCAAATGCTTTTTAACCTCTAACTGTAATACAGTGGCAAAAAGTTATTTTTAAGTAAAAACTCTTAGAATATTGACATAAAAACCACATTAAGTCCATCAGGTATTTGTAATAATATGGCAAAATAGCTGAGGCCACAATAAAAACTAGTTGCTACCAGATGTGAAATAATTCTATAAAACTGTTAAATGCACAGATCTCTGTATTGCCAGTGTTTCAGTCTCACCATATGAAAACATCTACTTTTGACTGTAATTATGGGTATTTACACATGCAAGGTCTCCTCTGGGTGCTGTGAGACTGGGTGTCTTGCCAGCTTCAGAGTCAGCCTCAAAACGATTGAAAATTCCTGTGGTCCAGAGGCTGCAGAAACAGCCAGGAAGGCCATACTGTGAAAACAGGAATTACAGTGTAGGAAGATTTCAGTGAAGATGAAATTTAAGTGAAATAGAGTTATATCAGTGGTAAAAATACAAGAGCTGAAAGGGTGGAGGGATGATGAAGAACAATTAATTAATTCTAAGCTGGATGTTGCTTATTATAGACTTAGATTTATGAACAGACCAGAACTGGTTGCTGAAGACAATCTAGGTTATAGAGTGAAGTAGAGGTAATTACTGCCAAAAACAGGTGGTGGAACTGTTAATCCCAAGTAATCTGTGAAGAGATCAATCTCCAAAAATCCTGNCGCCCACCCTTCTTTCTGGAGGCTACTTCAGGTAAAGGGGCTGCTGTTTGGTGTTTTTAAGCTGGTAATATTCTGAAGATACTCTTATGATTTAGTTATATTCTTTTCATACATATTCTTATTTGGGTGAACTTTTTTTTCCTCTTTGAGGGGCAATAAGCAAAATTATGCGTAACGCAAAAGGCAGAGGCAAAACTACACACATTTTTTTTAATTCTAAATATATATTTCATATTTTCTATGGCATGTGAATCAAACCATTTAGGAAAAAGCTGTCTTTGTGCATATTTTGAATATTTAAATATTAATTATTGCCTGTAATTTGATTGGCAGAGCTACTTTATTTTTCATATTGAATATGACTAAACTGTCTTAAATGAAATATTCAATAGTCAGGAATATTTGCTTATATTATGCATTAATATAGTTATTTTTAGTAATATTTGTGTCGTTTTAAGGTCTATGTTAAGCACATTAAAATCTCTCATGAACACGGGGATAACACTGTGTGTTATTTGGATTAAATTAAATGTTATGCTTCCTGAAAATGAAACATCCCACACAATGAAAGAGTTCCCAAGGGAGTAATCTTATGCTTTATCCTTTGCCTTTAAAAAAAATAAGAAAAAATACTGAAGCAGCAGAAAAAAATAAGAGGAAGAAGAAAACAATTTGGAATAAAAAAATATTTAATGTTGGCAGCCATGACAAAATTTTCAGTGGGTCAATGAAAACCTTCCCATGGATCCACAAGATAGCCCTGGGAAAGTCTTTCCCATTTCACAACGCTCTGTCATTCCGGTATATGCCTTGTACCTCCCTTCACATCCTCACTGGGCACCCCCAGATGAAATCACTGCACAGACTGCTGTGGGCTGCCCTCAGAAAGACTTTCCTGATGTGATGTGCCAGAATCTAAGGACAGCAAAAACACGTCATTCCTTCCCCCCATTACTCTGATCGTGGACCAATCAGTCATTCAAGCATTCCCACAACGTGCCAGGCAAAGCTTTTGGAACCTATGCTCTAATTACTCCCTACTTACATCTTCCCCTGGAAGTGAACTGAAATCTCTGGATGCCATTTACAGCTCAGCTCAGGGGACACAAGGCTCCTATTAGTGGTTCAAAGCTGTTGGAAAATACATCACAAAATGCATAGAAAGTTGTTATTTTCTCGAGTTACTTTGTTCCGTGGAGCTTTCCAAGTTAAAAAAAAAGCAGTCTGTTTTGTAGCTGAGCAAGTAGAAAAGTTAATTTTTGAGGGTTTGAAATTTACTTCTGTATTTCTTGAAAAAAAATATGCATATAGACCAAGGAAATCCTTGAGGGTGAGCTGTGTTAATTAAAAATAGCTTTAGGTGCGTGAAGCTCAGAATTGCTTTTGCTTCATAGATGTAGACAGAGATATGGATAAATCTAGGTATATATGGATAGATATAGATGGTAGAGATCGAAATATATAGAGATAAATATAAACATTAGATAGAAGCAACATTGTAAAATTTCATATAATAGCTGTAAAGACAGATGAGTTTCAGAGGATCTCAGAATTGTTTAGATTGGAAAAGACCTTTAAGATCATCAAGCCCAACCATTACCCCAACTTTCTTGTGTTGCTTTACTAAATAAGGCCTGGAGGATGAGGAGCTTTCTGCAGTTACCTTTTTGTGAACCTTGGGGAGCCTGCAACTCTGCAGAGAGATCCCCATTGACAGCACGTCTTTGTGGAGGATAAAGCTTGACTTCATTTCCTGGTGAATAAGCAGAAATGACAATGTGGGTCAGACCTGGTTGAATTTTGATGTGTAACAGCTTGGCGGGTTAGTCAGATGCTGTTAAAATTGAAGTTTGCAGATAAAATGCAGTTGCTGCTGACTAATGTAATGAAGAAAAGGCGAGTCCTAAGCATCCTGTTTCTCTCGGTTCACCCCATCTCCCCCTCTTGCCCCCCTTCCAATCAAACTTTCCGTGCTGGAGTCAGGATGATTTGTGCACTGAGGAGCTCAGCCTTATTTGGAGCTTTTTAGGCTTTCTAAGTGGGGCTTTATAGTTCTGTTATTTCATTTATGTGGGTGGAAAAAAACCATCTCCCTGATTTAATCCAATATGACCTGTTTTGATGCTCTGAACAGCTGAAAAGGAATAGTATTAGAAAGCTAAAACCATTGAAAAGTCATGATTTTTACTGATTTGGTGTAATAAAAAAGGCTTTACTCAAACTTTACTATCCAGAGTGGAGTGGGAGAAGGTCTAAAACTGACAGATGACAAAGTAGTGGGTCAAGTCCTGTGTCCGTTATCAGGAAAAACCTGGCAAAAAATAAAAAAATTATTAATTTTACTTATTTATTTTTTAAAATGTATTTTAACAATTGGAGATCTGCACTGCACATGCATTTCAGATTTGAGTTAATATTGGCCAAAACTGACATGTTCATATGTAGGACTTGGACTGAAATCAAGTTTGGAATATTTCAGAATATAGAATTTTACCTCGGCCCATCACTTATTTTTACAGTTCCCAAGGTACAGCTCAGATTTGCAATGGCTGGAGAGGGAGAAAAAGGATGATTGGTATTAAAGATGATGAAAAGCAAATGGTTATAATATTAGAACAGTTACAGAGTCAGAATACTGCCACATGTAAAAATGTTTTAAAGTAGAAAACATTTGATATCATTAGAAAAGTATGTTAAATACAGCTTTGAAGTATTTTGCTCTACAATATTTTCAGTAGAAATCATCAATATTACC
This sequence comes from Rhinopomastus cyanomelas, assembly GCA_013400115.1. Classification (NCBI taxonomy): domain Eukaryota; kingdom Metazoa; phylum Chordata; class Aves; order Bucerotiformes; family Rhinopomastidae; genus Rhinopomastus; species Rhinopomastus cyanomelas. The sequence continues at coordinate 313,485 of VXBP01002717.1, read as the reverse complement.
AGTAGAGTTTAGAAAAAAACACAACATTCAAGTTTACTAGTGCCTAAAAGAGCTTTTAAATGGATATTACATGCTGATTCCCAAAGAGCATGACCCTGGTGCTTATCATTTATGTAATGAATAATATTGAAATACATTACAGAATCCCAGCTCCTCTATGATTATAAAAGCTAGTAATTAAAAATACATATTTGTAAACTTTCGTTAATTTCAGCAGATATTTGAGCAAGGGATCTTTTGCATTTAGTTTAAGGGTCTCCTGTTTACTTCAAATCAAACCAAAATCAGGGCACAAGTTCAAGTAGTCACATGATGCTCTTTGTAGACCTAAATGTAAATGATAGTAAATGGTGTTCCTGCAACTAAGAAGTGAAAAAGGTGGTTCTTGTGTGTCCCCAGTGTGCTGCAGGGTAACAGGCTGAAGGCTCCTGTTAGCCTCCCTCCCTGTTATGCCATATCTTACCTCTTCTCCAGCACACAACNGACAGCAGACCTCCCTATGGAGTGGGTCAGGTCTGCATATTGGGCCCTCTACACCCTTCAAAATGGAGTCACCTATGACAATAACTCTTATCTTTTTTTTGATGCAAGATGTTTGTATGTAGGGCTTAGGCTGCTTTAATTTTGGGATATCCTCCAAGCTGTATGCTTCACCTTCTTCACTGGCCAGTTGTACCTGCAGGACATCGAACCTGTTCTGCAAAGGAACCGGGGGATCACTGTTAATGACTGAGGTAACACACCCACCGTGGCGGGTGGGAATTTGTTGCCACGGCCCCTCATTGTTTTGGTAGGGACAGTTTGGAGGGTGGGAGATGGACAAGGCAGGAGTTTCTTTACTGCCTTGAGTGTGGTCTAGCCTCCCCTCCCTCTTTTCCTTTGAGTTACTGACTGCAACCTGATAGCGGTTGGATACAGGGGATACTTGAACCCCGATGTCTGATAATGGGTAATCCTTTCTCTCCATCGGGGCTGCCAGAGCCTGGTACCACCTATCTATCTCATCTTCTGATTCTCTGATATTTCCAAGCCCATGAACTTCTTCCTTTAATCGTTCAACTTCATCCTCCAGCTGGGCTGCTCTTCTCAGTTCACAGCATATACAATTCCCTGGTACAGAGGAGAGACTAAGGCATTCACTGCAGCCTGTGGTCTGCATCTTAGGCTGATGGAGTTGGATCTCTTTAGCTTGGAAAAAAGGTGACTGAGGCGTAACCTCATTAATGTGTATAAATATGTGAGGGGTAGGTGTCAGGAGGATGGAGCCAGGCTCTTCTCAGTGTTATCTAGTGATAGGACAAGGGGCAATGGGTGTAAGCCGGAACACAGGAGGTTTGATATGAATCTGAGAGGGAACTTCTTCCCAGTGAGGGTAACTGAGCACTGGAACAGGCTGCCTAGGGGTGTTGTGGAGTCTCCTTCTCTGGAGATGTTTAAAACCTGCCTGGATATGTTTCTGTGCGTCTTGATCTAGGTGATCCTGCTGTGGAAAGTGGGGTGGGGATTGGACTAGATGATCTTCTGAGGTCCCTTCCAATCTTTGATGTTATGTGATTCTGTGATTCTGGTCAGAAAGACTTAAACTGAGTAGTGAACTGCTAATAACCACTGCTGTAGAGACTGAACAGTGTTCTGCACTGTGTTTTTTGTCAGATGGCAATGGTTAGATCGATCATGGTTGTATTTTAAATAAGGTGAGTGGTTGTCAAGGCTGTGATGGGGAAGATTTTCCATAAAGGATGGCTACAGGAGGAAGGGAGGAAGGAATGAGGTAAAGCCTTTAAAGCAAACAGAGTTGGTTAAATAATGCTATGAAACTTCCAGTTCTCAACAATGGTCAGAGATCAAGCTGTATTTGTATATACAAGGGTTTAAGGTTAACCAGTAACTAAAGTCTTCTGTGATTGCCACAGGTTTACATTTTCTCTGTCACTGATGTTTGCCAAGTGGGATTTTGTGAGATTTGAAAGAATACAGCTGGGCAAACAGCCCCATTATGGGCTTACCCAAACAGAGCTAGAGAGGACCACACTGATACCATACACATGCTGGATTCAGACTTCGCTGAGTACTCTGATGGATGGTGTGACAAGTGTTGGCTAAATGCAGAAAAGGGAAATCTGTAGCTAAAAGACCACACTTCCCTCTCAATTAGTGTTTTAAAGACACTGCTGCGGTATGTAAGAGCCCTGCAACTCAAAGAAAACGCAAAGAGATTTTTTGTCCTGTTTTCTCCCGTGTATTTTCTATGCTATTTGATGTTTTCAGAATATTTCTGAAAATAGCATTTCTATGCTATTTTCAGAAAGCGATTTTCACTCTTTGCAGACTTTGGTGTTCACACCACTTGCAGAAGACACCCCAGTAGTCACAAAGCAGCACAAATCACTTACCTCGGTGTCTACCGAGCAGCAACGACAATAATAATAAGCAGCCTAAGGTATGTCATTAAGATGATTTTGTCCAGTAATTTTCAAAGTGAAATATCACTTCCTTTATGGGAATTCTTTCTTTTGGCACTTTGTTCATTCCCTTTCTTTCAGCTAAGCAGGACTGATTAATTTATCCCCATTTTTGATGCTTCTGCTATTCCTGTAAGCTCTGAAAAGAGCTGAACAGATGTGTATTGTTAAGATATGTAATCTCATTTGCATGTCAAACTGCTTTGTCCATTGTTTACAAGACATATTATTTACATTAATCTAAATATTGCTGAAGTATAATTTATTTATGATACTAATACATGTCTTGCAAAAGATTATGGATATGAGAGATGTGTAAATCTGTTCCCTATTCCAAGCATGTCCATGTATCCAGCACCCAGAAGGTGACTCCAGTTGACCACTGTGCTGCAAAGATGCTCTTGTAGTACATTTTAAAGATTGTTTAGATGTGTTACTTAGTGATATGGTTTAGTAATGAACTTGACAGAACAAGGTTAATGGTTGGACTTGATGATCTCAGGGGTCTTTTCTAACCTGAATGATTCTATGAGTTGTGCCAAGGTGTGAATTTTGATAATCATTTCTTGCTCAGAAACTTCACGCTCTGAAGACAAGGAAACAAGGAAAGACAATAGTATTTCTCATGTATAGCAGCAGAAATTACTAAAGGTGGCCTCAGCATATGGGGTAGGATAGGCTTTAAGACAGATTCCTGCTAAGAATTACTTTGAGGACATAGCCAGGTGGATATAGATGATGCCAAAGCAGTGGATATGGTCCATCTTGACTTCAGCAAAGCATTTGACATAGTCTGACCCAGCATTCTCACAGCCAAACTAAGGCACTGTGATCTGGATGATAGGGTAACGAGGTGGATTGTAAACTGGCTGCAGAATCTTGAAAGTAGTAGAGAAGTCTGGAGAAGAGGAGGCTCCGAGGTGACCTTATTGTAGCCTTCCAGTATCTGAAGGGGGCCTACAAAAAGGCTGGGGAGGGACTATTTAAGATGTCAGGTAGTGACAGGACTAGGGGGAATGGAGCAAAGCTGGAGATGGGTAGATTTAAACTTGATGTGAGGAGGAAGTTCTTCACTGTGAGAGTGGTGAGAGCCTGGAATGGGTTGGCCAGGAAGGTGGTGGAGGTCCCATCCTTGGGGGTGTGGATGAGGCTCTGTCCAGTCTGATCTAGGGTGGGGTGCCCCTGCCCAAGGTAGGAGAGTTGGGGAGTTGGAACTGGATGATCCTGTGGTCCCTTCTAACCCAGGCTGACTGTATGACTTGGTCTAGGTGATCCTGCTGTGGCAGGGGGGTTGGACTAGATGATCTTTTGAGGTCCTTTCCTATACTTAATGATTCTATGATTCTAATAACAGAGTCTAGTTGGAGGCCTGTATCTGGTGGAGTACTGGGATAAAAGGGTCAGTACTTGGACCAGTCCTATTCGACCCTTCGAGGTCCCTTCCAATCTCTAATGTTTGGTGGCTCTGTGATTCTGGATAAAACTTTGCTCAGGAACATGCCTCACAAATACTGAGTCATCTATTATCACAGCACGAAGTTTTGCTGTGATTATTAAATGCATCACTGGAATATGATATATATACTCTTTCAAGGATATATTTACTTTTTACAGCATATCTTGTAGCCCTGAGTAAATGAAGCCTCCTAAGCATGTCTGCATTGTAAATGTATTAAAGGGGGAGAAATAAACCAGAAAGCAATAACAGAAGTTTGAAATATAAACTGAATTCCTGAACAATGCTTATTTTTTATAAATGTTGCATTATATTTTCAAGAATCAAACTCCTCCATCTATACCTTTGCTGAAAAGTTCTTCGGGGTCTTGAAGACTTTTTGTAAGTACTAAATAACAGGAGCTATCTCACAAAAAGTATCTCACAGGAGTATTTTAAAAGTATTTTAAATATACATTTAAAATTCTTTTCATGGGCTAATTGCTTCATACAGTTATGACATAACATAATGGACAGCCATTATGAATCTGATTCCTCCACCCAAATTAAACACTCCTTACTTTGCACTGAACTGCAAAGTAAAAGTTTGGATCAGACTATATAGAGAGTAGAGCAAACAGTTGTAACAGAGCCTAGGTCTGGGACGTGGGCCTGCAGTTCTGAAGTGGTAACTGAACTGTTTAATCAGACGCTGAATCTCGTGAAACTTGTGCACAAGTAATTTCTGCATCATTGCTTGAAAAATTAGAATTTTTACATCTGCATTTCACTTGAATCTGACTCCTGGCAATTGTAATGTTTTGCCTTTTATTAGAAAGATTTTATCTACTCTAAAATATCTGTCTGTGATCTGTGATAGTTTTGTCCTGCTTCGGCAGGGGGGTTGGACTCGATGATCTCTTGGGTCCCTTCCAACCCCTAACATCCTATGATCCTATGATCTGCATTTCTGTTTGTAATTAATGTTGTGTAGAAACATGCACAGCCAGGTACTTATCTCATCCTTTGTGCTTGTGTGGGAATTGACTGCACTCAGGGCCTTGCAAGGCTGGTATGAAAATTCAAAAAATTGAGAAGACTTGGGATCCATATGCAGCTTCCGAAGGGCAAAAAGACTTGGGCAGATATAGCTTCTGTTTCTTATGGTAAAGTCCTTAAAAAGCTGAAACTTTTTAAGTATCATAAATTTTCCCATAATTCTACTTGGTAACAAACCAGGAAAAAAATGAAAAGCTTCAGAACTCTTAAGGTCGAAGTCCAGCTCTTATAACATTTTATTTGCTGACCCTCACACAATAGAAAGAGCTAAGCCCGTGATCGAGATTTTTTAAAACTAACCTGATTAAAACACTAATTATATCTTTCATCCTAACGATCTAATACAGAGTCAGTGAAACAAAAGATCTATAAAAGCATTGTGTGAGTAAATATTTGGGCACGAAGGACTAAACAAAGATAATATTAAGGCTTAGTTACCCCTGGCTCTTGCTTACTAATGAAAGTTAATAGGCTGGATTCAAAACCAGCTTTCAGCATTGTCAGGAAGTAAATACCTTTTATTTAGATACTCTTGTCTTAGTAGCAAAGCAGTATTAAGGTTTCAATCCCAACAGTTAAATGGTTGGGATCTTGAGGTGGTTGAGAAACCTTGTCACATACTTTTCCTCTAGTAAATGTTTTTAAACACTTGAGCAAATGTAGCTGCAAATCTGTTGGGGATTGAATAACATCTTCGTAGACTTTTAGTAAAGTTAATCAGTTTATCACACTGTGTTTGTATGCTGTTGAATAAATTCTTATCTATGGGATTTTTGTACTGAGCTGTTCCCCCATGAGGTCTCTTTCATGGGAATAAGTCAACTCAGATCATTAATATGGACCAAAGCTTCCAGATCAGTATTGGCTAAGTATTGACCATGCTGACTAAATTTAAACTAGTGAGATAAAAATATGTAGTCTGTGCCAGCAGATTTCCCTAATAGTTTATGTTACTGTGCTAATGACTTCAGTGTTAGAATTATGCATGTGAAATTTTCAGTTTTATGATTTTAGTCTTAACATTTATGGAAAAAAGAGCCTTAAAGGAAACACTTGGGAAAAGGTCCTTAAGCTACTGATCCACATTTTTATCAAGGAGCTGCTTTGGGTGATCAGGGAGGTTCTGTGCAAACACACAGTTTAACTATAGGCTTTTCAATAGTCCCTTTATATTTTGCAAACCTCAAGACTGTTAACTCTCTTCTTTGTAATTTAATTTATAAAACAATCCTTGATTTCTTTAGGATGTGAGCCATTTTTTTCACTGTGAACCATCTTATAAGTTGATAAAAACCTGATTACTCTATGTAGATACTCACTAGGCAGGTTTATTGCTCCCACTTGCTTCCCCTGGATGGTATAAAATGGAGTCTCCCATTGTGGATTGACTGTCTGTTGTGATACTTCTGTCCATCCAAAGCCCATCAGTTCATTTTGTGCAGATGCAAATAGCAGCAGCACCCTTGTGCATTATTTTTGGCTACTGTTGACTGTGAAAAATCCTGTCACTGAGGTATGAAACTATCGTGCATCAGGAGCAGTTCCTAGTTTTTATATTCAGAAAGAAAACCACCTGTAGAAGATGTAGAATCCAGAATCTGAGAAACTCACTTGAAATCTCTATGGTGCTTTTGCTCTTTGTGGAAAGGTGCAAGTGCCCAGCTGAGCTCAGGAAATGTGTTTTACAGACAGCAGAAGGAAGCTGAATCTTTTGACACCACTTGCTTCACTCAGAGGTATTTATATCGGTATGTAGTCCCAGGGCACAGTTAAATCTCTTGTAAAGGAACCTGGCTGACATGATACAGTTTTGCAGTGTTCTGATATGCAATTGAGGCAGTGGGGAGTGTGTTGTTTTGGTTCACCTTTGGAGAGTCACATAATTGTTTTGGTTAGAGGAGAACTTTAAGATCATCAATTCTAGCTGTCATCCCAGAAGGGCCAAGTCCAGCACTGAAACAAGGCCCTCAACACCACACCTTTATATCCCACCAGGGATGAAGAATCCCACTACTTCCCTGGGAAACCCCTGTCTGGCAACCCCTTTTGTAAAGATATTTTTCCTCATGTCCATCTATGGATCCACCAGGTTGCAGGAGTTCAAGTTGTTTTAGGTTTATCCCAGGACAGACTTTACACAAAATAGCCAGCTGAAGTTTCTGATACCATGTCTAGGGTTCGCTCATCTCTAGCAGCAGTGAAGTGTTATGTAGTTAAAGGTCACCCTTGAAACCTTTCTAAGATGTCAATATGAGCAGCCACATTGTTTTTATGGGTCATCGTGCTTGGTGCAGGCAGCAACATTCATCACCACTGAAGGATTCCACTCACAGTGAAATCGGAAAGAACAAATGCTTTTAAAAGATGAAGTCTGGCCAAGGCTGAAGTGTCTGCCTGTCAATACCAAAGACTTTCTTCTGCTCAAATAAAGTGCAGTTTCCATGAAGTGTCAAGTCAGAGCAGTTAACTGACAGTAAATCTTTGACCAGCTCCTACAGCATGTGAGTGTTTATAATAAAGTTCTCCACTTAGATGCACATGTTTTAGGAAAGAATTGTACCCAGCAGTTTTATCCTGATAGAGTGGTTCCTTTCTGTGGTGCGATATAGGGGAGACCTATTTTATTTACCTTCTCAAAGATAAGGAACTCTCCCATTAAAGTACTTTGGGGGTTTTTTGCACAGCATCAATATGTGATTTGGTGGCGCTGGGGCACTTTTGTGATCTGTTTTATAAAGCTGCCTACAAATATTTTAGTTCTTCACTGCTAGCTCTTATTGTAGAATCATAGACTTGTTTAGCTTGGAAAAGGCCTTCAAGATCATCAAGTCCAACCATTAACCGAACTGTACCAAACCCACTCCTAAACCATATCCTTAAGCTCCAGATCAGCTATAAGATGAGTAGGAAGACAATTCAGTAAAGCAATATGTTGCTGTTTTGAAGGTTTGCAACCCCTCTGCTTTTAGCAGAATTGCCCTTTCTTTGAAAATTCTGCCATACTGTGAAATACAACTTCCCAGTAAAACCACTCTACCAGGCAGGCAGCTGGTGCTAAGAAGCAGCTTGTGCTGGCAAAACATAGTCTTGAGTTCCTAAACATGAGAGTATTCATTCTCTACGTGTTCTCAGGCACCAAATGCTAGGGAGAGGTGACTGAGGATGGAGGTGATTAGCTCTTTGTTCATCTCCAGACATAGTGAAGAGGACATGAAAAAGAACAGCATGAAGTTTATGTTCTCTGAGGTGCTAATGGGGCTTTACTTTTACATTAATGTCTGCTTAGGTCCTTGAGAGAGATATCTTGAAGAAGCAGAAGTGTGTGTGTATATATATATATATATATATATATATAAAAATGTTCAAGCCATAATACAACATAAAATTCAGGCTTTTAAGGTGCAAGTGTCCATTAGTGCACCAACATCTCTTCCAGAAGGCTTTGCTTATCAGTCATCTCTTTAGGCTTTGAGAAAACATGTTTCTATAAAATGAATAGCATTGCATGATGATAAATGTATTATTATTCCTATTCTTTTGTCATCCATTGGTGCACTTTGCTTATGTTTCATGTGATGGAAAATTATAGAAATGATCCACTCCATTATCTTTGTATTTTCATGTTAATAAAATAATGATAAGTCAGAGACCTCACATGAAAAACAAGGAGACTTTGAGTGGTAATTTCTGGTTAGTATTTACAGGAGGGAACTTTTCGTGGGAGGGAAATAAACTTTTCTAATTTATGGTCATCGTGTTGGAATGTTTAAAAAACAAACAAACAGAGTTGCTGAAATATAAAATCAATTTGAAGACACAGAAGAATAATTTTGTTTCTGTGAAAAACATGTTTTGGTAGGTTTTGCAGCAGATGCAAAAGCCAGGGCTGAGATTCAACTCATAAATAAAAATAAACTCAATGTGAGTAATACTTTTCCAATAATTACTGTCTTTCAGGATTATGCCTTAGGAAGTGAGAAAAATAAATACAAATGAGATAAAGGAAAGTAGGGTAGAGCAATACCTGGCTCTTAGGAGTTAAATATAACCTTTTGCGGTTAAATTGCTTTAGGTTTGTAACAACAGAAGGAAGATTTTATCTTGTGTAACAGAAACATATACTTAATGCTGCCTTGATTTCTGTATTAACTCCACTTTCTGGACAGATGTTAGATGTTGTGTTCATGATATGTCTTTTGCTTGTTCGCTCATCTTGTCCTTGAGCTGAAAATGGATTGGATAGTGCTGTGCTTGGTTTGGTGGAATTTGTTTTAAAAAGAAACACATCAGTTTTAATAGTGGATAGGCTGGATGTTGGAGAATGTCAGGACAGTCGTGAGTTTGGAGAGAAAGAGCTGGTAACGCTTGGCATGACTCATAGTTCCAGATGTAGCTCATTCCAGTGTGGGACTGGCCTCCAAAAGAACTTCATTTTCAGCACAATCAAGCTGTACTTTTGTATCAGAAGGTGCAATGATAGAAAAGTCTTCAGTATTTGCTGTTAAGTGGCATACAGTGCTGTTAATTGGACCTTATAGTGACTTTCCAGTCCCTGAAAGGGGTCTATCAGAAGGCTCAGGAAGACTGTTCACAAGGGCAGGGAACATTAGATGGTTTGAAACTGGAAAAGGATAGATTTAGGCTGGACGTCAGGGAAAAATGCTTTAATCTGAAGGTCGCTGATCACTGGAACAGGTTGTCTAGAAGGGTGGTGGAGGTCCTATCCCTGAAGATGTTCAAGGTCAGGCTGGCTGGTGGTCTGCACAATCTGGTCTAGTGACTGATGTCCCTGCTTGTTGTAGGGGCTTTGGACTAGATGACCTCTGAAGGTCCCTTTCAACCCAATACATCCTATGATTCTAGGATCTTCTTCCATTCCATTAGAGGTCTTTAATATTAATCTTAGTCACAGATCACTAAAAGTTTTGAAGGTAAAGGACTTTGCCTGATTCCAAGGAGGAAATAATCATGGATGTGATGGGTTTGATTAAATCCATGTTGCTGAAGCATTGTGCTGATAAATATTTTTAACGAGCGTTACATGTTGTTGAAGTGGAGACAAGAGGCAAGTACACAGAAGCTTAGAGAGTCTTCTATCACATGAAGATGACAAACTCATAATGAATACATGGAGCTGTGCAAGTGTTTGGTAACAAAAGAGAGATCTCGGCAGTCCTAAGCCACGTGCTCAGATGATCATTGCTCTGTGTCAGCAGTGCAGCGTAATGCTGTGAAATCCAAGCAGAGTTCTATGCCATCTCCATGCTCCTGACACTTCTGCATCATTTTCTTGGTTCATACTGACCTTGAAATATCTGGGCAGAGAACAGATCTTTTTGACAGTGTAAATGAAGACTATGGGGATGGATGTGCAGTTTCCTGTTACTGTTGTTTGGAGGGAATGATTTAAATCATTCCAACATGTTCTTCTTGGAGCTCTACCATACCTTGGGACAGATGATGTTGGATTACTCCAGAAGACTGTGAAGATGAAAATGGGTATCTGCTCACAGATCTTCCATCGATCTCTCTGAAGTTTGTCCTGTCCCTTGTGCTGGCCTTGATCCCAAATGTAATGGATCGGGGGGATTGGCTTCCATTGAATGAGTTATATTGCTTACTGGCTGCCATTTCAGATTTGTTCAGATTTGATACGCAAGGTAATCCTAAACCAGAATTTTTCTATCTGAGGATTTTTCATGTGTTGGTCCAAACACTGCCTGCCCTAGGGGAGAAAGGAATATATCTTCCGTAGCTCAAACACGAGTTCTTTCAGTTGTGAGTGGCTGCAGTTGCTGGTGACATTCTTTCATCAGCTACACAGCTAACCTATTTGCAAAAGCCCTTGGGGAAGGTTTCTTTGCAATTTCCATTATTCCTTGAGCAGAGTGAGCTCTTCAAACACTCCAGGATTATCCAGGAGGGACTGAACTACTTGCAGAAACCTGACATGTGTAGTGATGTCACCAAAATAGGATGATAGTTCTTTACATTAATGTGTGTAAAGTATCTTTCATATGAAAAGATACCAAGTACTTTACATCTCAGCCAGTTAAATTTGTGGGTCCTGATCCAGAGACTCTAAATAAGTCTTTGCATTGACCTCACTGGACTTTGTCACCCAAGCTGTCCACATAGCAACAATTTCATTTGCCCTGCAGATGAATCCCCTTCTGCTGTGACTTGTGCTAGCTCACAGGAGAGGACAGCAATCATTACAAAAGAAATATAAATAGGTAAAGATGATGGGTACCCAAGGCTTTGGTGGTAATGCGGTCCTCTTCAAAGGGAAAACAGAATAACTGTTGAAGTATAGAATGGCTTGATGTTGATATATTGCCTTGAAGAAAACTTTCTAACTCGCCAGTTTTATCATCATATCTTTATATGTCTTTGAGCAAATCTTCAAGACCACTACTGGTTTTTCTTCTTCCCAAATCAGTAGGCCAGGACACAATGCCCTGTTGCTTAAGATGAGTGGAGGCAGCCTGTATCTACTCAGTCTGTGCTCAGAGACAATTCACCCTTGGCCTAGAATGTCCCTGTGTTGAGCTTCATTGAGCAAAGCCCCACAGCCAGTGCTGCCAGGCACAGACTCACTTTAATTGGATTAAATAGATGTTAACAGAGTCAAGAAGAAAACAAATTTATATTCAAATAAAAATGATAAAATAATAAAATACTTGTATTAAAGAGGCTCCTTTGTTTCCAGTACTAGTGGCTTGTAGATGATGTAAAGTTGCTGCTTTCTCTCCTTCTTTCTGCAGATTAAGTTGCTCTCAGCCTGGTGGTTAGCAGTAAGAGAAGCAAACATGTCCTGACAACATAGTGACAGGCACAACACATACCTGATATTTGTTAAATCTTTCTGCACACCTCCAAACCATGTAAGGATCGTGTGGTGTACTGATCCCATAACCACTGCAGATGTTTTACTGAGGCAACCTAGTGTTAGGCTGTGCTTGTTTTTGCATTCCTTAGGGGATTTGCAATACATTTAAAAAATAATAATAATAAGCCTGGTTTCATCTATTGAAACTAAGTGTCTCCCTTCAGGATGTTTGTTTACTATTTTCAATACCCATCACTGGATTTTACTCTCCTTCCAGGGTACACACAGCATGGCTGCAGAATGTTCCCTAACCAAGTGGAAAGAGATTATTTTAACAAATGGAGCGTCGCTCACCAAAAATAACAGCCCTGATCCTGTATAAACTAATCATAGGCAGGCAGTTCTCCAGTAGGATGACATAAGCAGGGACAGAACCTTCCTTGTATCACTCAGACCTACAAGGACAAAGCTGCTACCAGCTTCCCCATACATCCTCTTCCCCAACTGCTGCCTTTTTCTTGTTTTCCCCCCCCACTACTTAGGTAAGGAAAATCCTAATGAGAGATAGGGATTGTTTCTTCACACTTTATTGTTTGCTTTTTCATACCATGAGTCCCACGAAAAGCAGATAATATACTTTTGTCACTTCGGTGGTTTAATTTCTCTGTCTGTATCTCTGTGTGCCCTTGAGTACAAACACTCAAATAATAAGTGTAATGTAATTTATTTCCTTGAATTTGCCCTGTGGAGTTTAGACTCCTTTGTCACCACGGACAAAGTAATGTTTAAAGTTAAATATGCATGTTTGTCCACAAACACTTGTTTAGTTAAATATAGGTGTGCTTTGTATGGACCTGAGCAGGGTTCCCTGTGCCAGGGTTTTTACAAGCTTGAGAAGGAAACTAAACTGTGTCAGTTTTTGTCAGCCTTCATAGGGTATTTCCCTCATTCTCCCTGTATGTTGTCCATAAAAGCCTATTCCCACTTCTCTATTTTCTGTGTGTCCTGTCAAGTTGTTTTCAGTGCAATGGGAGGGAAATAGCCAGCGCAACAGCATTAAAAACCGTGGGGATTTATTCCACTAATACGCATACACTGTGTGCAGAGGCACATTTGCTATTCAGAGCCCTGGTAAGATCTTTTTTCCTAATGAATTGTAATGAAAATAAACAATCAGGAGGGAAATGCAATATGATTGTGGGCATGTGATTATGGTTTCTTTGGTTCTTCCTCTTCTTAAAACTGTAAGTCTGTGTGCATCTGTGACGAATTTAAATGCCTCCAAGTGTTTGCTGAGGTGACTGCCGGTATTTAAACCAGTAGAGAAGGATTTACATAGGTGTGCAAACAAGACCCTGTATTTCTTTTTCAAACCTATTCGAGGCACATTCCTTTGATCCAGTTAAAACAGCAATAGGCAGCTTTGCTAATGGTGTGGCTGTTTGCCATGTCTTTGTAGTTTTTTGAAAAGAAACAGGCAAACCGAGTTCATAATGCCCGAAATACTCATATTCTGAAGATGTCAGGCAGCTCCTATTTGCAAACAAATCCATCACATGGTGCACAGCTGATTGGGATATGATGAGACTGAAATGGGGTACAAAGAAGAGAACGGGATTGTGTTAAGTCTGAGAACTTAGTTTTACTTGTCTGATTGCTGGTGTCTCGCTGATGGGCATTTGTTGTGCCATTGAATCATGTAGTGAAAAATATTTCCTACAGGCAATAGGGCAGGAAGGTTTGTTACCTGAAGAGAACCTACAGGAAGGCTGGAGGGAGACTTTTCCGAAGGGAATCTAGTGATAGGATAAGGAACAAATGGTTTTAAACTGAACGAAGGTAGGTTTAGACTACATCTGAGGAAGAAGTTCTTCAGTACAAGGATTTGATTGTCTGGAGAGGTTGTGGCTGCCCTGTCCCTGGAGGTGTTCAAGGCCAGGTTGGATGAGGCCTTGAGCAACCAAGTCTGGTTGAGAGGCATTGCTGCTCATGGCAAGGAGGTTGGAGTAGATGGTCTCTGGGAACTTTTCCAACCTAAACCATTCAGTCATATTCGGAAGGAAACCTGAGCATGCTTCCCACATTACCAGTGTAGTGATGGTTGTCTCACAGTGAGTTTGATAGGGACAGCTGATGTCTTTGGGGAACAGAAACTGAGGCAGGAGCATAAACGGTGCAGGGGATGAGAGGAAAACCTGAACGTGCCCAGAAGATAATTGTTGCTGGTTGATGAAGGGTGTGAAGCCAGGATCCACTGTGTGGAGGAGGAGCTTGTAGTAGAGTCAGTAAATTTTAATTTCTCACAATAATGCTTTTAAATTCAGATATTTTTGTCTAGTGCAGGGCAAGTAATTTTAAAACGATGGAAAGTTTTTTAGACTTTCAGTACTGAACCACAAATAATTACTTTTATTTTTAAATGTGAAATCCTCACATTCATGACATTCCAGGATTTCACGTTCACGTCAGCACTTGAATTTGCAGTGAATTTCCAGTTTACCCAATTACAGTGTTACAAAACCATTTATTCTTCCAAGTAACACTGGTCAGTGTAGCAGAAAGGATCTTACCACTGCTTCCTGTCAAAGATTAAACTGCCTATGGACACGGGTCAATAACAGCAGTGCAAGCAAGGGACAGTTACTGCTCCTTTGCCAGGACTGCACTGGGTCACACAACATTGATTTTTCTAATGGAACACTAAAGAATTGTAAAACATTAAGGTGGGGGGATAGAGAGGAGTGTGATATCTTTTTGGTTCTTTCCACTGGTGGACTGGAAAACATCAGCATGTGTTTTCTTATTGATTACAAAAAAATTGTCATATTTTATATGATGTTGATCATCCTATTTCTATTCTCTTCTTGGAGAAACACCTGTAATCCTACATGTAAAAGGGCAAAGTTGCTAAGGATCACAATGAAGGTTAATAAAACCTGTTTGGTTTCTCTTTCGCAAGACCCCATGTTGTAGTGCATTTCTGAGAATTCTGGGAAGGATTTTGCAGCTGGTGTTTTATGGAGGGAGAAAACAAGAGCGTTTTGCAATATCAGTCTTAATGTCATTGTCTCAGAATTACAGGATTTAGATTTGTTTTTTCTACTTGTTAGCAAGTAATAGAATTACAGAATGTAAGGGGTTGGAAGGGACTTCTGAAGTTCACAGAATCCAAGGCCCATGACAGAGCAGGACCAAAACTAGGGCAGATCACTCAGAAATGCCTCCAAATAGGTCTTGAAAGTCTCCAGAGAAGGAGACTCCACAACCTCTCTGGGGAGACCATTCCAATACTCTGTAACCCTTAAAGAATTTCTTCCTCATATTGAGATGGAACTGTGCTCTAGCTTACATCCATTGCCCTTCATCCTATCACTGGGCACAAGTAAAAAAAAGCTTGTCCCTGCCTTCTTAATGTCCAGCCCTCATGTATTCACAGAATAAACAGAATCTTTAGGGATTGGAAGGGACCTCGAAAGATCATCTAGTCCAATCCGCCTGCAACAGCAGGATCACCTAAACCAAGTCACACAGGAACACATCCAGGCAGGTCTTAAATGTCTCCAGAGAAGGAGACTCCACAACACCCCTGGGCAGCCTCTTCCAGTGCTCCATCACCCTCACTGGGAAGAAGTTCCTTTTCATCTTTATGCGGAACCTTCTATGTTCCAGCTTACAACCATTGCCCCTCGTCCTATTACCCAATGCCACTGAGAAGAGCCTGGCTCCATCCTCCTGACACCCANGCTCTCCAGCCTGTCCAGATCTCGCTGAATGGCAGCACAGTCTGCAGGGGTGTCGGCAACACCACCCAGCTTTGTGTCATCAGCAAACTTGCTGACAGTGCACCCTAATCCCTCAAACAAGTCATCAATGAATAGATTGAACAGGACCGGTCCCAGCACCGATCCCTGGGGCACTGCACTAGATACAGGCCTCCAACCAGACTCTGTCCCATTGACCACTACTCTCTGACTTCTACCCTGTAGCCAGTTTACAATCCACCTCACTACCTGATCATCTAGACCACACTGCCTCAGTTTGGCTGTGACGATGCTGTGGGAGACTGTGACATTAATTAGATTACCTCTCAGTCTTCTCATCTCCATACTAAAAAGTCTCAGGTCTCTTAGCCTTTCCTCTTAAAGCAGGTGTTCCCCTCTCATAATCATCCTCACAGACCTCCGTTGGACTCTCTCAAGTACATCTCTGTTCCTCTTGAACTGGGGAGCCCAGAACTGGATGCAGTACTCCAAATGAGGTCTCTCTAGCACAGAGCAGAGGGAGAGGAGAACCTCCCTAGATCTTCTGGACATACTCTTCTTAATACATCCCAGGATACCATTGGCCTTCTTGACCACAAAGGCTCATTGCTGTCCTGTGAATAGCTTGTTGTCCACCAGGACTCCAAGGTCCTTCTCCACAGAGCTGCTCTCTAGCAGATTTCCTCCAAACCTCTACTGGCACTTTTTATTTTTCCTTCCTAGCTGCAGGACTTTGCACTTGCTCTTGCTGATCTTCAGGTTTCTTTTTTTGCCTAGTTATGTGTCTCCAGCTGGACTCTGCACACTTTGGGCTCTGTTGTGTAGCCAGTTCTTAATCCATCTCACTGTCTGTTCTTGTATTCCACATTTCCAGAGCTTGCTTATGAGGATATTACAGGAGACTGCATTAAAATCTTGCTAAGTTCAAGGTAGACTACTCTTTCCGATTTAAAGGAAAAAAAAGACAAAAAGGAGTTCAGCTGTGTGCCCCACAGGGTCTCATTTCAGTTAAGGAAGGGAGTTAGTGTGTTGACATCCCATAACAATTGAGCAGAAGGGGAAAGTTTCTGTATTTAAATAACTGAATCTCACATTTCCTCCATCTGTGATGAATAATCCTTAGCCCCATCTGTAGGCCTTGAAGGCTGACATCCTCAGTTATTTTGGTTGCCAACAGAAGCCTTCTGGACAACAATGAAGTAAGCCTGTACTGAAAACATCTACGGAGCACATTTTGCCCATCCAGTCTATCCTGTTGTCCATAGCTGTTTGTGTCTCTGTAATAAATGGGTGCAATCTACTTGAGGGTGAATCTTGTCTTAGACTATAAAGGGGATTAAAAAATAAGTCATGGGTTAGTGGTGACCTGGCAGTACTGGTTTGAAGGTTGGACTTGATGATCTTAAAGGTGTCTTCCAACTAAAAATGTTCCATGATTCTGTGACATGGGACTTAAGGATGTGGTGGGCCTCAGACAGTTGGGTTAATGGTTGGACTCACTGATTTTTAAGATCTTTTCCAGCCTAAATGATTTTGTGAGAAAAGTAATAAACCATAAAAATACACTGAACTTGAGCTAAGGATGTTGGCTTATGAGTCTTTAAAGGAAAGGTATTTTGGGTTTGAATAGGAAAATTTAGTGGTCCCATTATGTTCCAGTGCTCTAGTGTTCTTGTGCTGTGTTTATGCAGAAGTTACCAAGGGCAAGCAGTTAACTTGGTTACATCGGCAGCTGGCTGCACCTTGTGTACATATGAGCCACTCCAAAAATTTATCAAGAAATCTTCCAATTAATTCATAGGAGAAGTTAAACATTAACCCAAAGTCAACAGTTTATCGACTTGCTATGTGGCTCATTAGTTAGGAGTGTTGAAGTACCAATAGTTTGAAGAAAAGTGTGCTAAACCCTTTTCTCTTTTCTCACCAAACACCACCCATGTATCTGAAAGGAAGCACAGTAAATGCCACAGTAATATGCAAAGCCCAGGTGAGAGTCACGTTGTTGTTTTTCTGGTCATCCCAGGCATATTCTGCAGCATGCAAGGCTAGTTGTGTTCAGAAGTTGTATGATGCATCTACTGGTCTTAGATTGCTGATGTTTCACACTGAAAGTAAAGCTCAGAGGTGAAAACTTTTATGGTTTAAAAAATTCTCAAGCCTTTTCAACTGAGTCCATCGTGCTGAATATAGATGTAATTCCAGTAATTTGTATTGCATATGGTTTTCATGCAGGGAAATGCAGGACATGGCATGCATTGTTTTAAAAATTGCTTTCTTAAATACTGGATTTGCCTATCCGAAAGGCTAAATGAGGTAGATTTTAACCTGCATCCAAACATCAGTACATTTTGCTCTAATAAATCAATAGAGGTAAATAAACCACTCTATTATGAACCTATAGCAATCATTTCAACGGGTTCCATGCTTCTAGTTCATACATACTTCAATGAAAATATTCTCCTTTTTTTTAAAGGGTTTTTCCAAGGTTATTTTTACTTTATGCTCATTAGAAGTTATTGAATTGAAAATAAGCCCAAAAGTAATCTTTTAAGTATGAATGTCATAGGAACTGGTATTTAGTCCTAAGGGAAGAAACAGTTCTGCCATCATTTTAATTTACTTGAGTGGCTCATGCTGGAACAGGAAAAGTTCTCTTTCGCCACATCTCATGAATGTGTGTTGCTAGATAAGCCAGAGGTGTATCTTTAAAGTGCTTTTTTTCTTTGAAACCTGCCAAAATGGCTTTTACAAGATGTTGTCTCACAGGGCTCCTGCTGAGCCATTCTCTGAAAACAGAAAGCTGAGGTGACTTTATTTGCTTGTTTTCAAGTGAACTCATTCTGAAATTTTCCCCCAAAACTCCAAAACCAAACCCAACAAAGTCCTGGGGGCAACAGTATGTCTGAAAACCCAAATTTGCACAGAGATTAGACTGTGTGGCACAGTGTGTACTTCAGACACCCTACTTTTTTCAAGGTAGAAGCTGATGGGGTTGTGAATAACTCCTTGCAATGCATGAACTGACTTGTTGAAAGCCAGATTAAGGATCTCTGAAGTGCACCACAATTTGGGGAGCAGACTTCTCAGGTCTTAACAGATGTCTTCACAAAAGCAGCCTTTCTGCTGGGGGAAAGCAGTACTCTTTGTTGTTTCTCTTGAAGAAGAGCTGCTGGAGAAAGCAGGGTCTGGAATGGGTTAACACTTGGGAGATTTGTTTTCTGGCTGATGTGGATGCATAAATCCCCATGACTCCCACATAAACCAGGATGGGGGAACAACACAGTCCACCCCTTGCTTGCTCTCTCTGGTCCATTTGATGATGGGTCTATCATTGACTGCACTGGAGTGTGGACTCTGTGCTGAAGGGTGGTGGTTTGGGCACATTCCTGGGAAGTGAGACATTAGGCTTTTGAACATCTGCAGGCTTAGGAAGCCTTTGAATCCAGACCTCTCCTTTGCTGAGTCCTGCAAGAATTAAGCTGTTGCGTAAAGGGTGGAGATTCCCACCCATTTTTTTAAAAAAACAGTGAGCAAGTCTGCACTCTGTGAGGAACCTCATCTTGTCAGCCTGCTCCTGGTATTACTCAGTAATGATTAATGTTTTGGGTGCCTTAGGGAACCTACACATTCCTTTGCCAAATTTCTAGATCCTATCTTGGGAAGGATGTGAGAAATAAGCACTGAGCTCCTTAGGCTGAGGCAATTCTAAGCATGTACAAAGCAAGCACCTAAGACATTTTCAGGTCAAGTGGGGAGGAGAGTAGTAAGTTTAAACAGTAAAAAAAACCAATTGTAGTAAGAAGCATTTTGGATTTAATTTTGAACGTCCACCTCAGATCCAAGTAAATTCTGGATGTGCAAGCTTGAGCTGGCTAGCTGAAAAATACTAAAGAGCTTTAGAGTGTGAGGCATCAGGAGCTAAACCATTTGGCATTCTCATGTGTCCATGTTAGCAAATTAATCAGAAGTTGCCATGAATGTTCTCACTTGACACATGGTGTTTCTAGAACTATTGCTTTGCAGTGAGAGGTTTCACCCAGCTTTACACATACCAGAGAGTGCAATAGTAAGATTTTTAGGATAGGTAAGGAGCTTTGTGCACCACAGGAATTCCACTTCTTCAGATCAGCACTTACACTCCTGACACAGGCAGAGTGATTTTAAATTTACTCTGGCTATCGACTTCAGAAGCTATTTCCTACAAATTCACACCCATTCACATGATCTCACAGCGTGAAATCTGTCACCTATGAAAACTAAAGTTTAAAGTCAAGTAAACTTTCCCGACTGGGACTGTTTGCAGCTCAGTTTCCCTTGGTGGGGAGATACAATATCACGTTCTTGTCTGGTTCCCACTGTTCTAAAGGTATTGACAGAGCTTTGTTTTTAGAGACTTTTTTTTTTCCCCTCCTGTCACCTCACCACTCCTGATTTTACTTAGTGGAAAGCAGGTGCTATTTATTTAATTTCTGCAACACCCACTTCATGGGAATCTGTGTCCCATTAGCTCTGCCTGTGGCTTTAGCTTTAACAAAACAAATCTATTCTGCTTTGGGAATGCCAGAGGGGACTAGCTGGAGTCAGGCATAAAGGAAGCAGGAAGAGAGACAACAGCGAACAAGGAAATGTTAGCATGAAAACAATTTCACATGTATGAATCATAGAGCCCTTGTTGAAATTAATTAAACAATTGTGTCCTGGGCACCTTCAGAGAAAGGGCTGAAAGGCAAAATCTCTCAATGAAGGTGAAATAATTTCACAGTCTTATTTAAAGTGTTCTCAAGAAAGTTTGTTCCACACTAAAGGAAAATGAGAAAAATGGGAAGTGAGTCGGATTTTGTGTGTCAATGAAGAGTATTTTATTTTGCTGTTCCACCAGAGGAAACTGGTAACACTTTTAGGAACATAAGCCTGTCATGAGGTGATAGAGAGACAAACCTTTGTCCCTCGATAGACTGATAGCAAAAGCTTTTCCGTTTTTCCCACTCTACCAGAAGCAGTAAAATAGTTTTTGTTACAACATTTGCTGTCCCTTGTATGCTTAGACATGATGTGGCCACAGGCAAATGCAAAAACACATTAGCCACAGCTATGCTTTTGCTTTTAGACTGGAAAAAGCAGGTATTATCCAATGGCAGTTTTTTGCTGAAATGTATCTATAGCTTTGTGGCTTAAAGAAAAAAACTAACAAAAATAAACAAAGTATAAATCAAATTAAAGAGTCATATAATTGGGTACTGGTGTGCCTGAATTTTATACTACTGCATAGGTTTTATAGTTGATATTATATACATTATCCTACCAGAAAGTGTTTTTATGTGTTCTGAGCATAATAGTAGAATGTCACTTCTTTTCTCTTCTTCTTTAGTCGCTTTTCCTCCTGTTTTCTACACAGGCTGCTTGCTCTGTAAAATAGGATGGAGATTTTTTCTCTGAATCAACTTTTTTTTCTTTTTTGCCTCTACACAAATCTCCCTTAAGCCAGACTTTTTTTTTTTTTTTTCCTTTTAATTTACCTGTGTGTGTTCTTGCCAATCTTTAGTGAGTGCATTAGGGCTTGCTATGAAAGTGAAGAACAAACAAAATCCTCTTCTAAACATCCTGTCCTGGCCTGTGCTGGTTTGCATGTGAATTAGAGGCAGGATCCTTTCTGCCAGCTCTTTCCACTCCTTGCTTTAGGTAATGAAGGATGCTGTTACCTTTCATTCAGTAAAAGAATTCAGTCTCATATTTCAACATTTTCAGTGGAAAAAAAGTAAATCATTAGTTGAAGGCATCTGGCATGAATAGGTTTTGCATAGGCTTGAGTTTCATTGCTCCATGATGGACAGGGAAGGGGCACGAGACAGGAATTAGAGTGGTGGTGGGACCAAAGACAAACTAAACCAGGTAATTAGGTGGCAGAAGAGCCTTTTACACTAAGTTCTTGACTGGTGTTATGAACTGGGACACTGTTGTCATCTACCTCCATATCAAGCACTAACGTGCCTTGAACATTATTAAATTGTTTGAATAAAACTGTTTCAATAATATACTGTAAAATTATATTTTTACTTTCTCAGTTTGATTGTTAGTTAAAGAAAAAAAAAAACCTTTTAGCCACTTTGCTAGCAGAAATGAACATTTTAAAATGAATATTTTAAAATAAATCCTAGCATATTAGAGTAGGACATAAGCTTTCCACTCTTATTCAAGCTAAATGCTTATTCCTTAAACTTAAACAGTGTATTTGTGTTACTTGCATTTGATGAATTTTTATCAAGGCATGGTCCTACAGGAACACTTTGTGGATTTTTATTTACTTTGTTATTTATTTCTTAATTAATTTTTAATTTTTTCTTCTTCTCTGGGTACGTACACCCGGAAAGTGTCCCTCAGGGCCAGAGACCACAAGAGCTTCTTGCAGCTGTTAGAAAAGGGGACATTCTGCTTGTCTTGGTGCAGAAATTGATAAGAGATGAGTACTAGAACAACTACTCTGGTAGATGAACACTGGTCAGTCAGTTGAGATTAAAGCCTGAATCTTTTGGATTTGGGCTTTCCTTGTAGTTTGGTTGTTTAGCAGATGCAAGAAAAACTTACCTATTTACTTCTGAGATACAAGTGCTGGGTCAAAGGTTGGACTTGATGACCATAAAGGCCTTGTCTAGTCAAACAGATTCTGTGGTTCAGAATTTCCTGCAGACTTGGATGTCCTCTGGGGTTTGGCTGTGTGCAAGTTACTTGTGTCTTTTGGGTTTGTACCAGCACTATGAGGATAAAGTCCTTGAAGGTATTATTTCTGTGTTTGACAGACTGCACAAACTCAAATCCCTGAATCAGTATGAGTTTGCAAAACTCTCGCTAGCTGGCTGTTACACAATACTGCCAGACTTCTTGCCTGTGGAATAAGTCTCCCTATTTTTTACATTTAGGCTTCTATTTCTTAAGGAATTTTAATTTCATTTTACATTTTGTTTTTCACAGTTTTGGGACTGTGTTTTATTCTGAGCTATCATATAAACATTTTTAATTTTAAATTTGATGTTAACTTTTGAAGTTTCTAAAAGGGTTTGGATGGTAGTGGAGAATACTAGTGTCCTAGATTGGCCAGATCTGTAAGTTACTAGAAGGAAATGAAAATCATAAGGAAATCTTTCCAGAAAATATCTTTTCCAGAGTTATTTGCTTTTTTCTCCCTCAGCTAGTCTGTAAGATCAAAATCTATTCAGTTTTCATCATTTTCAAAAGCTCATACGTGGTGGGGTGATGGGGTTTTGGAACAGTCCAGGCACAAGACAAAGATAAATGGAATAGTTTTTCTTTTGAGGGCAGTTTGTTTGAAAGCTGGATCATCCAATGTCAGCAACTGGTATGAAACCAGGACAAATGATGGAATTAAAGCCTTACGTCTTCAGCAACAGCCTTAAAAATAAATAAACCTGGAAGAGGGCCAGCATGCCTGGACTTAGTTGCAGGAAAAGCTTTGTACCCCTCTTGTTCCTATTCCTTGTGCTGACAACTTCCAGCTGTGTGGAATATTTAGGATGGGATAATATAAGATCACAGCTACCCAGGGAGACTAATACTATCAATCACATATTTAAAGAGTCCTGAGGAAAGACAGGGGTAAAACACAGGGTTGATTTTTAAGTTTTTAAAATTTTATTCAAAATGTTAAGAGTCTTTTCAAGTTTTGAAAGCTATTGGGTAAAAAGTCCTTAAATCATCTGCTCAGCACCTTCCTAATCTTCCTTCTAAAGATGGTCTGTAGTTGTTTGTCTTATCAGCTAACTCTTAAACACTTAAGATTTTCACTAGAAAGCATTTATCATTTGTTTCTAATACTTAGTGTGATGTTTCAGGCTGCTGCCCTAGAAATCTCTATTTAAAATCTCTTTCAGAAGCTGAAGGATGTCCTGAAGTTCTAAACTCTTTAGAAGGGCACTGGGTGTCCCCTTTGAATTCCTTTCAAATCTCTAAATTCTCTTTAAATAAATGGAATTTAATTTTTCAAAGGAGGATATTACAGTAATGGAGATTTCACTTTTTTAAGGTAATAAACTCCCAGATTAGTTGTGTTCAATGGTTGCACCCAAGTGCAGGAAGCACATACATTTTAGAGATTGTATTTGATTAGCAGCCTTAATAACTAAATTTCATCAATGGAGATCTCCATCAATGGAGATGTTCAAGGCCCGCCTGGATGTGTTCCTGTGATCCTGCTGTGGCAGGGGGATTGGACTAGATGATCTTTTGAGGTCCCTTCCAGTCCGTAGTGATTCTATGATTTCAGAGGTTACTTTTGTGGGCATAAATGAGTCCTTGAAAAGTATTTATTTATTATATTTTTACACTATTTCTCTATCTGAGGCATCTATTTCTCCATCTTAGTTCACATTTCTGTATGACTGTTCTTCTATCTCTATACGTGTATGAAGGGCTTTATCCCTATATGTGTGTGTAAACATGCAAACTTATTTTCAGTTTTCAGATCAGCACAAAAATTGTACAATTCCAGTGAGCCAGCAACCTGGAAAAAAAAAACATATTTTGCTTTTGAGAAATCCAAACATTTCATTTTCATTGCACGCAAGATGTTTTTTGTCTTACATTTCCAACGGAAAAATCATTTCAAACATCCAAGCGGGATGTATTTTGCTTTGAAAATGTCAAAATGGGACATTTCAGCAACTTTAGGAACGGTATTCTTGAAGAAGACATTAATTAAAACTGTCTTTTCTGTATTCAGTTTCAACCAGCTGATGTTTTCTAGGAAAATATATGAATTAAAAAAAATAAATAATGAACTGGTGTGCTTCTCAGAGAGAATTCTGCAGTGTTTTGATAACTAATGGGCAAAATGTTATATAAAGGTTACTTTTAGCTGTTAAGTAAGTTGGACTGGTTATTTCATCTGCAATATGTGGAGCTGCTGGAGAGGGTCCAGCATGGGGCAACAAAGATGATGAAGGAGGTGGAGCCTCATCCTTATGAGAGGCTGAGGGAGCTGGGTCTCTTTAGCTTGGAAAAGAGGAGACTGAGGGGTGACCTCATTAATGTCTACAAATATTTGAGGGGTGGGTGTTGGGAGGATGGCACTGGGCTGTTCTCAGTGTCATGTAGTGATAGGACAAGGTGCAGTGGTTGTAAGCTGGAACACAGAAGGTTCCACATCAACCTGAGGAGGAACTTCTTCACGGTGAGGGTGACAAAGCACTGGAACAGGTTGCCCAGGGTGGTCATGGAGTCTTCTTCACTGGAGCTATTCAAGACCTGCCTGGATGTGTTCCTGTGTGACTTGGTCTAGGTGATCCTGCTGTTGCAGGGGGTTTGGACTGGATGATCTTTCGAGGTCCCTTCCAATCTGTAATGATTCAATGATTATGATATGTGTTGAAATTTAGCAGCAAGGTACGTCTCATTGTTCTCATGAAATTCACTGTTTCACTCAAGTTGGGAACAGGAGGAGAAAATTTCCCATTTGCATATATGCATCAGGATTTTATATCTTTTATTTGTTTTGCTGATGATATCACAAATTTTCAGAAGACTTTCTCTTACAAAAAAGCTTTCATGCAGAAATATTTTGATTCTAATTTTATTCTGAATGAAAACATAGCAGCTGAAATAGGGACTTAAACCTAGGAACATCAAAAGGATGTTGCATCATGGGCTAGAACATTTGTTTCAAGAAATATCCTTCTGATTTTGTGCACACTCACAGGATTTCTATAACAAACCTCTTTGTGAGAGGTAGGATTTTCTGTTTGCTTCAGTAGAGACTTCTATAAGGAAAGATGACTACAATTAGTCAAAACTGAGCTTGAAATAGATATTGAAACAATTAATTCTGTAGCACTTTTCAAATCACCTTGAACACAGTAAGAATAATGTTGTTATTAATAATGAAGAATGTGACACATTGCAGCAGGAATGGAATTAAGAGAGAATGAAACTCTGAGGTCTTATAGCTGCCGCATATGAGTCAAAGCAATAATGGAAATCCATCTAAAATTAATTCGTACATTTTTCAGGCCTCCTTGCTATTTCCTAACCTTTTAATGGGGCAGATGAACCAAGAACCAGCCTCACAAAGAAATTTCAGACATCTGTTTCAACTCAGATTGCCTCCTTTGTTCCTTATTTTCATCAAGTTTCTTAGAGAAAAGAACTTTTCTCAGCCAGATCTTCCTGGCACTGTAATCTACATGAAATAATCGATAGCAGTGAGCAATAATCTGCGGCATGATATCCTGACAAATACAAACTAGACTAAGCACAGGGTTGTAGAGACATCGGTCTGGAAATATAACACTTCGTTTTACTGAATTCCAATTGTATTTGAAAATGTAGAAATTTCTCTGGCCTGTGAGCTGTTCCATGCTTTGTCTGTGAAGAATATGGTTTTTGTAGGGTTTGTCTTCTGTATTTTGGTTTAGAGGCTACATCTAAGACTAATCAATACCATCATTGTTTTTTGTAGAGTTGCCATTAAGATATTTGTCATCATAGATATTGAGGAGAAGGTTTGTACAGGAGCAGGAGAGCAGCTTGGCTAAGGGATTAATTTTATCTTTACTTGGTGTACTTTATATGTAAAGTAAGAAAGTAAAGTATATATACAACATCAGGTTTTGCTACTTTTTTTTCTGAGTAAGTTAGACTCAAGTCTAAGTTTAGATTTAACTTTATATCAGTGCCCTTTACATGCAGTGATCTAAAAGAATCTAAAGGATCTTTACCCTAATCGAGTGTCACAATTCCCATGCTACATTTTTACCATGGTAGATGCTTTAACCATTGACATAATGTAGATGGTTAAATAATAATAATTTAGAAATGTTCAAGACAAATGAAAAAAAGTAATTTTTAAAATGTCTTTTTTCAAATTGGTTTCAGTAGGAGTTGTAGCCCAACAACTATATTTGAGGGGTGGGTGTCAGGAGGATGGAACTGAGCTGTTCTCGGTGTCATGTAGTGATGGGACAAGGGGCAATGGTTGTCAGCTGGAACATAGGAGGTTCCACATCAACCTGAGAAGGAACTTCTTCACGGTGAGGGTGACAGAGCACTGGAACAGGCTGCCGAGGGGGGTTGTGGAGTCTCCCTCACTGGAGATGTTCAAGACCCGACTGGACGGGTTCCTGTGAGACTTGGTTTAGGTGATCCTGCTGTTGCAGGCGGATTGGGCTAGATGATCTTTCGAGGTCCCTTCCAATCCGTAGTGATTCTATGATTCTAACTATGTGGTCTCATCTATGCTCATCTTGGTGGTCTCATGCTCTTTTTGCTGCACCCATTTCTCAATTTTTTTTTCATCTTTTTTCCCCCTACCCTTGCTGTTTGTGCTGCCTTGTATTTATCCAAGTCACTGGAAATGGAATAATGAAAATTATTCTGGTGAAAAAGCAATACCAAGAGATGTCAAATAACATCAGTGTATACCAGATACATGTGAATATGTCTAACAGTGTGAGTATGAAATGAAATTATTTACAGAGTTTTGGGCTTCTTATGAGAAGTAATCTCATTTCAAAAGCAAAATCACTATAATGAGTCAGTACTGGAATTCTGGACAACAGCCTTTGATAAAGATGCTGCCACACAGGTAGATGCTGCCAAACTGGTGTTATTAGGGCCATAAGCACTGGTTTCTGAAGTCTAAAAAGTAAAATGTATGAAATTTTTGTATGATCCAAATGAGTGAAAAATGTAGGGCTTAAACTCCCGGAGATCTTTCCATCAATCGTTGCAGCTCCTTTGACTTGATTTAGTTGCATTTTCCCAGGCCATGTTCAAATTATTTAGCTGGAAATGGGTGGACAAGAGCGATGAGTAAAGAACCAGGACTGTTACACATATGAGATTCTTACAGTGTGATAAAATTGGCTGTGCAATGATCTGCTTAGGGAAAAACGTAAATCACATTGTTTGGAGCTTTTAAACAGATTCTGAGCTAAGCTGAGTGTAGCGTGCTGAGGCAGAGTGATCTTCCAGAGCCTGGAAAATGGGCTCCTTTCCATAGCCTTTCTAAATCCTGTTATTCTTTACAAGAATTCTCATAGGAAAAGGATCAGGTTTAAGTATTTATGTATGAAATAAGCCATAGAGATTCAAAATTACTTTCAAATCAAAAACAGGTTTATGAATCACTGTTGCTGCATTGTCTTGATTGAAGACAGCACCTTTGTAGACTATAAAAACTTCATGGAAAGGCTCATCAAGCCTGGAACAGGCTGTCCAGGGAGGGTGTTGAATCGCCATCCCTGGATGTATTTCAAAGTCATGGAGATCTAGGGACAGGGTTTTGCTGTGTCTTTGGGACAGTTAGGTTAATGGGTGGACTCATCTTTTCATATTATCATTAGGGATTGGAAAGGACCCCGAGACCTCGAAAGATCATCTAGTCCAATCCCCCTGCCACAGCAGGATCACCTAGACTGAGTCATACAGTCAGTCTGAGTTAGAAGGGACCACAGGATCATCCAGTTCCAACTCCCCTGCCATGGGTAGGGACACCGCACCCTAGACCAGGCTGGCCAGAGCCTCATCCAGCCTGGCCTTAAAACACCTCCAAGGATGGGGCCTCAACCACCTCCTTGGGCAATCCATTCCAGGCTCTCAGCACTCTCATGGTGAAGAACTTCCTCCTCACATCCACTCTAAATCTACCCATCTCCAGCTTTGCTCCATTCCCCCTAGTCCTGTCGCAACCTGCCATCCTAAATAGTCCCTCCCCAGCCTTTTTGTAGGCCCTCTTCAGATACTGGAAGTCCACAATAAGGTCACCTCGGAGCCTTCTCTTCTCTAAACTGAACAGCCCCAACTCTTTCAGTCTGGCCTCATAGAAGAGGTGCTCCAGCCCTCTGATCATCCTCGTGGCCCTCCTCTGCACTCGCTCCAGCATGTCCACATCCTTCTTTTAATAAGGACTTTACTAAGTCATGGGGATCAGGAGAGGTGCCTAGGGAATGGAGGATAGCAAATGTCACTCCAGTCTTCAAAAAGGGAAAGAAGAAGGACACAGGTAACTATAGATCTGTCAGCCTCACCTCCATCCCAGGAAAGATGATGGAACAATTTGTTCTAGAGGCTGTCTCCAGGCATATCAAGGACATGAGGGTCATTAGGGACAGTCAGCATGGCTTTACAAAGGGAAAGTCATGCTTAACCAACCTGATAGCCTTTTATGGGGGCATAACCAGGAGGTTAGATGATGGCACACCAGTGGATGTGGTCTGTCTTGACTTGAGTAAGGCATTTGACACAGTCTCCCACAGCATCCTCGCAGCCCAACTGAGGCAGTGTAGTCTAGATGATCAGGTAGTAAGGTGGATCGTGCACTGGCTACAGGATAGAATCCGGAGAGTAGTGGTCAATGGGACAGAGTCTGGTTGGAGGCCTGTATCTAGTGGAGTGCCCCAGGGGTCGGTGCTGGGACCAGTCCTGTTCAATCTATTCATTGATGACTTGCATGAGGGATTGGCATGCACTGTCAGCAAGTTTGTTGACGACACAAAGCTGGGTGGTGTCACCGACATCCCTGCAGACTGTGCTGCCATTCAGCGAGACCTGGACAGGCTGGAGAGCTGGATAGAGAGAAATGTAATGAAGTCTAACAAGGGTAAGTGTAGAGTCTTGCACCTGGGCAAGAACAACTGCAGGTACCAGTACAGGTTGGGGACCGATCTGTTGGAGAGCAGTGTAGGAGAAAGGCACCTGGGTGTCATGCTGGCCAGCAGGATGACCATGAGCCAGCAGTGTGCTCTTGTGGCCAAGAGGGCCAATAGCATCCTGGGGTGGATCACAAGGAGGGTGTTTAGCAAATCAAGAGAGGTTCTTTTCCCACTCTACTCTGCCCTGGTGAGACCACACCTGGAGTATTGTGTCCAGTTCTGGGCTCCTCAGTTCAAGAGGGATGTGGAGCTGCTGGCAGGAGTCCAGCATAGAGCAATGATGATGATGAAGGAAATGGAGTATCTCCCTTATGAGGAGAGGCTGAGGGAGCTGGGTCTCTTTAGCTTGGAGAAGAGGAGACTGATGGGTGACCTCATTAATGTCTACAAATATTTGAAGGGTGGATGTCAGAAGGATGGAGTCAGGCTCTTCTCAATGTCATCTAGTGATAGGACAAGGTGCAATGGGTGTAAGCTGGAACATAGGAGGTTCCACATCAACCTGAGAAGGAACTTCTTCATGGTGAGGGTGACGGAGCACTGGAACAGGCTGCCTAGGGTGGTTGTGGAGTCTCCTTCACTGAATAAGTTTAAGACCCACCTGGATGTGTTCCTGTGTGACTTGGTCTAGGTGATCCTGCTGTTGCAGGGGGATTGGACTAGATGATCTTTCAAGGTCTCTTACAATCCCCAATGATTCTGTGATACAATGATTTAAAGCTGTTTTCCAACCTAAATGATTCTGTAATTCTATGATTTGTGCCCACCACTGAGGTTTTGATATGCAGTTGTTGGTCTGCAAGCTTTGGAAGTTCTCTGCTTGTAAATTAAACAATCTGCTTTTCAATTCCATAGACAGATCAGATTTGAAATTTTGTGGTTTCTGATTTTTGGTATTTAAATACATTAAACTATAGTAGTAGCTCAACATAGCTAAAAACCATCCTAAGCTAAGCACAGGACCAACAAAGATTGAAGATACATGTATAGATTTGATATTTGGAAATTTAATATAAACATATATCAACTAAGTTCCAAGTTGCCCTTGCACCCATTGCTCTTCCTGTAGTTTATCTTCTAAATAGCTTTTTTCCCCAGTGGCATCAGTAGTTTTGCCCAGAAATATGTAAGCTGAGATTTTGAGATTCCTTTAGATTTTTTAGGAGAAGAGATATAGTTGCTGCAACAGAATGTTCTGCACACTCACCCACGGTAGACAAAACTAAACCAGAAGGAGAAAAACATGTCACTTGGCAGAGCTACAAGGCAACTTAGGGAAGCAAAAGCTATTCCTGTAGCTTCCATAAAAATCTTAATTTCAAGATTCCTGTGTTTCAGTTGGTTCATTATAGAAACTAAAAGATAAACAACAGCTAATGAGATACCGAGCTTGACTCGGTATCAGGAGAAGGAGGGTAAGAAGTTCACAGGGATGTTCTTGGGACTTTGCATGTATTTAGCTTTGAGAGAGGAGCTTTGCTTTCTTGCTTTGCAGAGGATTTCTAGACTGAAATTGGACAGTACTGCAGTAATGCTGGACTTAAAACCAGCAGCACTGGTTGAGGTCATGCAGTCTCACTGTGTTTTGGTAGCATTGGAATTGGTCAACATATGTTGTTATTGGATGTAAAAAAGAGTGTTCTTCAGTCAGATGTTTGGATGCAGCAGATATTGTCTTTGAAATTGAAGAGAATTCCCTCTTTTCCACTCTAGCAATAGTCATAAACAGATGTCAAGGCTTGAAAAATTATTTCTGATGATGACATGGCTTCTCACATTGCATCATGCCATTCTTGAAAAGAAAAGAGAGAGGAGGTCTGCTGCTGATAGTCCTTCAAAAGCAGACCAAGATGTATGGCTGGGTGGAGAATTACAATGAAATACGTTGATATTAGTGTTTGTTTTTCACTACAGGATAAGCAATGGGTTTCTCAAGAATATTTTCAGAATAACAGAACCTTGTTCTATCTCCATGCCAGGGAAATCTACACACAACAGGACAAGTAAAGGGCTTGTGTCAGGCATAGTACTGCTCACTGAACCCAAAATGTTGAGGCCTAGAACAAAACATCAGTGACTCAGTTCCCCACAGACATTAAAACCAGCATTTCCTGCTTCAGGAAAGTTGATTTTGCTTACTACAATGAGGCAAGCACCTTCTAATTTCCAAGTGATACATCAGTTTTCCTAATTGTGAATAAAAATGGATGTCGGAGAGCAGAGCTAGGCAGATCTATTTTAAAGCATTTCAGTTTTACGTCGTTTTACTCAGTTGCCAGGATCTTGCTTTGAAGCCCCTTGTGTTTTATTTTGTGTGATTTTGTGGCAGCATTTAAACCCAAACCCATGGGTTTGTCCTCTGCAGTCTTCCCTCCTGAAGCTCTTTCCTGACAAACTGATGCCTTAAAAGCATCGAGTGACATTGAGTGAGCAGGTAACTTGCTGGAGGCAACCCAGTTACTACTACATGAAAGTTTCTGTTTAAGTGACAGCTTGTTCATCATAATGAACATGGAGCCAAAGCATGTCAGTCCTTGCAGAAAGCTACAAAAACACCCTTGATGTGTTTGTTAAGGAGGAGGGAGCTGAGCAGGTCTTCTTGAAGGTGTTTTCTGTCCTTGAAGGTCTTAGTTTATTTTCAGCAGAATGAAGCAATTTGCTCAGCTTCAATGTGACATTTTTATTGTAATCCCAGTTATAGCAATGGCTCTTTTCAAGGGATCTAGACACACATTTTGCCTGGCTTGTTGAATGAGGTTTTCAGAACCTGTAAGAGCTCCCAAACAATTCTGAGAACTGCCCAAATCCAGTAAGTGACTGGTGTGTCAACCTACAAAAAACCAGTTGCAATTGTTGAAAGGCTCTGTGCTATTTTTCCATAAAAATTATCTCATTTATTTAGCTTACGCAGCTGCCTTCTTCTGTCGTGACATAACTGCTTGTCAATTAAAATTCTTGGCATGGAACAGCTCTAACTTACATGTACATCATCATTTTGATTATCTCTCTTCCTTGGGGGAACTGGC
Source organism: Rhinopomastus cyanomelas (assembly GCA_013400115.1). Lineage (NCBI taxonomy): Eukaryota > Metazoa > Chordata > Aves > Bucerotiformes > Rhinopomastidae > Rhinopomastus > Rhinopomastus cyanomelas. The sequence goes on along the minus strand of VXBP01002717.1, from coordinate 281,252 downwards.
ATAATCTCAGATTTGTAAAGCAGTCTTGTTGCAGGTATCTTCGATAGGATTTAGAATAGGGATGTATTTGGTGTTTTCCTTTGATTTAAGAGAATATTCTAGTAAAACAGGCTTTCTAATAAGGTGAATTGGAGTTGGTATAGCCACAGACTTAACCAAACACATGTATCTTGGTTGCACATTTTTCTTTAAATACGTTTATAGATTTCTCATCTTGACTGCTGGGGATGTGATCTCTAGGAGGACAGAGACAAAAGAACATTTTCAGATCGCATTTTTATACTTTCAGCTTTGTGGCTTCTCCCTGATGAATGAACAAATCCCATCATATACTGAGCAAATGTTATGGGGAAAAAATTATTCCTGAAGCACATTGTCTTGAGCATCACAGGCACATTGGAAATGTCCTTCCCACATTCCTCTGAAACCACAGACAGGACATCCTGCCTCATAAGGATCTCAGCCTGGGGGCTACTAAGAGCCAGGAAAGAGCAGTGTTAGAACAGGGGAGAGAACTCCAAACTTTCAAATTGATTCCTGAACCAAAAGACTCATTTTCGTGTTTTCTGTATCGTTTGAAGCACATTTAAGATGGTGTGATATGACAGTAAGGCAGTATACACTATTTCAGGAGGGAACTGTCTCAGTTATTTTACCTTGATTGGCCTCAAGTTTTTTTTCATGAGGTCTCAGAACAAACCAAGCCTATAGGAGTAAAACCTACAAGTAAAATAATATGCCCTTGGCAGTTAAATATACGTATGTATGCAATGCTATTTACTGGTTTTTCAGTCACAAAGTGCAAATTCATAATCAATGCTGCTAAGTTCTCTCTCAAAAAACCTAACTGGAAGATGCTTTGGGGGCATGGCCACTGCTAGAGTTCAGAGATCTTTTTGAAAAGTAAATTGAACTTCTCTAGACAGTGTGTGCCCTGTCCTCTTTTACTTGTTTAAGAAGAGGGCAGATCAGAGACTAAGGAAATGCCCATGGATCTGCATCCAAATCCAGTCCTGCTATGTTTGGTGAATAGCAGCTGTTTATGGGTGCTATTTACTTTGAATACAGAGTCAAGAAAGGCCCCACCATAAAACTACATCTGTCTGAGGTGTCCTTCTCAAGGTACCTGAGCTTCACACCACCTAAGACATTCTCATACCTTCCTTCAAACAAGAATGTTTTCTGTTCTTTATTTACATTGCCTGCTGTATGTTTATCATAAATGTGTTATATGTTTAAACGAAGCGTTTTTTCTTCCTCATAGGACAGCTCAGAAATTAAAATGGTGGTAGGAACTTAAAGAAATGCACAGCAAGCCAGAATTCATTTTAAGAATTTGAATCCTTTATAAAAAGGGTATTTCTCTTCATTTTCTCATCCAGTTCTGCTTGAAATCTTCCCTGTATTTTTGGTTTTTTCCACTCGTTCCAAGCCCACACTGCAGGACACTCTCTACTGTCTTTTATGCCAAAAGACTGATGGTATCAGCGACAGAAACCCTCTGAGAATGAAAAATTCCATTCCACCAGCATGAAAACAAAATCCTTTGATTGTAGCAATCTGTTTCTTTTCTTATAAGGACTGAGGACATTTTGGCAGATTTGCTGCTTTTCTTATGATTTGTGGTATTGTTTATTATGAAAACAAATTGCCCATCTATTGGAGGACACTGAGCCGAGCCAAATTTGCTGATGTCAGTGAAGATACCCTGCAGCTGAAATGAGGTTGTTCTAATCTGTGCAGGAACTTAAGAGGCTTACAAAACCACTGCAGAGGAACATCCCAACTCCATGGCTCTGGATCTTCTTTAACTAGGAAGCCTTGACAGTGTGTTGGGCTGAATTAATTTTTAAATGAAAGAGGCAAAGCTGCACCAGTCAGTCTCCATGAGCTGGGGGTAGGAGTCACTTTTTTAATGAACAAGGGTTCACTAGTTGTGGATCAGCACATACTTCAAGAGGCATCAGCCCTGTCTCAGCAACAGAATCACCATGAATGTCAGGGAAATTATTCTTCCAGTGAAAGAGAACTTCTGCTTCACCTTAGCCTTTGAGACACAACCAAATCCATGCTAAACTCTGATGAAAACCACAAATTAACTGTTCCTTTTCATAACAGCATAGAGAAGTGGATTTGCTAAGTGCTGATGATTGTTCAGGAAGGGAAATGCTGAGCCAGAGGAGGTTGCGTAAGAACTTTCCCATGTGCTGAAAAGATCAGAAAAGGCTCTAGCGGAGGAATTATGAGAGTTTAGTCATCCTGCTTTATATTGTGCATGTACTTCTATATATGAGCTTCAAGACGGCATTGTTTCCCAGCTGCTTGCTGGATGAAGTTCTGCTGTTCTGTACTCTAGGCCAGGGGTCCTCAAACTTTTTAAACAGGGGGCCGGTTCGCTGTCCCTCAGACAGCGTCGAGGGCCAGACTGTAGTTTGTGCTGCATGGCTTGTCTTGCCTGGGGATGGGAGGCAGAGACTGAGGAGCCGCCCAGCCTGGCGGAACAGTCGGCAGGAAGAAGTCAACTGTGGCTGCTCGGCGAGGGGGTGGGGGTGAATACTGACGGGCCAGATTGGACAACCCTGGGGGGCTGTATCCCTGCTGTAGGCAATGGGATGGAGAGAAAACAGCTCCTTTGCATTGACATTAAAACATCATGAACTTAACTGTGAGAAATAAAATGTCTGATACATGTAGTAATAAGGGACATAGTATAGGGGTGACCTGCTAACTCATACTTCCCATGTGTCACTACTATGGGTTGAACTCCATCACCACCTCTGCGATCCAGCATCGTAATTATATTGTGTAAAGAGAACACTTCCACAGTGAACATGGCCTTGCTTCACATCAAGGCTTATGAGCCAGTGACAGTATATTTTCACAGCAATTACTTCAGTCAGTTCCATTAAACATGACATGCCATCAGCCTTTCAGTTGCTACCCTTCTAAGTCTGCAAGACGGACTTGTAAGATAGGATGGGGTGGGTGTCAGGAGGATGGAACTGGGCTGTTCTCGGTGTCATGTAGTGATAGGACAAGGGGCAATGGTTGTCAGCTGGAACATAGGAGGTTCCACATCAACCTGAGAAGGAACTTCTTCAAGGTGAGGGTGACGGAGCACTGGAACAGGCTGCCCAGGGGGGTTGTGGAGTCTCCCTCACTGGAGATGTTCAAGACCCGACTGGACGGGTTCCTGTGTGACTTGGTTTAGGTGATCCTGCTGTTGCAGGCGGATTGGACTAGATGATTTTTCGAGGTCCCTTCCGATCCGTAATGATTCTATGATTCTATGATTCTGTGATAAGGAGACAGCACTGCCCTCTTTCACCTCAAAATATGGAAATGTAGAAATAATACAGACTGTTTGTACTCCGAATCTTAAGATCTCCATCGTATATGTATATATATACCTTGATTAATTCTTGGACTTCATGGTCTTTTCCGACCTGAATGATTGATTCTGTTGATTGATGATCATTCAGTGAATGATTTCCAACCTATGATTATATGTTTACTCTAACCATCCTATAAATGTAATTTGTAAATGTACTATACTTCCAAAAACATCTGATTTGCTGGCCCAGTGTGAAGGCCAAACAGGTCACAGGGCTCCTCTAGCTGTTTGGCAGCTTCATGTCAACCTCAGAAAAATTCTCTTTTTTTTTTTTTTTAATAAAAATGAGCTTATATCAATAAAATAGTTTTCATTTCAGAAACAGACACTCCTTGGGAGATTGGATTTGATCTCAGTTTCTCTCTTTCTTTAAGGACAAAAATATTTTAGCTGAAAATTGCATAATTATGTTTCTTTTACCTAAGGCAAGTTCTGCCAGTGAACTACCATCAAAGGTATGCATTTAAGCAGGAAACCAGCATTTCTGGCTGGAAAGAAAAGCAACATTATCTCTACTTTGTTTACTTTAGCTGGACCAGCAAGGATTTAGCACGAGGGAGAGAGTGAGAGCCTCTGAAGGAGATGAAGTCCATATGTTAGATATGGGTGTCTATGCCTTCATGCTTTGCCTAGAAGGTTTAGCATGCATCGGTGAGCAAAGCTGTGAGATGTTATCTCGTTGCCAATACATCAGCCTGCTTTGCTTGGATGAAAATTGACCACCCTTCACCATGCCAAGTCATTTATCAAGCAAAAAGAGCCCAAACTGTCTGCGAGAGGCAGAGGACGGGGTTGGCCAAGAGAGAGCATGTGCTGGAATGAATGCATTTAACATCTCTGAACTTCATGCAAGAGAGGTAGAATGCAGCTGCTATTATCACTTTCCTCTAAAATCCCATCGGATTATTAGTTCAGTGAAATTCAGCTAAGTAGATAAGTGTAGAGGGAGGGAAAAAAAGTCAATGATAATCCACGGGCTGTGAAACCTTATCTTAAATTGGTCAAGTAATATTGAGGAGAGGTGCTCATGTTACTGCTTTTATAACCACTGTAAACAGATTAAAGCTTTTTGTTAGTGAAACCATATGGAAAATGAATTCTTTGTTGAAGAAATTGATACTTCACCTGGCATGTTCCTACGGCTTAATTCATTTTTAGAGGGAAAATTGAGGGCTTGAAGAATTGCTTTGCTCTCAAAATACAGGACGTGGGTGATTTCATCAGATGCATTCACAGAAGAAAAATATGTAAAAAAATCTTGGAAAGGTATTTTCTTGATATTCCCACATTATTCAGTTTTATAGTGTTTTCATGTATAACATAGGCGTTGACCAGATCTCAGTGAAACTGATAGAAAGAATTGCTCTGACTTCAAAGCCCTTGGAATCAAGCCCATACTTAAATTGCTAATTAAACCTGATTAGTAAGGAATGGTGGCCAATGTGAAAAAAACAACCAACCAAACCAACAGATTTATTGCCTACCTGAAACATAGGTAGTGGAATTAGTGAAGGTCTTGCAGCTTTATGTCTGGAGCTCTGTTTGACCACAACACAGCAGGAACGATGGGGCCTGGATTGCTTTTCCCTCGTATTAATTCCCTGCTTCATGAGTAGGGCAAATGTTCCTTTCTGACATGAATTTTTATTGTTCACATAAGACAGGCTTCCTTTTCATTAAAACTTTTGTTGTGTTTCCTTTGAAAGACAATGATGTAAATTAAGGGAAAAGGGAGTATGACTTGCATTAATGGGATGAAATTAAAAAAGGGAAGAATTATGCCCAATATCAGGGGAAACATCCTGACATAAAGATGTATTAGAGTCCTGAACTGTCTCTTGAGGGAAGTAGAGGAAGCCATGTCACAGGAGACAGTTTAAAACAAGATTGGATGAACCACAGAAAAATCCAGCATATAAATGAGACTGGGAAATGATCTGGCTCACTTGGTAGGCTTCTTGTGTCTCTGATGTCTAGAAGAATTTTAAGAGCTGTACAATTTTAGGAAAGTCTTAGACTTGTGGTACTGATTACACTAAACAGTTCACTTTAGTCAGCTCTCAGTAACCCACAAGTAAAGCCAACCAAGAAAATCCTCAAGGAAAAAATAAGAAATCAAAATAAAATTAATATCTAAAAGCCCTGCAATTCTGGAAAAGGACTTGATGTGCTTATACCTTCTGATTTGTACCTGTTTGTCTCGTTGGGGTATAATTTTTTGAGTACTGCGTCCAGGTCTGAAGCCCCCAAGAAAAGAAGGATGTTGAGCTGTTGGAGTGTGTTCAGAGGAGGCCACAAAAATGCTCACAGGGCTGGAGCACCTCTCTTACGAGGTCAGGCTGAGACTGTTGGAGTTCTTCAGCCTGAAGAGGATAAGTCTCTGGGGTGGACTTATAGGGACCTTCCAATCCCTGAAAAGGGCTTATTAGAAGGTTGGGAGAGACTGTTCACAAGGGCAGAGAGCAATAGGATAAGGGATCACGGTTTTAAGCTGGAAAAAGGGTAGATTCTGTGACTATCCAAATGATGGGTAGGATTTTGAACTGACTGGTGTGAAAAAAAGAGAGAGATTGAGTTAGGCCTGTATTTGGCTCATGATGCTCACATAATTGACTTAATTATCTGGTTAACAGTGTTTTGGCTGCCTAAACATTTTGTGAATGTGATGATCTCACACTAAAATACTCATCTTTACTTCTTGGGTAGTTGGCTAATATTTGGTTCTACTGGTTTAGTTGCCGGAACTCTGCAGCTCCCTCACTTATTTCATTAACAGGCTTTGCTGTGAATATTTGACCTCATTAAACAAAGGGTATATGCAATAAATCCTATTAAATACAGGGTAGATAAAAACATTACATACCTCTAAAAGGTCTCTTAATATGCCATGAAAATATTCTTTTCATTAGTACGAGAAATGCTGCTGCAGAATGTTATTTTGGAAGGGAAAAGAAAAGATCTTTTCCTCATGGCTTGCTTACAATTATTAAGGTGTTCTTTGAAGACCATCACAGTATGGCTTAGAACTAATCAACAAACTGTTCCTAAGCACCATTTGCCAGGAATAATCAAGCAGGCATGTGTTCTGCATTCAGGAAACATTTTAGAGGATTAAAAGTCAGAGAGGAATATGAAAGCCTAAACCCTTTCCCCTGCTCTCAGACAGACGGAGTCACATCATGGGCAGCTGAATCAGACTTCAGGAACTGCTTTGCACAAACCTATGAGCACGTCTGGCAAGACAAAATATAGCCTCAGCTGGAAGAAAATGATTCAGGGATCACATGGTGGGTGTCCCATGGCCATAGCTTGAAACCAGCCGTTCAGAAACACGTTAGACATGTGTTGATGATCACACAGATGAAAGCATGAGCCCTACAGATGGGAATTCCAGTGTCTTGTGCTGAGCCTTCGGGACTTATGAAAGAGAGCATTTAGGGCCTGATGGGGGAGAAATAAAATATAAAAAAAGAATTGCCTTTATCAGTCAGTACAGTAGTTATGAAAGCCTTGTTTTCTTGAGCATACTGAAGGATTCACGTGTACCCGTATGGTTGGGGACATGAATTCATCTGTCCCTCAGTGGATTTCTCACCACTGAAATGGAGAAATGAAACAGGAGAAAATGGGGTGAACTCTGTGGAAAGAAAAAAAGACCATTTTATTCAGTTTTAAGCATGACAAAGGAAAAAAGGAAGAAGTAGTTGGGAAGGGTGTTTGAATTATTTTTTTCATGCCCAGTCAATGTGAACTGCCCAATCTTTAAGGCTGGGTAAAACAACTCTAAATACGTATTTGGTATATGATGGATTATAAAAAGCAAATGGATGACAGAAACACCCCCTTTACACCCCCCCACCCCATTCCCTGGTTTTTTCTCTTTGCAAATGTTTTTATTTATTTTTTAGAGAGGAGGATGGATGTGTTTCAGGCTTTTAAATAATCTCAGTTGTAGATGTTGCTCTGTTTTCCCTGACTTTGTGTATCCGGGATACTTCTCTTAGGGGAGGCCATTTAAGCCTCAAGCAGACCAGCAATTTTCTTAAGATTGACTGGGGCATCAGACTGACATTCCTTAATGAGCCTAAACCCCAAATCCTGCCCTGCTGAAAACAGTCTTGGTTCAACGAGGTTTCTAAACTTTCAGTTCAATTTTTCAGATGTAAAACAAACCCTCAGACTGGGCAAGAAGTCAAAACAAGCAAAAATCTTTCTGCATTTTTTCAGTGTGTTCTCTGGAAAGGCATAAATCGCAGGGCAGTTTTTATCAGACATATTTTCCCTTAGCTCCAGCCTAACCTAACTTTTCTCACGAAGCTCTGCATTTGTGTAAAGCTATGGGCATTTCTGTGGTTGTTCATTCTACTCATTAAAAACAGGTACAATCTGAGCAGATCTGTATTGTGGATATGAACACAAAAATTGACTAAAGCAAAATAGTCTGTTTCTGACTTCTTTTGAAGAACAAGTCACATTTTACTAAATTACAAAATGGTTTGGCCTCCTGTGTGTTTTATAAGTGTGCAGGTCTGGTTTTCAGTTGTGGTCTAGGTAGGGCACAGCCAAGCCATATAATTTATTGTTGCTGTTAAGGCCCCCTTCCTTTACACATATTCTTAGTGTCCAGGGTGAATTTTGTCAGTTGATTTGTGTAGCTTTCTCAAAAGTAAAACTACTTAAATGCTTTTAAAATGAATGGTAATATTTGAGACAGGAGCAACTGTCAGCTGAGATAGGAGGAATTACATGAGAGATAAAATTGACCTACTGTTAAAGTTATTAATGTTAGCCCAAAGACCAAACTTTAACTCAGTCCTCATTCAGTCATAATTCCCAGTGACCTTTGTCAGGTTTTTGCTTGCAGAAGTTCTCCTTAAAATGTGTGTTATTAATATAAAATTGTTGACCTTTCTGGTAGACGGCCACAGTGGCAAAGTCACGTTTATTGCCAGGTTGGCTGGCTAAAAGATTAAACTTTGAGGATTTATAATTACAGTAAAAATTAGTTTTGCTGTAGCATCCAGGTGAGGAAGGAAAAGAGTTTAAGACAGATGCTTTCGGTAGATGCAGTCATTCCTGTAGAGATCAGATTTCCTTTGCACTCTCTTTTCTTTATCCCATGGGTCATAAATGCCACCTGGCTGTGTGGCAGCAGAAGTGACATTCGGTGTCCCAGTCAGCCACCCAAGGTAACACTTTGCTCTCACCTATATATTTTCATTTCTGCTGCTTGGCCAATAACATCACCAATTGCAACGGATCATTTAATTGTGTCATTTCATTGAACAGATTTACCGCTGTCGCCTTTGTAGCTAATACCTGTAATTATGTTTGGACTTAATGAAAAGGCCAGGGCAAAATGTCTGAGAAGCACCATAACCTGGTTTTCCACGTTCCTGGCCTTTTGTTTGTTCCAGGATTTGTAACAGGGTAATTGATAATGATAGGTGGTAGATGAGAGAAGTGGGTTTCCTGTAATGCCAGGAAATTAGTTGACTTGCCTTCATGGCCAGAAGTGTTTTTCATCCAACTGTTTTATAGCTATTTGCTAAGGAATAATAATAATAAAAAAAATAGAGCCCAAACAAACCAGAAATAAAAATACAAGGAGAGAAATTTTGCAGCTTTATTCCCAGCAAAATTTCGCTTCTCTTTGTTTAGATCCATCTTTACCAAGTTGCTTGGTAACATGTGATCCAGGATAATAACTGACCAAAGACCAAACCAGAGGGAAGTAGGCAGTTGGTGCAACTAGGCAGTATGATTTTATCTCTGTTGTTTTCCTTATAAATAGAACTCATGCAGTTATAGTTGTACTTCCAATATTAATATTTGATTTAACGTGCCTCTGGTGATATTTACAGGCTTGAAACACACATTTCACATCTTTAGTAAGTAGTAAGCAGTGAAGTAAGAGGACAGAGTGCTACCAGACAGAGGACAATTTTCTTTCATGAATTTTAGTGATATCCATCCATATGGCAATCTAATGTAGTCTTGAGACATGATTTGTAGTGCATCCTCCTGGAACAAAACCAAACTTCTATTGATTTTTCAGTTCTGGATGTTGCCAGAATTTTGCATAAAGCTGAAATACTCCAGTTCCAAAGCCCAAAAAATGTTCATGGTGAGCCCACTGTTAGTCTGTTATTGAGCAAAACCAAGGCATTATGGCTTTGGAAAAATAAATTTGTAAGAATTTAAGTGTAATTTCTAAGAACTAAGTCACTAAAACAGGTCACAAATGAGAAGGAAGACTGATACTTAAAAAGATAAGGGAATTCTGCAGGGTAATTGCACAGCCAGCGCTTCCCACTTGGAAAAAGAACTTAAATGTGTCAACAAGGCTTGTGGCAACGTCTGCTGAGCACAATCTGATGCCACCCTTTATAGTGACTCCTTTTTCCAAGGAGTAAAGGTTTCTGAAATGTATCAGAATCCACAGTACTGTGAGCACCTGAGAAACAAGGTAAAATTCACTTTACACCAAAACAAGGTAAAATTGTTCTCTTCCTTCTATCACCCTTTCCACCCATGCCCCGTCTTTGGTGATTAGTTTCAGAAGAGTTAAGGTGGAAGAATCCACCTGAGCTTTAGATATTTGTTTGTCTGTGCCTTGTCGCAAATCAAATGGGGTTAAGATTGTGTGAAATATCTTTCTTGAGCAAAACTGACTCTTTCTTAGAGTCACTAACTTTGCTTCCTGGATCCTAAGATGATGGTAATTGAAATATTCTTGGTCTCTTGCACTGGGAGGTGTTGAGGTCAGCATGGGCTGGAAAAAATGTTGGACCTGTGTCTGAATTCTGTCTGCCTCTGGACATACACATCCAAGTATTTGATCTATACTCAATCACTAACTAGTTTACAACATGCAAATGATGTCTTTATATGTAAGCCACCCCCCAAAAGGGGCATTTTTTTGAGATTGCAGGAGCCACATCCAGAAAGTTTAACTCATATCAGCAAAGAGCTGAATACTGAAGCATTTGTATATGATAGTTGAGAGATGGGTTGAAACAGAATTGTACCAAGAAAATTAACAGCACTCAAAATGTCTTGGATACCAAAATACCAAACAGATAGAGTGTCTTTGGTTTAATATGTACTATGCTTGGGAGAAAGAGAAGTTCTAAGTTGTTAGCATAGGTTGGAAAAGACCCTGGGGATCACTGAGTCCAACAATCAAACATATTCTACAAGTTCACTCCTAAATCATATGCGGCCACATCTAAGCATCTTTTAAACACACCCAGGGATGGTGACTCAACCACCATCCTGGACAACTTATTCCAGAGCCTGACCACTTTCTCTGTGAAAAGCTTTTCCCTAATGTTGAATCTAAACCTACTCTATTGAAGCATGAAACCCTTCTCTCTGGTTCTGTCACTAATTACCTATGAGAAGAGACCAGCACCAGCATGTCTACAATGTCCTTTCAGATAGTTGTAAAAAGCTATGATGTCTGCCCTAAGCCTCCTCTTCCTCAAACTAAACAGCCCCAACTCTCTCAATCTCCCCTCATGAGATTTATACTCCAGGCCCTTCACCAGCTTCGTTGCCCTCCTCTGCACTCACTCCAGTACCTTGATGTCTCCTTTGTACTGAGGTGCCCAAAACTGGACACAGTACTCAAGGTGCAGCCTCATCAGTGCTGAGTACAGGGGGACAATCACCTCCCTACTCCTACTGGACACACAGTTTCTAATATAGGCCAGGATGCCATTGACCTTCTTGGCCACCTGGGCACACTGCTGGCTCACATTCATCCAGCTGTCAATTAGAACCCCCAGGTCCTTCTCTGCCAGACTTCTTTCCAGCCACACTTCCCCAAGCCAGCAGCATTGCATGGGGTTGTTGTGACCAAAATGCAGGACCTGACACTTGGCACTATTTAAACCCAGACTATTATCCTCAGCCCATCAATAGAGTCTGTCAAGGTCCCTCTCTATAGCCTTACTACCCTGCAGCAGATCAACACTCCCTCCCAGCTTGGTGTCATCTGCAAGCTTACTGAGGGTGTACTCAGTCCCCTCATCAAGATCATTGATAAAGGTGTTGAACAGGAATGGCCCCAGCACTGAGCCATGGGGGACACCACTTATGACTGGTCCCCAAGCGGATTTAGTTCCATTGACCACAACTCTTTGGTTTTAATGTTGTCCATCTAGTAAGTGGTCAGTTATCTTTCAGCTTATTTTTACAGAACGCTTTCTAAAATCCAACAAATTAGATTAGCAGAAAGCAGCATTTTGAGACTAATTGTTCTGCACAGATATGTTCTGATCAATCTTCTAAATAAGCATTTTCAACTTTCTTAAGGGAGCTGGAAGGATTTTAGGAAATCTCAGAATAGGCAGGAATTTACTTAGGAACTTACTCATTGCTGGACACTGGAGAAGTACTGGCATGTCGATTATTCCCAGAGCATTGGCACTACTCCGTAGATGTCCGTATGATTAATGGAATGAGCCTGGTCCAGACTATGAAGACTGTTGATGAGACCATTGTAGAGCTAGTGGAAAGTGCGCTGTTAACACAGAAGTGTAGAAAGTCAAAAAATTCTTGCAACTGTTGACATTTCCTGGGAGATGTCCATAAAAGACGATGGAGGTGGAGGAGGATATATGATAGATTCACTGAAAGAGTAGACCTGCAGATAAAATGCAAGATGGTTAACAAAGGAAGAAAAACTGTGTTGGAGGCTAACAAGTTACACATGGGCATTTAATGGTTGTCAGTCAGTGTGTGAGTAAATCACGTGCACTCTAAACTACCTTGAACTTTGTGAAATTCCCATGTCCACATCAAACAATGAATTCATCAGTAACGTTCTCTAGTCCTTGTATGTGAGCTAAAAAGCTGTATCCATAAAACCTCAGAACTAAAGAAGGGGTCAGTTTGATGTATTTTTATCAAAGTCAGGAATATGAGGAAGAGACAGAAAGAGAGAATTCTAATATTGTTAGTATTTAGCATTATGCACCTTTCAGTACCTTTTTCCAAAGAACATATCACATTACTTGTTTATTATTAGGAATAAATTTTTCTTGGCAGTGTATGTTTGTTAAAATATTATTTTGGCTGATAAAACTGTTACAATATTTTTAAAAATATGTGGCTTTGTGGGGGTGAGAGATATATATAGTGCACTCTGTCATACCTAAGCTGAGTTGTTTAATTCAAAATTTGTGGCTGAATTTCTGCCACCTGAGGTCATACTGTTTACTTTCTTTTTTATGGTAGGTTCCTCAGTGTAGGCTGGGTCCTTGCCCTTCCTAGTATGTGACTTAGACTGTTCATTTAATGTATGTAATTGAATGCTAAATGCTTTGTAAAGGCAACTTGGAAGAGGGTGGGAGCATTATATCACTTTTTAACCACCCTTCTGTGCCTCTATGGAAATATACATCAGAGGAAGCCAGTTTGGGGAATCTACTTCCATGTCTTATTCTTCTTGTGGTACTGAAAGACAGAGGGTTCAGATTTTAAGTGGCTTTTTCTACTAATGATGTCATGGTTTTATGCATTGGTTTATTTTCTTTCATTGTCTTTTGGTTTTGTTTATTTAGGCATATACTTTGTTTATTTAGTTATATATTTATAATTCTATTAGTTGGTAGCTAGCATTATGGTTGGACTTGGTCTCAAGGGTCTTTTCCAACCTGAATGATGCTATGATTATATTAATGTTATGAAATCTATGGTGAAATATACCACCATAACTTTTAGACCACTTTTTACATATCTGCACAGGGTTTTGTCATGTATTTCTACATATGCAAAACTTCATAGATCCATGTGAAGTCACATTTTCTTTCCGTTATTGTAGACGAGGTGAATGAAATCGACCTTTTAAGTTGGCTTAGTTGGTTTTTCAATTTAAGTTACCTTGTTTAAAGAAAGACTTAGAGAAATTCAGGGAAAATTCCAGAAGAAGCTGTGTTGCAATTAAAAAACAGCCTGCATGCCAGGGATATCTCTGCTTTTTGAAAGCTTTGAATTGGTTTTTACTCTACAGCTATGTCCATCCTCAGAGAACAAAGGTTTTCCAGCCCACATTAACATAACTTACAAGGCTAAATGACCAGCGTACTAACAGATCTGTAGCTGATCCTGTCCACCGCATACAGATAATTCAGATTTGTCCAACCTCGTCTTGTCATGTCCAGCAAAACAGAATCAGTCAGTAAACCAGGAGTGGGAGTGGAGCTGAAAACAAGAGTCTGCTTCCTGCTTGAGGACTGGGGCTGGACAACCCTGTGCCAATTTTGCATTTCAGAGAAAATACAGCAGGACATGATTGATTTATTTATTTATAAGTATAAAAAAACTACTGACATTCAGTGAGAAATCTCCTTGTCACTTTCCTCTGAGCTTTCTTGAGCAATGGCGTGATGGCAGTGCTCAGGAGCAGCTTTTTCAAAGACAGCCCAAGTCAGAAATTTGCTGTTTGCCAGAGAATCACATTTCCCTCTTGCAGCCACTAATAATAACCTACAACAGTACTCGCTCTCAGTTTTAAATGACCTCTTGTGCTTGCTGCTGCCACCAAAATGAACAGTCAACACAACTGGTATTTTCCCTTCAACTAAGAACCAGCTCTGAATGTGAGGGATGTGTTCCCTGGCTGAGCAGAAGTCCCAGAGCCAGGGACCTGATCACTGTGCATTCATCCCCACTTTTACTTCCTATTTGCCCACATACGTGTCACCAAATAACATGGTTTCAAGACTTGGGATGAGATAGGGGTGGAGGTGATGGAAATTTCTATTAACTCATGTACCAACGTTGAGTTGTGTGCTTCAATGAGTGGGTCCAGCTTAAAGGTAGCACTTCTTGAAACTTCAAGAGAGCACAGAATCACAGAATAATTTGCTTGGAAGATCCTTTAGGGTCATCAGATCCTTAAGATCCTCCTTCTTAAGATTTTCCTTCTTTAACGAACTTCTAAGATCATCAAGTCCAATCTATAAACCCGCACTTCCAGGTCACCACTACACCACATATACATGACTTTTTCTATCCCTGCTGTACTCTAAGATAAGACTTACCCTCATCAACTTTATGTCCAACAAAGGATGATGGTGAAAGAACAGCCCTAGACTTTCTCCCATGCATGCGTTTTAGCTGATAGTTCTAACATATGGTGTGTGTCAATGCACCTAGTGCCATGAACTAGACTGAGACATGTGAGTCTCTTTGTGACGAGTCCATAGAACAAGGAGCTGGGGTTTGCTTTATTGGCCTTGTTTTCATGCTGGTCAGGAGTGATATACAATTAGGTGTTTTCGGTTGAGAGATTTTGGACTTTTTTTAGTAACAAGACTTTTTGTCACAGATAAAAGCAGAAGTCTGCAATTTGCATCTTGGGTCACAAAGATTAAAGCAACAGCTCCTACTATCATGTTCACTTCCTGGCACAGCAAAGAGAAGCAGAAAACACTGCATCATGTTCATGAGCTCCCTCAGCTCCCTTTGGTGGCAGTTCATTAGAATGCTGCTTAACCAGACTCCATACAGGTGGACAGTTAAGAGCCAGAGTTTCAGATCTCTATACCCAAGGATCTCTAGGAGCTTGGTCTGGGCCCGGAAACCAATCTGTGATGTTTTAAGTCATTGTGGGCCTCCTAAGATGCTTGTCTTGCTAGTGAGTAATTTATGACTCATTCTCTCCTTGGTTAGTCATAATACTACAAGTTTCCACAGTGTGAAGTTGCATGTAAGAAGAGAAGAAAGTAGGGGAGAGAAGTAAAATGGGAAAGATTTATTATTATACAGTATGAGGTGAAATAAAAAAACCAAAACCACACACTAATCAGATTTGGTTTTAGTCTAATGTTATTTTCAGTAGGATAAAGTGAAAAGATTAGTTGAGGTTCCGTGGACCCATTGTGTGTTTCTAAATTGACATTAGGAACATGAGGGAAGTGGACCATGAGAGAACTTTATGCAAAACATTTTGAAATAGTGATTAATAAAATCATGCCTGATTGTAAATTGGGATGAGAGGACATGAAGGTTTAGAAGTTTCACATTTGAAACTGGTCTAAAAATGTTCCATGAAGTCTTCATGTGCTCAAAAACATAGACACTGTGTAAGTGAAAAAAGATACAAACAATTTAATCCAACTATTTTGTTCTTAGAGCCTTCCTTCATAGGTGATGTATTCCATTGATAGTTCTACACAGCCTTTGCAGAGAACAGTGTGTCAAGACACATTTAGTTCCTTAGACATGTCCTAGGGTCCCTTTTAGAGGAAAACCAGATGCATGCAACCAAAACCAGATAATTTCTTTTGGTATAACCTGAATAAATTCATAGAAGAGCCCAGGGCAGAAACTGCTATAACAATTAATTTGTGTCTGTCCATCTTCATCCTGATAACAAGCATGGTGGTCACTTCTGGTGAAAGCAGAAACCGTGTTATCTCGAGCAGCCTTTTTCAGCCCTACAGATACTTTTTTCTACTTAAATGACAATAAAGACTAGGTATAATGGCTTACAGTACCAAAACTCTACTGTCTTTTTGGGACATGGTGTAGTGTGGTGATCATGGAGGTGTTGGCTTGAAGGTTTGACTTGATCATCCCAAAGGTCCTTTCCAACTTTAATGATTTTGTGATTCTGCTGCAGGTTCTTTGCAGCAAATTTTGTATCATTTGAAATACAGATCTGCACTTTACCACTGTCTAAGTGAAGGCAGACTTTAAAAATGAAATCAGTTTTCATCTCAAGAACATTTTGCCAACCTTTGCTTGGTTATATGTATAGAAGTGCCAATGGCTCTTCAAATGGAGAGCAACTGAGACTGAACCTCAAAAAGTTTAGACCATTCAGTTCAGATAAGCATCCAAAAATTAGTCTGCTCAAAACTTGTCCAAACCTCTTTGGTCTGGAAATTGGTCTGGAAATGTTACGTGATCAGCCTTTCCTATGAGTTTTCCAGTCCTCATTTCCCTTTGCCAGCAAAGAGGTATCATGAGAACAACTTCTTATAGAAGATATGGTGTGTCTGCAATTAGACTTATGCTCTTGGCTGGACAAAACCCCCAACAGTTAACCAACCCTCTTTTGAACTTGTGCAGGGAATGGGTTTGATGCAAATTCCATCCCTAATAATTGCATAGGAGAGATAAACCATATACTCTTTCGCAATGAAATATGCATAGTTTTAATTTCTTTGCAAGATTCTGAAGCCACTTCCTTTCTTCTTGTGACACTAGAACCAATAGTTTCATTTTAAAACTGAACTTGGATCGAAATTGAGCTCATTTGTGAGTGAACCGCAGATTAAGTCTGCCACTACAAAAATTGCTAATGCAACAGAATTGTTTCTTGTTTTCTCTTTTCAGAGCCTTTCAATGTCAAATAATATTTTGATCTATATTCCCCATGGTTGTTTTTATAAAAACCAGAAAGGAAACTTTTGTTTTCTACTGTCTTGCTGTGAGTTAGGCTAGGAGAGCTGGCCAGTATTGGGAGGAAGTATTTGAAAGAGTACAAGAGTCACAAAAGTCCTAAAAAAGGCACTGAAGCTTGCAGAATGAGAGCAATTGAAAATAAAGCTGATTATACTGGTGTTATCATAGAATTGTAGTGTTGGAAGGGGCCTCCAAAGGTCATCTATTCTAACACTCCATATAACAAGCAGGGACATTTCTCACTAGAACAGATTGCTCATAGCATCATCAAGCTTGGCTTGGGATGTCTCTAGGGATGGGGCCTCCACCACCTCTCTACATGACTTCTTCCAGTGATCCACCACCCATACATCTCAGTATGGGAGAAATAGCAACCAGATACTGAAGATAGTGACACTGATAATTGTTTGGTCCGCTGAGAATTAACATTAACTGGGACATTAAATCTTAAAGAGCCTGTTCCTGTGACTCCTGTGTGTTGGAGGAATGACTCCATGACTGCTGTCATTTCAAATGATAGAAATGTAATGAACAAACTGTGATCTGATTTGAGGCCATCAGATACCCACGTGAATGGTGAGAAGTCAACTAGTTGCCAGCAGTTCCATGCAGGTCAGCGGTACTGGGAAGTTTAATACCATCTGCAATTTAAGTTTTATATGTTCTACTGACTAAAAGTCAGGGTGTCTTAGTTGCTCTGGGGTAACATTATTATATAAAGGTATTAAAAGTTACCTTAGAATAACTGGCTGTTACTAAAGAAAGAACTTCTGGTAGACATGGTGCTAAATCAGAATATGAAAATGGAATTACATAAGTTCAAGTGTCAAATAACTTATTGGTGACAAAGACATAGGGACACAATGCTGGAAGGGAGACGCCTTTTCTCCATCTGCAGCCTTTCCATATAGAATTGCTTTCCTTGTTCTGTTTGGCTTTTGAGGTGAATGAAGAAACCTTCTACACCTCTTTCTTTTGGTTAAATACTCTCTCAGTCAAAAAAAAAGGGTCTTCAGAAGTGTGTGATTCTAAGGACAGATTTTCCAAACATTTTGAAGTGGCTTAGGTGCCATTTGCAGCATAAACTGTGGCCTAAATGCAGTTTTAAACACCTTCACTTTCAAGTTCCTTTGAAAAGCAGAAGTCAGCTCTGACATTATTTTTGTGGCTTTCAGAATTTTACCTGCTGGTTTTATTGGTTCAACTCCAGGTTTCCATTTCTTTCATTGCTTCATTTCCTTCACTGTTCCTAAGAATGAACATCAGGTTTATTTGTTCTCAGCATAGGTCTCAGCAGCTGTTTTGTTTCCCATAGCTGTTTGTAGAAGGGAAAAATCAAGTGTATTTTATAGTTTACATTGTTTTGTTACCACTAGCCTGAGTAATATCTGATAGACACATGCTTTGGAATTTCTCAGGAAAGGGATTCATCTTTTGTTTCAACTGGTTTCTGATGAAATTGCCCGCAGAAGTAACCACAATGTCAGAGGTTAGGGAAACAGCTCTGGTAAAAAAAAGTAAATCAGGAGAGACTCAGACATTGAGAAATGCAGTTGTTTCTCCAGCTTCTCTCTCATTTGTAGTTTCTTTCTGGTTCTATTATACTCAAGACTTTGAGGTTTTCATCTGAATTGTTACTTGTGGTGCCCTAGCTTCTGAAGCTTCTGGCTTTAGAGCAGAAAATCACCCCCAAAAGGACCCTAGTTCACTAAAATAATTAGTCTCAACAGTTGGGGTGCTTGTTACATTCTGTGGAGAAAGGAGTTTCCCTGACTTGTTGTTTGCTGAACTCTGTGTAAAATCACTGTGTTTGTGTCCACAGAATGACAAACCATGACTTTACTCCGCTGATTCTGAATGTATGCAGAGAGAGAGGAGGGAGAGCAGGAAACACTCAAGGTGCTTTCTCTGGAAATGAAACTCTTTTAAATTAATATTAATAAACAGTCCTTCTTTTGCTCCGCAAAAAAAAAAAAAAAAATTTAATTTCTTCTTGACAAAATGTAATACAGTTTAGATCTAGTGAAAGAAAAATTTCCTTTCAGTTACAAGTGGTGTCATTGTAGATGCAGTTGAGAGACTTCTCCAAAAGAAGATGCCTTACTGAAGCTAGATTAGACACAAGGTATCACCAGTATCATCCTGCTGGTAGAATGACCTGTGTAGATTCAGGTGGAGGGAAAATGATGGTTTGAGATGTGTGAACCCCAGTGCATTGTGTGTATAGATATATCAAATGGAGATCAACGTTAGGAGGGCCATGAAAATGCTCACAGGCCTGGAGCACCTCCTTATGAGGACAGACTGAGAGAGCTGAGGTTGTTCAGCCTGAACAGAAGACTCTGAGGTGACCTTACAGCTATCTTCAAATCCCTGAAAGGGGCCTATCAGAAAGCTGGGGAAGACTGTTCACAAGGGCAGGGAACAATAGGACAAGGGATGATGATTTTAAGCTGAAAAAGGAGAGATTAAAGTTAGCCATCAGGAAAAAGTTCTTGAATCTGAGGGTGGTGAATCGCTGGAAGAGGTTGCTTAGAGAGGTGGCGGAGGCCCCATCCCTGGAGATATTCAAGTTCAGGCTTGATGGAGCTCTAAGCAATCAATTCTAGTCAGAGATCCCCCTGCTTGTTGGAGGGGGGTTGGACTAGATGACCTTTGGAGGTACCTTCCAACTCAGGGTATTCTATGATTCTATAAAACTCACAGAGATCACGGCTCATGTAAAGGCTCTCTGCTGCCTTCCCTGACTGATCTCTAAATGAAATTTTACCTGGTCACATCTGGAGATGTGAATTTGCAGTATCTACTTTTCACTCGGCTTTTATATTCCTTCTATACTGTGTTGCAGTAAGTAGAAGCTTGTGTCATTTCCTTCAATAACAAAAGAAGGGCTGACCCTAGATATTTGGATTCTTTTAGTCAAAACTAATAAAGTAACATAAAATGCGTTCATTATCTCTGAATCTTGATGGGGCCTTTTTGCCTCACAACTTTTTCTTAAATAAACTCTGAATAAGGGTAAAGAGCTTTCCCCATCTGCAAATCATGATTCTTTCTCCCATACTGCATTCCTTTGTCTCCGTAAAGGAAAATTTACCAGGCATTATATTCTGTCACTCCATACAGATATGATACCTATGTAAGTGGGTAATTTCTTGGATACCCTCTATATACCATCAGGACACCAAGACTGCTTCCATTTCAGCATGTTTAACATGAGATCTAATCTTTTGTCATTCGGGGCTGTCTTGATATCAAGCCCCAGACTGATGAGGCTCCAGAGGAAGTCAAGGCAAGAGAAGAGCCTGCCTTGGTTAATGAGGACTGGGTTAGGGATCAGTTGAACAAACTGGGTGTACATAAATCCATGGGCCCAGATGGGATGCACCCGTGCGTACTAAGGGAGATGGCAGAAGTCATTGCTAAGCCACTCTCCATCATCTTTTCCAAGTCATTCGGTACAGGAGAGGTGCCTAGGGACTGGAGGGTAGCAAATGTCACTCCAATCTTCAAAAAGGGAAAGAAGGACGACCCAGGTAACTGTAGACCTTGTCAGCCTCACCTCCATCCCAGGAAAGGTGATGGAACAATTAGTTCTAGAGGCTGTCTCCAGGCACATCAAGGACAAGAGGGTCATTAGGGACAGTCAGCGTGGCTTTACAAAGGGAAAGTCATGCTTGACCAACCTGATAGCCTTTTATGAGGGCATAACCAGTGGATAGATGANCACCTGGAGAATTGCGTCCAGTTCTGGACCCCTCAGTTCAAGAGGGATGTGGAGCTGCTGGAGGGACTCCAGTGTAGGGCAACGAGGATGATGAAGGAAATGGAGCATCTCCCTTATGAGGAGAGGCTGAGGAACCTGGATCTCTTTAGCTTGGAGAAGAGGAGACTGAGGGGTGACCTCATTAATGTCTACAAATATGTGAGGGGTGGGTGTCGGGAGGATGGAGCCAGGCTCTTCTCAATGTCATCTAGTCATAGAATGAGTGGTTGTAAGCTGGAACATAGAAGGTTCCACATCAATCTGAGAAGGAACTTCTTCTCAGTGAGGGTGACAGAGCACTGGAACAAGCTGCACAGGGGAATTGTGGAGTCTCCTTCTCTGGAGACATTTTAAAACCCACTTGGATATGTTCCTGTGTGACTTGGTCTGGGTGATACTGCTGTGTCAGGGGGATTGGACTAGATGATCTTTCAAGGTCCCTTCCAATCCCTAATGATTCTATCCTCTGTGATCTGTGTTAGATAGTTTTGTCCTGTTCTGGCAGGGGGGGTTGGACTCGATGATCTCTTGGGTCCCTTCGAACCCCTAACATCCTATGATCCTATGATACTGAAATAGGAGGAAAGGATGTACATGATGTGGTTGCCCCTAGTGCAAGTGTATTAGGTACTAATACCCAGGCCTCAAATCCCTAATTCCTGCTTATCAAAGACAAGGCTATTCTTATTATTCTGAATACGCTCTGGCATGGTCATGGAGGAATATTTTTTACATAATTCCTTTCTTCTTCTGTCTTCTGTGACAGAAAGAAGAATGTTGCCCGTGTGTGTGGATGATGATTCAGATACAACCAGTGGTTTTAGCAAACCTCTGCCCTCCCACTCATGTAGAAATAAAGAGTAATGCAATTAAAAGAGAAGAGGCTGAGTGATGTTCCTTCCTGGGAACTGCATTAACTGATTATTCATGCCAGCATGGCAAAAGGATAGAGAATTTCTCAATGAGAGTTGCAGGAGCATTGAGGAAAAAAAAATTGTTTCCCTCTTGATTAATGATTCTTCTTTTCCCTCTTGATTAATGAATGTTAGTGTTAAGAATTTAAATGACAGTGTTTCTACCTTTTTTTGTCAGATTCTGTGACATGGGAAGAATGTACAAGAGGAATAGCAAAATTTTCTGGTAGGGTGTGAGACAGGCATGTGACTCAACCTGGAGGCTGGGACTACATCTCCTCTATTATTAGTTACGGGTTATAAATAAAATCTTCTGACACATTTCACAGACAAGCAGTTTGGGGGATCAGAGCTTCAGTGTGATACTATGAACATTCAGTATTTCCTGAAATGTTGCTTTAGGTTTAACAATTGTGGTTTCTCGCACAAGTATGAGTGAAGTCGGGTAGAATTTGTAGGGCAGGGGCAGTTTGGAATGTCCAACATTTGTACTGAGATACCAAGACAGAATCTACAGAGGGGGCATAGAAAGACCTGATGGATTCACTCACTTCATTTCCATGACATCTGCTTTATTTGGAGCAACATTACCTGGATATACCTGTAATGCTTATTTAGGATCACAACTGAAGCTTTGTTTGAGGTCTTGTGTGATCTTCGACCTGCTGGTCTAAGGAAGCATTACTATTGTGTGAGCACTGGAGGGAACTGGCCAGGGCTGAAGAGGTGTGGGAAAAGCCCCAATATTATACTCCAACTTCAGCTGACTGGGATTGACACTGATGGGATGGTACCTGTGTACTGAGAATTATGGATGTTTCCCAGTGCCTGCCAGTATCTGAACCACTTCAAACAAAGAGAAAAAACCCTTCGGTGGGCACTGAAATTTTTTTCACTTCTTAAAGTAAAATCAGTTCAAGTGGAAGTCATTGCTGTTGGTGAAAATGGGACAAAACAAAAGGTATCTGAAGGTTAGGAAAAAGTTCTGGACATCATGAAAAGCTTCTTTAATCTGAGGGTGGTTGATGGCTGGAAAAGATTGCCTAGAAAGGTGGTGGAGCCCCCATCTCTGGAGCTCTAGGCAATCTGTTCTAGTGAGTGATGTCCCTGCTTGTTGCAGGGGTGTTGGACTAAATGACCTTTGGAGGTCCCTTCCAACACACAACATGGTTGTAATCTCTGGTTTCAAGGGTCTACTTGCACTGGATGTGGCTTATGGTCAATATGTGAAAGGTGATGGCAGTAGCTCTGTTTTCCTGGCATCTTTATTTCTTGTAGGAAGGATATGGTAACACACACTTTTACTGGCGTGAAAGACAGGCAAAAGGTAAAAAATGCTTAATCAGTTTGAAAAATTTATTATCCTTTGTCAAAGAGGAAGATTTAGTGACAGCTTTGCTTCTTTCTTCTTCTTGTTTTTTTGTTCTCATCATCGCAAAGTGGCAAACAGGATTTATAAAGAACTGGCTCAGGTTGTTTGTACAGGTGCAGATTCTCTACTTTCTTTGCACTTTTTCAACATTTCAAAAATGCAGGAGTTCAGGGAGTATAGAAGCGAGTCAGGAAAAAAATTCTGCATCTGCAGTGTTCCACAGCAGTTACAAAGAAGAGTGGAACTTCTGTTGTCACTAATTTATAAGTTTTTTTCATTCATTTTAGTATTCTTGCCGCAGCCAGTAGTTCTCTTTCATTTTCCATTCTTTATTCTCATCTGATCCAACTTACTCTATTCTATGTGTTAGAGAATTATGAGGCAGAGTGGAATGAGACTATTCTGTCAGTTTGGACTAAATAGGACTTTGATTTTACCTTTAAAGTCCAAAGAGTAAAGGAAGATGTGGCAATAATTTCCTTTTTTTCAGTGCTGTAGAATTACTGATTGAATTTTGACCAAGGAATCAAGATCCTATAGTGATATTTTACAAACCTGTGGTGTAAAAATGCATGAAGAAGTTGTAGCCTCTGTTGAATACACATATCTTTTGCTTCTCATCTGTTTTATGTAGCTTCCATATGAAGTAGTTCTCACTAATGGAATATTTTGTTTTAATTATGCTTAAAATAAATGTAATTAACAACATTAATAATCAGAGATAAAAATAGTAATCCTTTCAGAGGTTTTTTTGGATTTGACATTCGTGTTTTTTCCAATTGAAGAAATAGGAGAAAACCCCTTGGAATATTTTATTAATGAGGACAGAGCTTTTGCACTGGTTTGGGGAAGGACAGCTGGTCTTGTCCAGATCCTGCACACCCAGATTCCCAGCCAGCAAGCCCTGTGCCAACAAACAGGATGAGGTAGCCAGCAAGAATCCAAGTTTAAAACCTGCCTGGCAGTGAGGTTCAAATTGGGGCCTGCATTGAGTCTCTCAGACCATCTTTGAAATTTAACCACATCTGTGAAAAGTTCTAAATTGTCCAAATCATCAGATTCCAATGAAATGTTCTTTGGTAATAATTTTTCCAACCTGCTCTAATTAGAAGTAAACTTAGTAACTGTAGCAGCTGTTATGCCTGTTTAAGTTCCCAACTGCAGCTGTTGCCAGTGTTCCAGGTTGAAGTTTTATGTAGGTGTGGAAGTAAGTCTACAGGTCTACAACATATTCCGGAACCGAGGAAGTCACTCTGTCCAGCCAGAATTAAAAACAAAAACAAATGACCCCAACANCATAGCCAAGCTCTTTAAAGTGATTTTGCTCTAAGGAAGATTTTATTTTGTAGAAGGCTCAGATACAGTTTATTTCCCAGAGATATTGTGTCCTAATGAGGAATTTTAAAAAGGTCATGCAAATGATAATGTTCAGGTTGTCTGAAAAAGGCTGCTCTTCAATATGCCTCAAACTTAACATTCCCTGGAAGATTAACTGCTTTATAAGCGACATTTTGACAGATGACTGTAGCTGTGAGGGGTTACATAGACGTGCTGCATTTTAAGGTCTGCCTGTCAACTCTCAAAGCAGATTGAAATGAGTAATTTATTTTGCTGATGCTTAACATGTTATGTCATTTCTGAAATATGGAGATCTTCATCTGGGGAATAGAAAAGATACTGGAGAACTCAGAGCTCCAGACACAGCCACTCCCTTTGGACTAGAATATCAAAGGAAATTCCCAAAACACGAGGACAGACTTTAAGAAGTGCATACTGAGTTCTTTAGGATATCTTGGACGTGTCAAAAGCCTGATGGGTGCCAGAGAGTTTGTAAATCACCTTCTTTAGATACTTACTTGTAAATTGAGGGTTTTATTTGAGAAGCTTGTTCACTATAACACTGACACTGTGATGACAAGATCCAAACCAGAAACACCATCTTGATTAACTGATTATATTTCCTAGACAGGAACTGATCTATTTCTTTATGTATTTACTTTTTTGGCTCTTGCATCATGACTCTGGCCAGATGGAGGATCTCCGTGTAAGGGAGAGTCTATATGGAGTGTGACTTTCTGCGCAGGGAGCAGAAAGTTGATACATACGTCTTCAGCTGCTCCACATCCAATCGTGTTGTGAGTCCTTTTACTTGTGTAGTCTTGCAAAGATGTCTTGGGTGAGAGTCTGTTCCAGCACAACCCTGGAGCTCTTGCTCCAGATCTAAAATAATTGGATGGGCAAAGGAAGCTCAGCAGATGAATGGTCACTGAAGTGACATTGGTCAGCAGTGGTGACTAGAAGTCTTTCAGGCTACAGGAAAAGTTGTCCCTTGTGTGGGCTCAGAGACATTGTTTTCTACCATGGCTCTTCTACAAGACCTCAGGTGTGAGGTTGTCACAAACTTCTGTTATGCACGCTGCAGTGGCACATTATTTAGTGATAACCAAACCTGTCCTTTTTTGGGTTTCTGTTTTCTTTTGGCTTCTCTCCTTAAATCCTGTGCATGTGGCACAGTCAAGTAATTCTTTTAAGAGCCTCTTGCCTTGCAAACTGTCCTGGAGATTATCCTGTGCCTGATGTAACAGCAGCAACTCCAAGTTCCAGATTGTGCATCTGTCTCTTAGCAATGGCTCAAGAGTGCACAGCTGCTCTGCATGGGAAGGACTGGCCTGCATCCTGATTCTGCTGTGAGAGAAAGAATCAGCCATTGGGATTTGCCCAAGCCTTGGTTTATCCATGATGAGCTGAACTACTAACCATTGGGACTGAGTCACAACCAAAACCAGCTGGGAAATAGGCATTTCAGAGGTGGAGATGGAGTGTTTGTTATAGTCTAGAGAGTAATTTGTGAGTGTTACTATATGGAGCTCTATGGGTGTAATTTGCCAATAGTAGTGGTCATTGTAAACTAGCTTAAATTTCCTTGTCTATTCATGAACATGATGGACCATCTTTGCTTAGCAATATGGTTTAATGGTGAACTTAGTAGGATGGGGTGATGGTTGGACTTGATGATCTCAAGAGTCTTTTCCAAGCTGAAAATTACTTGTTCAGTCTGAAGAAAAGCAATAATGGAACAAGTGGGTGTCGTGATTCCATGTATCTTCAGTGCATCTTCCTCACTGTGACAAAACATTGGTCTAGTGGCTGACATGGGAGCTGTGAAAACATCTGGTGGATATCTCACAGCCAAAGCACTTACAATAGGAAAACTTGGTCCTATGATTAGGTTGCCCAGCCAAGAACAATGATGGGAGATAGATAACACTGCTGACAGCCCAGCTGAGCCCTCACTAACAGACCCCTTGAGACCCAGCAGAGCTTAGATCAAGATTCTGGCTTGATTAAAAACTTGAGTGAAGTAGGAAACGTCCAAAAAGTATTCACGTTGTTCAAGGCTGTTGTTTTGTGTGAACTAAAGACTGGTAATAGACAATCCCTTGCCAGGGCAACACAAATACCCACTGAGTTACTGTGACTGTTGAGCACGCTCCTTTTGCTGGTAAGTAATAGTTTTGAAGGCTCAGGAAATATGTAGCCTAAATCAAAAGAAGTCTTAGCACTGTGGAAGGTCTGGTGGAGAAGATCTGTTTCCAGGACAATCTGGTTTTGTGCGAAAGTCAGATCCAGAAGAACCTCTCTGGATTTTGTCAGTGTGAGGTGATTGCATTTCATACAGCTCTTTGCATCATAAAAATAATACTTTGGCATTTGCTGTGTGTTTGGGGCTCAGGGGTCCTGCCAGCGAGGTAATGTGCTTTTGGTTAGGGTCATTAAGGGGTTCGTTCAGTGTCCGCTTTGCATTCCTTTGCGACCATTTGATAGCTAGGATTGCAGGCATCTAGGAATGCTTTCCTAGAAAAGAACCCTAGAGCACAGGCTTCATTTCTTTAAGTCATTAATACATGACAACGCTGAATAAACATGCCAGTGAGCCAAGGAGAAAAAGAGATTACAAGCAGGTCCTTAGCCTGCATCATCTTGGTAGAGAGCCCTGCCTCAGCCTAGAGGTGAACGGTAAGATTAGGAGGAAAGGAGTTGTTAGCAATCTTCCAAGGCGCACTGTTTATCTCACTCCTGTATTTCAGGTTTAGTTTGGCCAGGATCAGAAACTTTCTTATTTTATTTATTTTTTCCTGAGAAAAAGAGTTAGAGACTTTAAATAAGAATCCTGAGGTGAGCAGTGCCTGAAGTTTTGTTAAGCCCACTGCTTCAGTGAGACATTGGAAGGAAAATATTTTGTTTTGTTGGTTTATTTTGGCTTTTCCTTGCTTGGACCTTTATAGAAGAGTGTGTAGCACGGTCTTTCTGCCAGGTTTGCAGCCTGTACCATCCTCCAGTCCCAGAGAGCTGAGTTAGACAAGGAACAAATGTATGGGGGAAAGAGAGAGGATAGGAAATGAGATTTTGTAAATTCATCTGTGACATGAAATCTTTCAGTACAAGGCATGAACTCTGTTGCTTTAGGTGATGTGAATCCATAGAAGAGCTGGGAAATGAGCATTTTGCAGGCATTTCTGCAGCTTTTTCTTCCCTTGGAAAGGGAAAGTGGGTCCATGACACCTCATAAGACAGGTTGATGAGGTTTCTAAATGGAGCTTTCAATTTACTTACTTGATATTGTAGATTTTAAAATGTGTTGGGTGTGTTTATAACTATAAAATAGCCACTGTGAATGGGGTTAGAACTGAGGGAGAGTCTTCCTACTGTAGTAACTGCCAGTGTAGGTAGGAGATAAAACTTGAATTCCCTGTTGTGATGAAGCTGCTCTTGCCCTGTGGCTTACAGCCACTCTTGAGCGTGACCTATTACATCTGGTTCAAATACATGTGGAAATTGAAAGAGATTGTCATCATTCTATGAACAGCCCCCTTTATGTAAATGTATATACGCATTTTTAGTTTGTTGGATTAGGGGATTAAATCTCAGTCTTGATCTGGCATCCAGTTTGGCTTTGTGGAGGCATCCACAGCAGTCTGCTGAAGAAATAGACAAGAAGGAAAAAGGCCATTTTTGTAGTTAGGACAATGATGTTACAGGAAGAGAACACTTAAAACTAGTCACATGTGGTGGCTGTGCACAGAAATGGAGACTGTGTGTACTTGGCAGTGCAGAAATGAGTAGAAAGAGAAATTGAGCTGAGAAGATGACAACTAAGACCGTTATTATGAAATGCAAACTCCATAGGCAAATATTTGCTAGAAAATCTGTAATGCAATCAGTCATATATTGTGAGGCAAACCCAGATATAAGCAAGGAAAGACTTTTTAATACCTCTGAATCACGTGTAAAGCCAATGAGTAATGAATTTTAATAATTGGCCCCAGAGCACACCAAATTGATTTGAGAGTTAATGCCGTTTAGGGCCACAGAAACAAGGATGTCCTTCCACTCAAATGGAATTTAATAGAAATATCATAATAGTCAAAATAGCCAAGCATTGCACACCTACAGATAAGCTGTTTCAAGAGTCAGTAAGTCCCAGCTCATCTTTAAGATTTACTACTAACCTACCAAAAGTCTCCAGCTGCTACAAAATCTTTCTTCACACAAACGCCACTGTGACTTTTCTAAGGTCCAGGCTCAGTCCGAATCTCTTGCAAACTTCAGACAAGTCTCATGGTTCAGCCTTCGTCCTCTTTCCTCCAGAGGAAACAGTCCTGCCAGAGACTGTTAGTGCATAGTGGAGTGCAGCAATTTTTTTGTTACTGCCAGTGATCTAAGATAATGAGAAGTCCTTATTTCCTATTATCTGTCATGCAAATGGGCAAACACCACTGTAATGCATAACTGAAAATGTTCTTGGATGCACAGCTCTGGAATTTATTTATTTTTTCCATAGACACTAAAATCCCAGTGCAGCCTTTAAGCATTTATGATGTCTCCCGTTCGGCCAAGCTCAGAGTCATCGTTGCTCCAGAGTCACTGCTGACAGGCAGAATAAATGATCAGCAGTCAGCCTCCAAAGTATCTTTCCAGCTCTCTTGCTGCCGGCTTTATTTTGTTAGGGGTACAGTTCTAAACTTGCAGATTTGTCTTTCATTTCCCTGTGTGTTCTCCACGGACTGTAGATGCGGCTTTTTGCCAAGCTGGTTCCAGCAGTGTATGGACCACAACAAAATTCATTTTTTCACAGATGAAATAGCAGATTCTTATCTGACTGCAGCTGCTCAAAACAAGAGTGAGACCCCAATGCTGTGATAGGCACAAAAACACCAGCTTAGTGGCAGTTTAGCAATCAATGGAAATGTCAGACTCCTTTGGGAAAGGGGAGAAAAAGAAACTGAAATGAAAACGCCATTATGTACTGAAAAAGAGTAAAATAAAACCTAATACAAAGCCTCTAATTTCTGTAGGGTGTAATATTTTTTTCTTATAGAATCAGTGGAAAATACTTTCTTTCTTGGGCTACAGAGTGATGGGATGTGCAGGGTGTGTGAGGTGCTCATTGCTGTCCATCCCTCTCATTGCAAGAGTATGAAGAGACAGCTAGGAATGTTTACTTTCATACCTGTAAACCTGAACCTGTTGTGGTCACCAAGGTTTGGTGACATACCAAACCAAACTAGTTCTCTCCAGTAGAGAGACCTGTGAGGCGGAGGAAATCCTGCAGAGTGTTTCACGTTCTCCAAACCATTACGAAGTAAATTCCTTACATTTTCATTTATCTTGCTTTGCACATGTTCTGAAAGACCCTGCCAATATTTGAAGTGTCCTTTTGTGTATGAAAGTGTAAAAAATCAAGTATTGTTAGAAAACTTATTTTAAGCTAACTGTGAACTGAATATTCTTCCTGGCAGTGGAATCAACATCTAAAATTATCATTTGGAGAGGGGGGGAAATGGGTTCCATATGGGGATCATTATGTGGTCTTCTCTTGAAGTAATACAGAAATCACTACCCTGATGAAAGAGTCAGGAATAACTTGTTTATCTGGCATTTTCTTGGGCATCACAACACTAAATCAGCTCATAAGGAATCTGGCCCAGATATTTTCTCTCTTGATTATTGGTTATGAATGTAAGTAGTAACTTTCAGCTGGGACAAACTTACAATAAATCCTTCTAAACTGTTTTTTTGAGGCACCACCTCTTGTGCTGAAAGGATTGTTCTGTCTCTGTGCTTCACTCAGTCCTTGGAGTTTTTAGTGGACTATCCAGTGAAGGTGCCAATTGTGGCAGAGGTTTTAGTGGTGTGAATTCCTGTCTGTGAAATCACTAGCTAAGTGACCAACCATGACTTGGTAATGACCACTGGGTAAGTGACCTACACTGCATTTGAACTGGTGACCTTAATGTGGAAGGCTTTGAATGCCACTTCTAACCTTTAGAGGATTTAAGTTTTGGTTTTTATTCTAAAATAAACTTTGTTCAGACTCAATCACCTTCCTCAAACAGTGTTGTCACAATAAACTTTCCTCAGCTACCTTTGTGTCTTTCACAGCACTAAGCTGATCTTCCTCAACATTTCATTCAGAAAGAATCTTAATATGTGTTTAATTCATAGAATAGTAAAAAATTTCCTTTTTGTGGTAGTCTTTATGGGAACAAGAAAGAATCTTAACAGCTGTGTGCAGTACCCTTGAGAAAACACCACACACTGTACCATGGGAACAGCCCACAGTTCCTAACTCCAGCAAAAGCCTGAGTCAACAAGACTCTGCCTGAGGAACTACCACAGGATCAGCCCAAATATTTTGATATTTCTGCTTACAGAAGTACACAGGAATGAGAAAGAGACAAAAATCTTTCTGAATTGCAGAATATTTAACTGTAGCTTGCTTATGTAGTTGTTTGGTTTTTTTTTTTAAAACAACTCTTCCATAGGATTAAGTTGTTCTGGGTACGTTGATTTAAAACCCCAAATTGGCCAGTTATTTGGAAATACATTTTAAAGGATGGTGTTGGCTTTGAATGTTTTTTCAAGTAATATTTGTGTACTGATTACTGTGATCATCCCTTCACTGAAATCTTCTCATTTCCTCATCAGAGTAAAACATGAAGCTGAAAAGTAAATCATTAGTGTATTCAGTATTTATGACCTTCCATAATCTGTGACATAATTACTCAATACATGAGCTTTTATAATTAGTTGTCCCTTATTTTTCAAGGCACAATATTCAAACTTTTACATTAGAAAGTCTTGGACTTCCCAAACCTTTTTTAGGGGGAAAAGAGAGAATACAGGTGTGAGTTAGGTGCAAAATTTAAATTAGTATTAACAAAATATTAATAATCAGATCCTATGAATTGCAGTTGATCAATATTTTTGAGTTTTCACGTCTATGCATTCCCAATGCCTGATTTAGCAGGGACAATGCTACAATCAAATCCTTCTTTATTGATGTCATAGCTAAAGCATAACATTTTAAAAGACAAATGACAATCATTCCTTAAAACATAGAACAAGCTCAGTGCAGTGAATCAGTGCTTCCTCTCTAAGTACTGAGACAAAATAACTCAATGAAAAGTACTGAGCAAAACAAAACAAAAGACAGCAAGTTCTCAAACACCTGCTAATTTGTTAAATACGTTAAGGAGCTGAACGTAGAATGTCCTGTATAAATTACAACATAGATACTGTAACTTCCCCAAGTTTCCAATGCTGCCCTATTTTGTTCCTGTCCACTTCTCCATCTCTTTGATCAAATGGCTGGTTTTCAACATCCAACGAAACACTTAATGTGTTTCGTGTAGCAGAGCCAGGAAAATGTATTTTTAATTACAGATGCACAAAGTCCTCGTAGTTAAAAAGAGAAAGAATCAAAGGTTACATCTGAATTCAAGCTGGCTGATGAAACTGCGTCAGATAGGAAATGAGCAAACGTATACACTGTGTTGTGCATTTGTGTGTTTGTCCATACTATACGAAACTGAGATCAGTTTTGGAAGTCTGTTGCCCTTGACTTGCAAGACTGAGCAAATCTGGACATATGTGGAGTTTTGTTTTCCAACGTAAAGTCTAGGCATTTTCCCTACAACCCAAAATATTTGTCTTATGAGGTCTGTGTTATGCTCTCAAAAACATTTTTGTCTCATACAGCTGCTGTACAGCCTTACTCCAGGGGTGATATTTTACTCATAGGACATTTTCAGCTACAGTGACTAGCTTTTACACTCCTTTTTGGGTTTTTTCCCCACAGTAAAATGTTATGTTTTTAGGGGAAATGTTAATTGCTAGAAAAAAGTCCCTTCCCTCCAAAAAAAGCCTCTGCTTTTCTGTGGCAAAGAGAGCTTTTATGACAAATGAGAAAACTAGGGACCTTTTATGATAAATTTAAAAAATCATAATCTTTGACCTTTCTTTCCAAACTTCTCATTAAAATGGCCACTATTTTATGACCTGCTTCAACATGGTAGTTTATGTTTGGTTTAGCTTGGAGCCAGTTACTTTCTGAACCAACAGAGAAGGTCCGTGTTGAGATTCAGCGGAGTCAAGAAACGTCACTTACGTTCATGAGGTTGTAGGCTGTGCTGTTCATGGCTGCCGAAAATGTTGAGAAAGGGATTTGTTTTTACAAAGTTTACTCAGTGTTTCCCTCTCCATTTTTGATTATAAAATGTTAAGTTTTGTAACTGTGAAACTGAGGATGTTTGTCTGTTGAGCAGTGATATGTTTAGATGGCCTTATTTCTAGAAATGAATAGGAGTAATTCCCTGTTAAAATGTCTGGTTTTTCTTTCAGCCACATGACACCCCGCTGGTGGTGTTTTAAGGGGCTCACTAGATAACTGAGCTAGCAAGGCTTCTTCTCATAGGATACCTCAGATGTAGGAAGAATTAGCATGTCAGGTGGCAATAGCATGGAAGGTGATATTATAGCAGGGATTGAACAGAAGGGAGTGGAAGACACCTAGAACTTGTCCATCTTGTCACCTACAGAAGTGCTGGTGTTGTAGCCATGGGTAATCCAGGCTGAAGTGTGGGCCTACCCTTCCTTTAACTCAAGGGATTAAAGGACACTTTAAACTCAACAAAACTACACAAAAGATTTCGGTCTAATCCATCTACAGGGTTGCAAGCACCTTGTGCTGCTCTAAACAGGCTCCCAGAGCCATCCAGACCCATCTCCTGTGGGGAGATGATGTTGGGAAGCTTTTCTTCCTTCTCTGACTCTACTCTTCATGGAAATTTTAAAATACTAGAGCTATTCCACTGAAAATTTAGTCCAAATAAAATTGATGTGACAGTGTTTTAAGCAGCTGTAGGGGGGTTCTGCATTCCCTGATGTTCTTCAGAGAAGAAATTATGACCCTGAAACATGTGCACAGCTCATATAGTTTTTTTTACTTGGGTTCCATAAAGGCAGAAATAGTCCGTGGGGTGATGAGATATAAATAAAATAAATTGTCCAGGAGTAGCTCTTATTTTCTGAAAAGCTTTTTTAAACAAAAGCAACAGCATTTGTAAATGCAAAGCAGTGATCTTCCACAGAGTCTCCTCATTTCCACCTTTTCCCAGTTCTTCATAGCTGCAGAAAACATTTTCATTGACTTGAGGGAGGCTGAATAGATGGTATATGGCTATGTTTGAGATGGCAGTGTAATAAATACATAAACAATGAGGTTTTCTGTAATGAAAAAAGATTTGCACTTAAAACATCACAAGCCTGACATTGGATTCTGCTAGTGTTTATGTATGATATTTCATATAATAGCTAATCATCCATTTACATTGCAATGTCCTCAGCTACACTTATAGCTGAGCTAAGCAAAAGGGAATTATCCACTAATGTTTTAAAGAAAAGTACTCTCAACTAATTCATCACGCTCCACTGCAGACAGGTGGATAAGAAGGAAAAATATTTATAGAGTTGGTTTGACATTTTACAATAATAAAAATTATTTGCTGAAAGCGAATGCCATCTCACCATTTGTTTTATAAACCAACCTAAACCTATATTCTTTATGAGGGTTGTCTGCTGCATTATGTTTTCTGAACTGGAAAAAAAATCCAGGTAAAGTCCCAGCTCTCAAAGGGTAGAAGGAAAGCTGGTCAGAGTTTAGGCTCTTAACTGGGCCGTGTCATTCTTTTATATGTTGCCCTGCATTTTGCATTAGATCATTTGTGTTACTTGGGGATGAGGATGACTCCGTGGGTGACCTTGTTACAGAATTTACTACGACTTCATCTTCAAGTTTTCCAATAGAATATTACTGTTGAAAAGGGGGAGGGAACGGACCCCTTCCTTTGTGTCCAGATGGGTAGCAGAAGACATTTACCAGAGACTGTTTACAATCCCAAACAATGTCAGCAATTCCCCTTATTACTTGAGTTCAATGAGAATTGACGTTGCTTTGATGACTACAAGGCTAAAGAAAATGAGTTTTCTCCTTTGACCTGATGACTTTTTCCCATTATATACTCTCAAGACACTAAATTACGATCTGCTGACAGTTGTGTGCGCCATAATTTTACATGACACTTTTCTAAACAGACCATCTCTTTCAGAGACCATTAAAACAAATTAATTGTGCAAATTTGCCGTATGTCCCTTAACTTCCAGGTTACGTGTCTGTTTTGTTAGAAAGCCTGATATAAAGGCTTTTAATGTCCACATAGACTTTTAGAAAATCTAATTACATTCCCTAAAAAAGTTTAAAAAATATTGAACAAGCAATTCAAATAATGGGGGGGGGGGGGTGTCTTCAGGCACTAGTGTTCTCCAACAATTTTTGGCAAGTGGTTTGTTCTCTTTTAAGGTCCGCTGCTAATGCACAAAAGCTTGGAAGCTCAGGCACATAACTTCTCCTTTCATGGCTTTATATCATAAGAATCTGTAGCATTATTGATCTGGAGACCTTCTCACTATAGCCTACTGGAAAACACATTTGTCTAAGATCAACATTTCACATTCGACTTTCACCGACATTTTCTCTAAACCTTCAGCTGGACATGAGAGCAAATTTCACACCAACCTCTCTGTACTTTCAGTGATTGGAGCTTGTGGTTTGGGGTGTTTTAGGGTTATTTATTTTGGGCCAAACTCATACAGCTGTAGAGTAGAGACATTTGCACAAAGCAAAAGAACAGTTTTGGGCAAAGAGAGAGAGAGACATGTGTCTCTCAAAAGGCTCCATGATTTGTAATGTGATGGTCCCTTCAGGGAGCTTTGTCATCACCTACCCACCCACCTGTTTCCCTTCTCTGCTCACACATGGAGTTATCATCACATCCAATTGTTTATCTTAGTGCTCAGGTAGAGTTGGCACTTCATTTTGTGTGGAGAAACTTGCATCTGATTTTTGCAGCTAACAGGGCCCTGCTTTATCTTCTTCTGCTGGTGTTCCATCAAGGCTGGATCAGTCCAAGGTAGGACTTTGGTTAGGCCACACAATCACAGCTACAAGTCTTGCTTTCCTTTGAGTGTGAATCATAGAATATACTGGGTTGGAAGGGACAAACAAAGGTCATTGAGTACAACCCCCACAACAAGCAGTGACATCTCTAACTACTGAAAGTGGTCACAGTATTGATTTTACAGACTACTGGATTTTGGAAGGAACATCTGGAGATCATGTAGTCTCCGCCCCCCTCCATCAAAGCAGGTTCTGCTAGAGTAGATTCCACAGGAACACATCCAGGTGGATTTTGAATGTCTCCATTAAAAATGGAGGACTCCACACTTCTCAGGGCAGCCTGGGCCAGGGCTCTGTTGTCCTTATTTTTAGGTGGAACCTCTTGTATTCCAGTTTATGTCCATTGCTCATTGTTATGTCCCTGGGCACTACAGTGAAGAGTCTATCCCTGTTCTCCTGACACCTGCCCTTAAGATATTTAAAGGTGTTGATGAATTCCCCTCTAAGTCTTCTATTCTTCAGGTTTCTGAACCCTCCTCGTTGATGCTCCGGTACCCTCATCATTTTTGTGGCCCTCTGCTGAACAGAGTTCTTTGTCTCTTTTGAGACAGGGAGCCCAGAAACTGGACACTGTACTCTAGATGCATCTTAACCAGGGCAGAGTAGAGGTGAAGAAGCTCCACTGAGCTGCTTGCTACACCACTTGCGTGGTCCTTGCATAATCACTCACTAACAGACTCAGAAGATGGTGATAAATGCTTGTTCTGTGTAACAACAGGTAGTACAAGTGCCCACTCCACAGAGGCCTGCTGGAGGGTGGCATGACTTACAGTGACCCTGTTATTGCTGCAAGCTGTGTCTGTGTCTGAGATCCAAGCTGAGGGTCAGCAAAAGTAGATGAAAGCAATCAGCGCTATTTTCTCTATGCCCCTTGTACTAATGAACTCAATTATCTTGATGGGATGGTTTCTTACCTACAGCTCAGGAATGCAGTCATAATTTGGTCCTTTCAGTGATGCATAGTCTGTAGTTTGCTGTTCCCAGGCCAACCCAAAGTCACCACAGCATTAGAAGATTGTTCTCAACAGCCCTTTCATGCTGGTGATCTGAAATACTTTGAAAACCATTAGATTGTTCCAGGCTTACCAGGACATTTCCATAAAAATAAGCTGCATGCCAGAGGATCTGAGATTAATATATTACAGGATATGGTCTCCTCACACCCTCCGCCTACTCATTTGGAAGTGTCTCATGGTTTTCCTGCATCATTTGACACATCTGTAGTCATTTAATTGTTCTAGCCTTTCAGGCTCTATTGTGAAACAATTGCTTACAGGACTCATTAAAAGAAAATATGACCAAAAAAAATAAAAATTCCCATGTGTTGTACCTCCTCCACACTAACAGAAACCTTGGAAACTTGCAGGCTGTCCAAAAAGTATTCTTTTTCAGTTTTCAACGAGGACATTTTGACCTGTGCTAGAGCAGGCAGCCAGCATAAGTATTTGAACAGTATTTCTATATGTCCAAACAAGTTATGAGTGGAATGGGAGTGTGTTGCACGTTGTATGGACTTTTTCAGTTGTCATTTGTTTATGCCTGTTTTGGCTCTGACTCAGAAGGGTACTTAAACCTGTTTTTTTTTTATTGCCATCCTTCAGCTAGAAGAGCCTTTTCTTAAGTCTTGTTGAAGTGAAGGGAAACTAAATATATGCCCAGAGGTAAGAATTAGCTGGAAGCGTTTTGCTGACTGGGATATCCTTTCACACTTGTCTTTGGAAGTCGAACTGCCAGGAGATGTTGTTGGAGTGCATCTGTTTATCTCTATTAGTGTTGTGTCATACAGAACAAAACGTGTTGCCAAATGCTTGAAATTCCACCCTTCCATATTTCACTCCTTAGTGGAGAGGAGAACTCCCTCCATCTCCGGCTGAGATACCAAACATCTGGCAGATCTCCACATTCCTGCCTGACTCAAGGTCATAGAACAAGACACTCGATAGTGATGCTGAACCAGTCTCCTGTGATGTGATGGATGTATCTAGTTGCAGATGTTTAGAATTGGTTGCAAAAAAACTCGTGAACAGTTTCTGTTGAAACCTGCGTGGTTGCAGACACAAATGTAGCTGAAGGGAGATCATCACTGTGGAGAGTGTCACAAAGATTAACTAAAATGTTCCTTAGATTTTGAGGGATCACATCTGAATCAGTCCAGAACTAAATAATCCACTGATTGCAATTATCTTGATTGTGAGAATATTTTGGA
This sequence comes from Rhinopomastus cyanomelas, assembly GCA_013400115.1. NCBI lineage: Eukaryota > Metazoa > Chordata > Aves > Bucerotiformes > Rhinopomastidae > Rhinopomastus > Rhinopomastus cyanomelas. Next base: position 243,817 of record VXBP01002717.1, on the reverse strand, counting down.
TGGAATGGGGTAGTGAGGCTGGGAGTGACAAGCTCAATGTGAAAATGGCTCAGCAGTGGGAAAATCGACACTAAACACGCTTTGCTTTCTGTCTTTTTTTTTTCCTAGGGGTTTTGTGTAATACATCTGTTTTCTCTGAAATGAAATGCTTTATTTTCTCTGAGGAAATGTTTGGAAATACTAATGTTTTGAAAAGAGTAGACAAGTTTTAAAGGATCCGTAGAAGTGTTTTACACTGATGTTTTCATGGAATATGTAGCAGCAGAATCTATCCTGGTACCTGAAGCAGAACTGGATGGATGGTTTTCTTAGGCTCATGAGTGGCCAAGCAACAGTGGTTTTTACCATATTTATACAGATGTAAAATTTATTGTGCTGCTTCTCAGAGCACCAGGTGAGTCCCTCTTTACTCCATGGTTTTGTGCCACATTCATCATTACATTTGCCTGGAGACTTGAATCTCTTCCGGTTCAGCTTCTCAGGTACACAGATGTATCAGTGATCAGTACAGATGAGCTTCAGTAAAGTTCCAGCTCTCAGGCCTTAAGATCACTTGCAGATGTCTAGGGAACTCTGTTCTGAGAGCCTGGGACCTCAAATGCTGGCCTTGGTGCTCAGGACTAGCAAAAGGAGTAATAGCCATGCCCTCAAAGCAACAGAGTCAGGTGGGTAATGTTCAGGGCCAGATACCGTGAGATCCCAGGACAGCCAAAAGGTGTCTTTCTGTATTTTCCTTTTCCATCCCTAATCACTTGCTCTGTGTTTCTACCATGACTTCTTCACTTCTGACCCCAGAACCATAAGCTGTATTTGGCAAACCCCTCACCAGCTTCAAGTGAAACAAAGTAGATTCCACAAGTGACCATTTTCAAGGGAATTTCATTTTGTCAGAAGACCAAAGACTTTCTCTGGATCCAACCCTTGCCCTAATGAGAGGAAAACCCCTTAACCCATAGCGGCTTTGTTATAGGGGACACCACATTGCCAAAGACACTTAACAAGTCTGTATTACCTTGGAACAAGGAAAATTACAGTCTGGCAAATGGGGGAGTAAGGTTTCTGATGAACATGAGCACTTGTGGGCTAGCAGAAGCATCATAGTGGCTTCACAAGTCCTTTCCCAAAGGTGAGTGGTGTTTAATAAGTCAGATGCCTCTTTGTACCTACTGCTACACACGATGCCTTATAAACTCCACATCTGCATTTACTGTTTTCATTGCAAAGCCTGATTTGGAGCTCAGACTGCCCAGGAGAATAGTGTGGTGTCCAGAATAGATTTTATCATCCTTCCCGTCCCAGCTGGCTTTCCAGTCCAGAAGTGATGTCAGCACTCCGAGGAGCAGTTTGGTTCTATTCAGAAAACAGATTTTCCTATAGGTTTTCTCTTACATCAATTTGTTTTTGGAATGTTGGTGTGTAACTTCAAACAGACCACGAACTTTTGTCAATTATAATAGATTTAAGAATGCATATGTAATAGATTTAGGGATAGATGTATGAGTACAGTCATGTGTATATATATGAATGCCAATGTACAGAGAAGAGAACCGTGTGTTTGCAATCCAGCAGAAATTCTGGAGGAGAATTTAAAAGCTAGTGGAGGGCTATGTATGTCTTCATTAATAATTTTTATCTTAAGTTTCATTTTCATGTTCTCTTCCAGTAGTAATTGAATTGAGTGCACCCAAACCACAAGGGTTAGCAAAATCTTGGACTGGGCATCATTTGCAAAGAGAATCCCAGAACGTAACTGTGTCATTTTCCTGGGGACTGACACATGGCGTGTTTCTATGCAGCAAGTTTAACTTAGGATGTGCAGTTTGCATCATCTCTTTTTTTCTCTCTTGGCCAGTTTTCCCAGCTAATGGAAAGAGACTGTCATTAGCTTCATCTTTATTCCACCCTCATTCCATCAGGACTAAACTCTTGAGCTGGATAACTCCCAGTAGGGTCAGGACACATATGGTCAAAACATACCACTTACGTAATGCTTCTGAATGCAAATTATATTTTCTCCTCTTAAATTTCTTTGTGAGATCAATTTATCAGTCAGTTTACCTTTCTTTATGAATGAATATGTGTGCATATGTTTGCACGTATACACACGTTCACCTAGGTAGAAGTACCTGTGTGTGCTTGCAGGCACAGATGTGTGTATGCATATAGGTAAATGAATTTTCTTTATCCTGCTTTACCTCCAGAAGACAGTGATTCCAGCTCTGTGTGTGTGAGCTGCAAGGAGACATTTTCTCTTGTTTACGCAGTCACAGGATCAAGTAGGAACATAGAATCATTTAGGTTGGAAAAGGCCTTTAAGATCATTGAGTCCAAACATTACCCCAACAATCCCAAGGCCACCACTAAACCCTGTCCCTAACTCCAGATCTCCATAACTTTGAAACACGCCCAGGGATGGCAATTCAACCCCCTCTCTGGGCAGCCTGTGCCAAGGCCATGTGACCCTTTCTGTGAAGAAGTTTTTCATCATGTACAACCCAAATCTCCCCTAGTGCAACTAGAGGCCATTTCCTCTTGTCCCATCACTTGTTACTTGTGAGAAGACACCAACCCCCACCTCTCCACACCCTCTTTTCATGCAGTTGTAGACAGCAGTAAGGGCTCTTCTCAGCCTCCTCGACTTCAGACTAAACAGCTGACATCTGTTATCCATGAAACACTGAAATAACAACAATAATAGAATATTCTATTACCCAGGCCAATATGAACATACAGCAGACATTGAGAGCTGAAGGTGAGTGAATAGAGGGCCCTCATCCAGCTGATTTCTTCAAAGTACAGATACTCTGTACTCTTTCCTGGTTTTCAGTTCTGCAGACACCACCTTCTTGGATCATCACAACATGCCATCAGAATGAGCGGGATTGAAGATTCCCCACAGAAAACTATAGCAGCATTCATGCCCGCAGCAATGTTCCGACAGGAACAAGCATGGACCTTGGGAACTTTTGGATTCAGAAAAGCACCACTTCTTCCACCCTTCTGCCCACTCACCTTCTACACTTCAGTTTGCTGCTTTTTTCCCTGACTGACCTTTCCAGGACTGACCTTTCACTAAAATCTGATCAAGTCAGTAAGAAGTTTCAAGAGATCATGCCTCAGGACTTTGCTTTGAGTGCTCAACCAATCTGTTATTAAATGTAGAGAGGGAGATTGCTCTTTCACCGCTACACATGGTGGTGGTTGCCAGACAGCAGCTGCCATCATGGAGGACTCTGGCAAGCTGAAGGAACATCATGATTAATTGGGGAACTCATATTAGCAGCAAATGGCTGGCTGCCAATGGGCTGCCAAAGTTAAGAGCATCAATTAAGCCAGCATGGCTAATTCTGTCCTGAGTTAGCAATTACACTCTGTGCACAATGACCTCTTTATTAAAAGAATACCGTAGTGTAGAAAGTATAAGCGTACGACTCTTGAATATTATTCAGGCTATTTCTTGATGATTTAAAAGGGAAAAGAAAGATAATCACTGACTTTTACTCTTTTTGGTCACTTTGGCAGATAACAGTTTCCACTTGAGTTCTCTGTTTCTGTTTGATCCATCTGTTTAGGTGTAAATGAAACAAGGAAGCACTTGGTAGAGCATTTTATAAACACCAGTGGGCAAATATTTGGTACCAGGTTGGATCTTTGGTTTAGGCTGCTTGTTTGCTTCATTTTTCAAAGTCGCAATGTGATTCTCACATCATAAATCAAAGGATCATGTGGTGGTGATTCAATGGTCATGTGTTGTTGGTCATGCCTCGCTGAGAGGACAGCACTGAGCTTGGCCTCTCAATTCAAGTGTTCATAGGAACAGGACAAAGGGTGTCCAGGACAAACTGTTCCAGGCTTTGAGGACCTGTTGATGCAAGCAGACCAACAGGAAAAAAAGAGTCTTTACCAACTTTTTGCTGTTTCAGCGGATATGGCAGGGCTCGGTGACTCTAAAGCTCCTCTACAGTGGGTTGTGCTCACTCCCATTTGGCTGGGAATGGTAGGGGATATGGATGCATGTAGCCTCCACTTCTGGGATCAAATAGAATGTTGTCTTGGCCATTCCCTGAGCAATAGGAAAATTATCCTAAGGACAATATTGTTGTCTTCTCCAGGTGAGAAGGGAGGATGGGGATCTCTGCATGTTCACGCAGTGCCAGGTCGTAACGGCGCAGACATTTACATTCAGTGTTTTAACTATCTCATGGAGCAAGTCAACAAATTGTCTGAATCCCGGCCAGACTTCAGAAGTTCAGAGGTTTGGTTCAGAAAGAGCTGCAGTCACCAGTCCAAAGTTTATAAAAGCTGAGACTGTAAAATTGGGCTGGAGTAGCATTTTTCCTGTAGCTTTCAGCACTTCTGTTTCCTATCCTTAGCTGGACAGTGAAATTGAAAAAACACTTCTTCAGAAATTCCAACAGCTTAAGAACATTTGGTCCCAGTCTGGTTCTAAAAATGAGTAAAGATCTGGGAGGCTAGCTGGTGGAGTTATACCTAACCTACCTAGCCTGGCCCAGTTTTTGTCTGCAGCCCCTTCAGATCAGTGACTCTAAAGCTCCTCTACAGTGGGTTGCGCTCACTCCCATTTGGCTGGGAATGGTAGGGGATATGGATGCATGTAGCCTCCACTTCTGGGATCACTTCTTTGTCACTGAGGTGACACACTGTATGGATTAACAAACCACCTTGTTGTCTTCTCCTAGTTGCTTGGGGGTTCCTACTGATATCAAAGCACTTTGGCTCAGAAGCAGATTCACAACTCGCTTCCATGCATAGCAATAAGCATGTTTGGCTCTTTGTCTGGAAGCCTCTTGCATATTCAGAGCTGCTAATTTGTCATGCTAGCCTGACCGAGGCAGCAAGTATTTTAAAAAGAGTTGCAAATATGCTTTGTCCTTACCAGAATGCCAACTGAAGCAAGCACTAGTTCCTTCATGACAAACTAGTCATTTGCTGCTCTTTGACTTCACAAGTGTTGTGCAACCACAGTTCTTTGTAGAATAACAGAAACTATTCTAGAATAACTCTCCTGTCCATTGCTGATATTTTGCCTTTGGAATTGCCTTACTTCATTGCCTGTGTTATCTTAGAACGCATGTAATATTGAAATGGACTCTCAGGAGATGGTTTAGTGGTTTGGGGTTGTAGGGCAGATGGTTGGATTTTATGATCTTGAAGTTCTTTTCCAATTTGATGATTCTGTGATTCTGTTGTGTCTTTGACACCATACTCTGATGAAGAAAGAGACCCAAAAGTTTGACAGTTGCTGAACTTCAAAGTCAATAGGGAGTCTCAAATTTCCAAATAGTAGAAAGCCTTGGTGTTTCAGACAGGAAAACACTGTTTATCATATCATATGGTGAAGGCATAGGCTAGTCAAGGAATGGCAAGAAAAATAAATTTCACCTCCCGCTGTTAACTCTTTCTCAACGCAGCTTTGGGATTATGCTGTAAAGGATGAAGCTATTCAGCCTTTTTTTTCCCTCCTGCTTGGAAAATGACTGCATGGTTTTTTCCAGAGGGTAGTTACAACAGTCACCAGCACTGCCATGAATGACCACTGCAGGGACAGCAGCCTCAATCCTATTGCTTAGGCCAGAAGAGAATTTATCAGGTCTGAAAATGTAATTTCCATCCTGTCAGGCTAAATATATAGCTAATTGGCCATGCTTACCTACATCTAGGCTTTTTTCATTTTCTTTTGTTCACCAGGGAAAACTAGACTTTGCTTGAAGCACTAGGGAGTGAGGATTAGTATTAATAGACTAGTAGTTACTACTAATTTCAAGTACTATATTAATATTGGTAAACATTAATATCTTTTATAAACTTATGCTTGTAAGAAAATTCAGGTGTGCAGAGGCAGGCAGGCTTTTGCCCCTAAAGCCCTAGATTCCAGTAAACCCAAAAACACTTGAATTGCAGGGGGTTTTGCCTTGAGAGACAGAGACTTGTTAAATCAGCTGCAGAGAAATGCTATCATTCAGCTCTGGATCTGGGCTCAGATATTAAGCAATTAAGAAGATTTTGAATCCAAATCACTGATACAATTTCATGATTGATACTGTGTCCAGGAGGAATTCTCTTGCAATGATGCTCATGCCTTTACTGGGGAGCCGGCACTACATGGGACTTACTGGGTCCTTCTATAGGCACAGGCTGCAGTCTCCAGCTCCTCCAGAAATACTGCATTGTACGTTCCATATGGAGTTCTGAAGGAGATTTATTCTTGCCAAGGCAAGAATCTTCCTCTGCATCCCCAAGGGACTGAGCAATGTCTAAATATTAGAGACCTTGGGAGAAAAATCTTGTAAAACCTTATCTACAGCTTTAAACTTCTATTTGCATCCCAGGAGGAATTTTCTACTTGGATTTCTTAACTGTATTTGGAGTCCAAGGTAGTCAGGTTTGTAGCATCAAGATGGTACCTTTGCAGAGTCTACCATAATTTTGCTCTATCTATCTTTGGAGAGGGACTTTTTATGGGGGATAGGCAAGGGGATGGTTTCAAGCTAAAAGCCGGGAGATCTGAAGAAGAAATTCCTCTCTGTCAGGATGCTGAGGCACTGGAACAGGCTGCCCAGGGCGTATGTGGCTGCTCCATCCCTGGAAGTGTTCAAAGCCAGGTTGGATGGGTCTCTGGGCAACCTGGTCTGGTGGGAGGTATCCCTGCCCATGGTATGGGGTTGGGACTGGATGAACTCTGAGGTCCCTTCCAACCTAAAACAGTCTGCGATCTTGAACTAGCGTAGTACGTTGCAAGAAATAGAAGCATAATCCATATTTGTTTAGAACTTTGAGTTGGAGGGAGCGTGTGACTGCAATGTTCACTTAAATGGGTGCATTTCCTCGTGAGGGACATAAAGTCAGTTAAGACAGTGATCTGTGAGTGGCAGTTGCTGCTTATCCATGTGAAAAAAAAGCAATTGGTTCAGCAGAACCAAATACAAGTTTGTGGAGTGAAAATGGATTTCACATTGTGTTAAAAATTCTGATATTTTTAAGCTTTATTTTGTATTAATAGTGAACATTAAAAAATAGTGGCTAGTTAGTCAAAGTCGTGTACAATTTTACAACCCCATCACAAGGTATTTTTTACCAATTACATTTTATTTTAACTTTGAAAGTAGGAGACATTTGATTTAGTACTATATTTGGACTTATAATGGCCTCTTACAGAGATGAATTTGATCCTTAGTGAATATCACCTTGCCTCTCTCCCTTTTATGCTGTATTTTATTTTACTTCAGTTTCAACCTTCTCATGTGCTTGGTGAAAAACATGAAGTGTAAAGGTGAGGCTGAGAAACTCAGTAAGGCTTTTCACTAAAAGTATGATGCTTATGGACTACAAGTCCACATAAAAAGACTATTATTAATGTTTTTGAGGTGAATAATTATGAAAGTGAACTTTGAGACTGTATGTGCAATTTCAGTTTGTGTCACACATTTGCAGTTTAATTGTGTAGTTTGTGTTTAAGTCACAAGTCCATTTTTTCAGTGCATCAGAAGGTATCTTTGCCCTTAGAGTGCACCAGAATTGTAAAGTAAAGAATGTGAGTGCCTTTAGATGCATGTTTAAAGATTGTATCACAGAATCATGTAATCCTTTAGGCTAGAAGAGACCTCAGATATCTAGTTCCAACCATCCTGCCACTCTCAATGGACCAGGTTGCCCAGAACCCCAGATCATCAACTGCATCAAAAGAGAAAGGCAGAGGACTACTGGAAGAGTAGATTGTCTTTGCTCATGTCCCCAAAATTCCCAGGAGATGAAATTAAGAAGGAACTAAAACCAGATTATCAAACATGACAGAGAATTCTGCATTTCTTATTTCTGCATCCCCTGATTACAGGTGCAGCAGAAGGCAATAGGACCTGGACTTGGGGCACACAAGAAGCGTGAAGGGGTCACAACTAGATAAAATGAAATTACTAGCGTTCGTTCAGATGGAAAATGGAAACTATACTGTGGAGATAATTAATGTATACGAAACATTCAGCATTGTATGAGATATGACATGGAAAGTCTCAAGGAAATTTATGAAACTGTGTTGAGAACAAGTGAACCATGTAAGAGGCCACAATCACACACTGAAGAATAAGTGGGGACAGCCAACTGAACACACTGTTCTTGTGAGCACTTTTCATTTCACAAAATGGGACAAAGACTTGCTCAAAAAAAACCCAACAAACTAACCCCAAACCGAACCCTGAATGTGTAATAATGGCATTATATATTCACAGTGGGACCAAAGGGAGGTCAAATATATTGCCATTCCTCACTTTCTGAGTGTTTGACTTGGCAACTTCAACACTTTTTATGTGTCACACATGCACTAAGGAAAAAGTGTTATAAATTCGTGGTCGGGTTTGTTTGTTGAGTCTTTTTTGGTATTATTCTTATTTCTCAATTCATGGAATAACTCAGCATAGCCCAGTTTCACCTTTAAAAGAAACAGAGTATTTTAGATGTGGTTTTGTACTTAGTAAATAATTTAAATTTGACATAGAAGAACATAAGTACTTTTCAGGGAAAGTTTGGTGCTAGCAGCTTTCCAAAATGATTTTTTTTCTCATCAGAGGTTGAGCAAACATTAGCTACATTTTGGAAGACCAGTTAATCTTCACCTGTGAAGATACCAGCACCATTAATTTAACTTTTAAAACAATGTGTTGTCAGTGAGAAGGGGACAGGAGCAGGGAGAGATCAAGATAGAGGGTCTCCTCAGCAAAGCAGAGGGTGAGAATCAGCCCACCGCTATGGGAACAGCTGTTTTCCTCGCACCAGCAGTTTCCTTGCTCCTCATAGAAGGATAATGCTTCTTCTTTCTTGGCCATTGTCATCAGCTGCTGCCAAGAGAGCAAGAAGGGGGGAATGAGGCAAACAAAAAGAGAGAGGGCTGTCTGTGAGAATGGGATAACAACTTTAACAGAACCTGCAGCAGAGACCCGCACAGGTCCCTGTGCACTGATTGCCCTGCAACAACCAGGCGCAGCCACAGCCACGTGCAATATCCTGCTGGGCCCCAGCCAGAAAGGACAGAGGTCTTCAAATTGACCCTCAGTTGTCCAGATGACCTGCTTTTTCCTCATGAACCAACAGCATTGTTCTCCTCTGCAGGATCTTGCATTTAGTTGCCATGCAAGGAGGCGTCTGCTGAGGTTAAATGAACGGAATGTTCGTAGAGAAATGTTTAGGCTTTGCTCAGAACACTACAGGTGGCATGGGTTTGGGATTTCTTACCATCTTGACCTTGTTTTTTCTCCTTGGAATTTGTTTTCACACAAGAAACATAGACCTACATACTGCACCTCTGCTGCACAGCCAGTCCTTTTGCTTTGGTGAGAAATGGTCATGAAGCAGCCACCTTGGCATGGTTTTGCCTAACCAAGGCGAGGCTTAGGTGATTAGAGAGCTCCCCAGCTTCCCCAAAGGAAAGTCCTTAAACTGTCAGCTGTGGCTACATTAGACCAAACAATTAATGATGTCAGGGTCTGGGAGGAACAAGAAGAAGGTGGGAGAGACTAGACAGTAATTTTCTTTATTATCTAATGGACATTTGGTTAACTTTGTTGATTTTCTGTGAGTTTCTCCATTCATCTTCTTCGTATTTTATCACCCTAGCTAAGAACAAGTAGATCTGTACTGTTTTCCACCATTTCCACTCTTTTCTGTGGCCTCTGACCAGAAGCAATGAGGTGACAGAGATGCAACGTTGGTGTCTTTGTTGACTTGTCTAGCTGAGGGGCCATTCATAATGGTTGTTCAACCTTCTCTGATTGTTCAAAGTAAGAAAATGGCAAAACTGAGTGTTGCCAAATTCTGCTCCTTTAGAAACCTAAACAGGTAAAATAAAACCTTCATGATCATACCCCTGCCCTTCATCAGCTCTGCTTCCTCACTCTGGCTGCTTCAGGCGCTAGCTTTATTTATGATGGTTGTTTAAACCGGTGAAGCATCTAACCTGGGATCAACACAGGATTTCAGATTTGTCTCTCAATATTGCCAGTTTTTCTTGACTAGGAAAGCCTAGGGTTTACCCAAGCCTGTTTCAATACTCATCCCAGTAGCGAAGAGTAGTACAGATTGCCTTTTCACCAGCTCACATGGTGGATTCTGCTGTAGAAAAAATACATTGGGCAGACAAAATTGCTTGCAGCAACCAGTGGGAGTCTGCAAACTAACTAAAGAGCTTTGATTCCTGGTCCTCTCCAGTTGCATTAAATACCCAAAGATAAGATCACAGTGTAGCATAAACAAAAACCACTGAAGGCAACTCATTTGTTTGTTTATTACTGTTGTGTTTGAATTGATGGATACACATGTTCCACCCTGGATGCTTATAGACAGTTGTATAAATAATGGCTTTGCTTGGTAGGTTTCTTTTTTATTTTTTTGGGGAGCCACAAATTATGATGTTTGTCGTGCTGATGAAGCAATTGGTTGCGGGGGGGACAACCATGACATTAAAAATAGACTTGGATTTCCCAATCATCAGAAGGGTTGCCTTGCAAGCCCATGCAGCAATGTTGATTTATGGGTAGTTCATTTTCTGGGCCATTGTTTTTCTACTGTATGATGCTGTGAGGTTATTTCTAGGCAAAATGAAATATACAGTTATACATAGTAAGCGAATTGTATAGTATAAAATGTTCTTGGCGTGCAGGCGCTGCTCATACTTGGTACATAACATGCACTTGAATGGACTAGCTGGTTTTTTTGTTTGTTTTTCCATTGGCAAGCCACAAAATAAAGCACCATCCATTTTGAACTTAATTTTTCCATTTATTGCTTTGGGGGATTTTTTGGGTTTTTTTTAAGATTAAGATACAAAATCTGCTTTTCCTTTGGACCCAGTTCCAAGATTCTAGACCAAAAGCTTACTTCAGTGATATTTCCATCACTCTTGCAGATGTTACTTATTCACTTTTCAACCCAGTTCAAAAATCTTAAGAGATCCAGATATTTGAGAACAAAAGGCGATTTCCTGATGGCAGTATCAAGTTGGAATTTTGATCCTGATATAAATGTAGATATGCACTTCACCAGTGCACAGACAGTGTTTTGCAATGTGTGAGGAGGGCAACAGCTCAGCACTTCAGGTTTACAATACCTGGAGTCGAGACAGTGTGCGGTTAGAGCAGAGAGCACAAGCTGGGGTCGGACTGGGATTGGACTCAATGCCTGAGGCTAACTGAAATACAAGTGAGGTTTTCCTTTGATTTCATTGGTTTTTGGACTAGCTTCAGATTATCTGGCCCCAACTCATTTGCTCAACAGGGACAGAGACTGTTCCAGTAGATGAAGTGGAGCTGCTGTTTCAGAAGTCTACAGTTTACTCCCAGCTTGTTTTTTCTTCAGAAAATCAGATTATTTGCACATTTAGAGGGTGAAACAGACTTCATACATAGAAAGTAAAAGATCGAATTAAATTGATACCACTATGACAAAACTGAATTTTCAGGGTTTGTTAAGCATTCTGGAGCTAAAGAGAAGTTGTGGCACAGTGTCCCGTACTATGAGATCATTTCCCATCACTCTAGGAATATATTCTCTGATTATTCTGCCTTGAAATGGAAATACTGGGAGACGGATACAAGCAGGATTAGGACTGTGATTTCTAGGTACAGAAAAGTCAGTTCTTGGAAGAAATGACATCTTTTCTTTATTTAAAAAAAAAAGGAGGGAACAAAGAGTTCAAGTGACTTGAGCAAGCTGAATGTTTAACACAACAGATTTTCCTTATCCTCGTATGTAACAGATTAATTTACCATGGAATTTTGAATTTATTCTTCCACATAGATTATTTTTTTTTTAAATCCAGTTTGCGTAACTGTTGTCTTCTTTCCATCAGGCACAAAGCGTCTTCAGCACAGATGGGGATGGAGTCAGACAAGGGTCAGAACTCTCTATCTTTTGGATTCCTGACCTAGTCTGGGAAAAAATGGTTAATGGGTTTGAGAAAACAGATTGGTTTTACTCTTGTGACACAACAGCTAGAGATTCCTGCCTGCCATTGCTCAGGCTGTCAGATGTTCCCAGAAACAGCTGTTGAGCAAAGCAGTAAGAAAAAGGGGGCAATTTAAACAAAAGGAGACGAGAGTTGAACAAGCTCAGCAATCCAGAGTGGAGACCTACAGAAAAAAAGTCACTGCATTCACATATATTTTTTTGTAAAAAGCAAGATGTGGAAAATGATCAGTTTTCTAACCAGACTGTGCGAGTAATTTGGTAATTCCAAGGTTCTTTTTCTCCTGTCCCCAGCAGTGCTTCAAAATTAGTCATCATTTTAATGATTCATTTATTAGAGTATGAAATGCCGTAAGGTTTGGTGAGTAGCAAACAAGGAACCTTAAAATTCAGCTTTTACTATTGAAATGTCCGTATTATCCTGGATAAATACCCCTATATTTTTGTTGGATGTGTTCAGGGGAGCTGAACAGGCTGGGAAAACCTGGAGGTTCCTAAAGCTAACTAGGTGAGGGGAACGGAAAGCAGTTGCGTGACTTGAGTGGTGCTTGAGGAGAGCAATAAGGGAAAAAATGAGCAAGGTGCTTGAGAGATGCCATCACAGCGTTGGGATATGAGGGTTAAGAGATGGAACTACTTTATACTTTATTCCTTATCTTTGTGCTGTATTATCTTGAATTCATATTTTCTGGACATAATTAACTTTTTTTTTTTTTTTAATTTCCTTTTCTCATCAACTATCACCCTTGACCCACTGTGGGCATCGTATACTTTTTGGACCCAGATAAAACCTGGATATCACTCTACTCATTTGCAGCAGAGGACTTTGGCTTGTGTTGAACGCCACAGCTCTCCAGAGAGGGACTTTTTTTAACTTTGTGGTGCTCACTTAGATCCCAAAATGGAGCTCTTAGGTATTTACAGGTATATGAATAAAGGTTTTTTTACTGTAAGTGGAATCGTTGCTGCTTACAAAAAATGCTTCCAGCAGTCCTCATTCTGGAAACCACTTTGGCCTAGTGGTTCTGTCCCTATTATTGTGGTATCCTGGCCAAGAACAATTGCATGAGATAATGTCATATTCAAGATATGCAGGAACTTGTGTTTCTGCTTGCCACAAACATGGTTTTCTAGTCTTTTTCTACTTCAAACTTGCACTCCTCTTAGTGGCACCAGATCACAGAATCACAGAATATTAGGGACTGGAAGGGACCTCAAAAGATCATCTAGTCCAATACCCCAGCCACAGCAGGATCACATAGACCAAGTCACATAGGAAAAAACGCAGCCAAGTTTTAAACATCTCCAGTGAAAGAGACTCCACAACTCCCCTGGGCAGCCTGTTCAGTGCTCTGTCACCCTCACTGTGAAGAAGGTCCTTCTGATATTTATTTGGAACCTACTACGTTCCAGCTTGCACCCATTGCCCCTTGTCCTATCACTAGATGACATGGAGAAAAGCCTAGTTCCATCCTTCTGACACCCACCTTTGACATATTTATAGACATTAATGAGGTCTCCCCTTAGTAGTCTCCTCCAAACAAAAGGACACAGCTCCCTCAGCCTTTCTTCATAAGGGAGATGTTCCACTTCCTTCATCATCCTCATTGTGAATATTCCTGCTTGAAAAGGAACTTCCTTTCATTCACACTTTGTTCTGCACTTGGTAGCTTGTCCTTCATCTTATTCGTGGGCTAACCTGAAAAAGAAAGAAACACAGCTCTGTATTGTGCTTGTTGTCTTCCTGTACTCATGACTTCTGTAAGTAAACCTCTAGAGTCTTGTTCTATCTTGTACATCAATTTTCCATCAGCATCATCAGCTGATACCATTTACTGCAGAGGTACTTCATGTTTTAGAGTATCGAGCGAGGTCCTGTCTCCTTCCTTTTTCCACAACCAAACCAGACAACCGGCTTACAAGTGACCCACCAAAGTTGGTAGGGATGTGGAGAATTGTAGTAGAAATGTTAAAATTACTGTCTTAGGAGAGTAAATGGATAAATCTGATTGCAGAAACACCAGAGTGACGAGCCACTTGGAGAAGGGTTACAGGAATGGCATGTGCTCATGGCAGATCATGAGGATCCTAACACACGTGTGTGCAATTTTTCAAGTCACCCAGTTTGGGAGACAAATTTAAGTGAGTAAATGCTGATGACTCACAGAGGTGGAACAGGATGGGGAGATTAATCACTGCCATTGCCTGAAGGGTGCAAAAAGGTACATCCAAAACCAACACAGGGCTGCCAGATGAGGAAAAAGTGGAGACACAAGGAGGAATAGATAGCTGACAGTTCCTCTGTTAGTACAGAGAAGCCTGGACAGGACACCTGGCACCATCTGGGTGCCTGTATGCTGGGCAGACCACTCAAGTGCAACACTTGTGACTAGAGACATGAGGCTATGACTGAAATCAGCTTTGTTTTGAAAATAAAATAACTCCTACAAGTTCTTTTGTGATTGACCGTATCACTGCAGCATTATGTCCTGCAAGTGGGCCAACTTTGCCATCTCATGGATGTAGAGCTTTCCCTGGGACATCTCTGACCCTAACCCACAAGTGTAAGGAGGAACAAGGAGGAAAAGCAGAAAAATGCTCTTTCACAACAAATGCAACCAACTAGGGCACAGTGCCACACCCTTATCTTTTTCTGGAGGAGTAGGCTGCTGAGAGAGAGAAGCATGCCTCTTGCTGACAGATGTGTGTTTAATGCGGGAACATCCAGTACTTGGCACAGGGTGCACCCTGTTTACTGACACCTGACTCATGTTCCTCATTTTCATTTGAGGTAATGGCCATATAATCTCAGCTTCTTAAGTGTCACATTCCAGATTATTTTCCCTGTTTTCTAGCTAGACAAAACATCTGATGAAGCCTAAGTGATTTAGAAGTGTTCCCAAACACAAAAACCTCCTGAGAGATTCTAAAGTAAAGGAGCTGGTGCCTACAGATTCTGTTTTTTAGACACTGGACACCAAGGTGCTGGTGTTGTCTCTTTACTAAAGGAGTTTAAGGCTGTAGATACAGATGGATGCTTCCAAACCCATCAGCAAGGATAAAGCAATGCTTAGGAGGACCACAGCAGCTCATTTTATGGGCTCTTCAATTTTAAGAGAATTGTTTGTTTCTGTTCTGAATCCACAGGCTCGAGCCCCCTTTTGAAGATGCTCTGACATGGGAAGACTGTTAGGGAAGAGCTGCAATTCTGGAGTATTAGTTGAGGAGTAGGTGGTTTATAGGAATTTTCTGTCCAAGGCCATTTCAATCCTAAATTGCGGTTTGTACTCCAAGACCACGTGTAATTGTCATTTCACAGCCATGTACACTTCCACTAAAGGTATCTCTTACAAAAAGCCTGTTAAAAATTAACTCACTTTCAAGGCACCTTTAGAGGTCAGTTAAAGTTTAACTCCCTTTAAAAGACATTTGAGTGAGACACAAATGTCATGACATGTCCAAGGCCACTTAGTTGATGGAACAGAAGAACAAGTAACTCCAGGGAATGGGATGGTCTGGCTGGCTTCCGCGTTCATCTCATGCTTCCTTTGCTTCCATTGTCCCATGGCACGTTGTACCTGAGTTCTGGCTTCTACCCAATTGTCAGCCGCTCGTTCAATGGTCTCATTCATCTGTCTTGATTCATGTCACCTTTTACCGGCTCCCTTTGCCGTTTGGATTCAATAGGATATTTCTGTAAGTGAGAGCCAGGACTAACAGGACTCCTGTGGGCTGATGGTTCGTTTTATGCCTTTGTAATGGAGTTGGTTTCTTTTTAAAAGCATTTTCTTCTCAGAAAGATCTTCTCTCACTTTAAAACTAGTATTCTCAGTTAATAATTCTGCTTTAATGTTTCTAAATTTAATAAAAGTTAATTTAAACTTTTAAAATAAAGAGTAATTTAAAGTTAATGCCAACTTTTTTAGTGTTTTATAGGGTGTTTGCTTTGTAAATGAAGAGCCGGTAAATCACTGTGCTAATTTCTGTTGTGTCCCTCCCACCCCCAACAGTGTTTAATTTTGGTTTTTCCAGGTGATTTTCTGTTACTTACACAGCAGTGTAGGTTCATACCGGTCATTTGTCTCTCCTACTTCCAAGAGCCTTGTGGTGCTATCTTTCTTGGCCGCAGCAAGCTTTACAAATATCCTGGTACAAATCTAAAAGGCGCAAAGCTGCAAAAGGGGAAGAACATTTTAAATATAACTATGCATTCAGTTTGGTTACTGAGTCATTGTTTCAGTTTTTTTACTGCACATATTTCTGGCCAGCACAGAACACATCGAGAATCAAATCTGAAAACCATCTGCACCTCCTGTTTCCGTCTAAGATGTTATTTATATTTCTGGCTTTGTATCCCAAGCTAAATACAGAATTGTGTAAAGACTTGTAATTAACCCTTTGAGACATGAGTTTCCCATCAGTGTGTGCAACAAGAACATGGCTTTAATTAGGTAGTAAAACTCCCAGGATTTATACTCGCTTAGAATTTGCTCCATAAAGAAAGCAAAGGGAGTACATGTTAAATGAATTAAGAGAAGAGGGGAAACAAAAAAAAAAAAAAGTCTTTGTGTTTAAGAACAGCAAAATTTGTGTCACACTTCCACCAATGCCAGGAAACTCCAGTTTAAGACCAGATATTTAAATACCCTAGATATTTTAATGAATCTGATCAGAGGTTAGATTTTCTCATTTGAAGAAGGTCTCTCAGTCATTTTATTTTTTCTCCACCATTTTTTGGTAATATCTGTTTGTGCCTTTAGGAATTCCCCGGGATGCCCAATATGCTCCGGATCAGAGAGTCAATTAAAAAGTGTGTGTAAAGGCAGGGACTAGTCCTGTGGAACTGAAGTTAGTTCCACACCTACATAAGTGAACGGTGGCCCAAAGATAAAATGGGACATTGCTTTTATGATGTGCCATAACCCCAACCCAACAGAATACCTCAGCGGGGATGTAATCTTACCTGCAGTATTATTTCAATCCTATCAAGTCAATCCTGTAAAACTCAGCTTTATAGAGACATTTTAATATTAATGCCTGTAGTAAAACTTATGCTACAAATACAAAGTTCCCAAAGCACAGAGCTGAGGGTCTTCCTCTGTTGTATTTGCTACATTTCAATTTTAAATCAGAAATTCTAGAAATGCTCAATTCAAGTGATGGTCTTTAAGGGTCTGGAATATATAATGTTTTAAAATAGAGCTTGTTCAAGTTATACAAGCACAAGGAAGACAAAGCAGTTCAAACTGGGAAGCCTTTGTTTTACTTTGTGCGCATTGAACTTAAAATTAAAACCAGTATTTTCTTCTCTCTTTCTTTTCCCTCCACTTTCTTTTATTTAAAATTTTGTTTTAAAGGATTTTGACAAAGCCCCTCATATTCCTCTGTCATATCTCTGAGTGCCGGGTTTCAGCCCAAGTGAATTTTTGTGGACAAATGATAAAAACTAAAAATAGTCATTCCAAGTAAGTGTCTCCAGAGCAGCTGAAAAGAGCTTCAGCTGTGTAACTCTTGGTCCAGAGAAGCTCCATGTGCTTTGTGTTTGGTACTGTGCTGCGGATAATCTCCACTCTGCCCTGGAGAAAACCTCTTCCCCCTCTTCCTATGTCATTTTGTATTGATCCTGGCCAGAAGCATCTTGCTGCTGCCTCTATAGGCAAAAAGAGACTCTGCTTAGAAAGGGTTTGTGGTCCAGAGCCTGCAAAAATCAGAAGAACAAAACCTGGAATTCAATGAGTTGGTTTAACCATTATCCTGTTTCTACTGCAACTCTTTTCACTTATGGCAAAAGGGTATAAATTGATGACACTTCTGTTTCACTCAGCCTTGTCTTTCATCCAAGACCTGGTGTAAATGAGCTCCCAAGTTGAGAAGCAATAGATGAACAGGTTTATGAGTGGGCAAGGAATATCTCTGGTGGATTATTGCTCCAGGAGATTTAAGGCACAGTGGAAAACTACTCAGGTGAGCATCACCTGGGAGATTGAAGTGCCATCTGCATTTGGGTCATGAAAAAATAAATGAGCATCCAGCTGGAACTTGGGATAACAACCTGGAACAGGCTGCCTAGAGGGCTGGTGGAGGCCTCATCCCTAAAGACATGTNATGACCTTTGGAGGTCACTTCCAACACAGTACATTCTATGGTTTTATAATACCTCTTTCATATCAACTTAATTGCCTAGTGACAGATCACTACCTGAGTTCTTCCTTCTGTTCTGCTTTGTGGCTCCTGCTGCTGTACTTCGGGGTGCTCTGATGGTTGAACAGCTCTGAGTCACTTGTTTCCCTTTTTGGCTGCAATTTGGCCTAATGCTCACACTTGCAGTCCTGTTGGCCTCATCTGTTTTTTCTCTGATCCCTTGGTGAACTGATTCAGTTTGCTAACGCAGAAGAAAAGTATTTGGTGGCTAGTTGTTGAGTTGGGTGGTTTTTTTCCGGGTTAGCATTCTGCCAATTTAGTGTCCAAGGTCCTTTCTCAGAAAGCCTGAATGAATCTATAGCCATTAAATCTCTGAAGCAATGTGCCAACAGGAATAAGAATGTTAACTTTTAAATAAGTATTTCTCTGATGGTTGATGCTTCAACAGCTTCTGTGTTACAGATACTTCTATCCTGGCTTTAAATATCAAAACTTCTTAGCAAATGTAATCCTTTAGGAGGAACACGTGGATTTTAACCACGTAGTGAATAACATTTAGAAAACAACATCCTTTACTTTGCTTGGTCTTTTCACCTTGCTCAAACCCAGAGCAAAGTGGGTGCCAATGGTTCCTCATCAGCTGCTGTTTTATGAATGTGCAAATTACCACAGAAACTGCAGAGCTGTGTGAAGACCAGGTTTCTTGTTTTGGGGGATTTGGAAGAAGCCATTACACTTTTTAAAATACTTCTTTCAGGCTGCTTTTTTTTGTGTTTTACTGGTTTTTGCCTGATTGGAGCACTTCTGGCCGGGCAGTAGATGCTGAAGGTTGATGGGGGTGATGAAGAGAAGGTAGAGTCTACCCTGTGGGTTTCCATAAACCTACTGGTTTATGTTTATTCAGAATAACCAGGAGTTGATGAAGAAGCCAGAATACAGCAAAAGGGATGATAAATTGGGGTCTTTCATACTGGGTATTTTAAAGTCTGAAGTGGGTTACTGTGATTTAATGGGAAAATGAGCACAGCACAACTATTTGGTAAACCTTATTGATCTCCCATCCCTTTGTTATCTCTGGCACTGACAAGTCAGAGGTGGCTGCACAACTGATATCTGAAATCTGGCCATTTGTGCCTTTCAGATCCTGGCAATGAAAGAGCAAAGCAAACAACGTTGTTTTTGTTTGGTTTGGGAGTTTTTATGGTGTCAGCATACAAGTGCACGATCTCATTTGTTCTGTGTCTTTTTTTTTGGCTGCGACCTGGTCAAAATCTTTACCTTAGGAGTGTTGTATTGTATGGTAGGTGTTGCCCCTTGCCAGTGCTGTATTTTGGAGTTTGTGTAAGGGTTACGGTTGATTGAGCCTTGTGAGTATCTTGTCTTTATCCTCTGCTTCGCCTACTTTTTCCGTCATCTTGTATGTCTCGTATGTATTGTGTTCACAGACCCACACTACTAATGTAAACTGTTTCCTGGTACTAACTCTTGCTTTCAGCTGGATAGAATTGTTACTGATCATGATAGGAGCAGCCTATAAAATTCAAATATTGCATGTGGAAACAAAATGAGAGAGAAATTCCATGTTCTTCTGGCACAGTAAACCATTGCCTACACAATTTATGTGGAAAAATCTTGTATAAAAGAATCATCTTTGGGTGCAATTGCTTTATTGAAAGTCTCTCTGTAGAGAACAAGTATCTTAGGTCTTGGGAGGATGGTTAAGTGCCAGAGCAGTTTCTCAGAAATGCAGCAAAACCCCTGTCCTTGAGGTCTGGGTAATTAACACTTCACTGGTGCTTACTGGTCTGATAAAGAGACAACTGTCCCAGTCTCAGTTACTTTGCAGTATTGTGTCTTCTGAGGTGATCTACATCCCCAGCCTGTGCTTTTAAATCTTGGGCTAATCTTCTGGCTCAAAGGAGTGCAGTTTACAAGTTTAAAGACCCAGGTAGTGGTGATTTTTTTAGCAACATGTTAACTGACCTCAGTCACACCAGAGGTGGACAAATAAACTGAGTTATCACAGAGACCTGGATTTAATCCTGAAACCAGACTAGTTTGTGCATGTGAGGGTTAAGCAATCACTTCCCCAACTAGCCTATTTCTGTGAACACACTCATATCATGTATTGCTCTTGTTGCTTGCTAAGGCTGTATCTGTCTACAGAAGAGATCTTCTAGCTCTGAAAATCCCCTAACTCAATATTGGTCTGTGGCAGGTATATAACCACACAACATATTATTAACTACATGAAAAGACAGTATCACTTGTACTAGATATAGAGTCACAGAATGTATTGGATTGGAAGGGACCTCCAAAGGGCATCTAATCCAAACCCCCTTCAACAAGCAGGGACATCTCTAGTTAGAACAGATTACCCACAGCCCCATCGAACCTGGACTTGAATGTTGCCAGGGGCCTCCACCACCTCTCTAAGGCAACCTGTTCCAGGGATCCACCACCCACAGATTAAAGAAAATGTCTAACCTAACTCTACCCTTTTCCACCTTCAAACCATGACCCCTCATCTTATTGTTCTGGCCTTGTGAGCAGCCTTCTGATAGGCCCCTTTCTGGTACTGGAAGGTTGCTATCAGGTGCTCTCGACATCTTCTTTCCAGGCTGAACAACCTGAACTCTCTCAAGGCAAAAGAGAAACTTGTAAGTTGCATTTCTTTTGGCATTTCACTCCACAGACTGCTTGAAATGTTACTTGCAAAGTTAAATTATCATAAGGAGATTTCAAGCAACATGTAATTCAATACTGTTTCTTGTGGTTTTTCTTAGTGTCTTTATGGCTCAATATAGCTCAATACAGGTCACTCATCATATGAAATTACAACTCTGGTGAAAGCTTCTGGCCCTTGGAGCTACTTGATATACAAAGACCTCCATGAACCAAGTGTGGGCTGCACTTCCTACAGATCTCCAAGATAAACTGTGCTATGTCAAGTCTATTAATTTATTACAGTGAGGCATGGAAAGGCTGAGTTCATACCAGGAAACTCAATAGGTCCTGCTCATAGCCTTGAGCACTTCTCTGCAGGTGCCCCATGCTGCTGTAGTGGTTAGCATGATTCCTGGCACAAGTTTGATCCATACCAAGTCTTGGTATCCAAAGAAGTCCCTGGGCAAACTCCAAACTACAGCATCGGCAAGGGGCAACACCTACCATACAGTAAGACTGGGGTAGAAGGCTGTTTTGGCTATATGGGAGGTAGACTGTTCCCTGCCACTTACCCTGAAACTCTTCAGTGCTCTTGAGACTCCTTGAGTGGAACAGACAAACCACTTGGGCTTTTGCTTTCTAAAACCCGCTTCAAGTCTGTGCTGGATGGTTTTAAAGTATAAACTTTCCTCTGAAGTTGTTCTCTTTCATTTTTTGAGGCCTGCTCTACACTAGGGATTCCTGTACTGAAACTGAGCTGCCTGATGGAGACGTGACAGCTCTGACAAATTGTTTTGCAGCAGTATAAATGATTCAGTTTTATGTAAACCCTGGACGTCTGTGTAAGCTGTGCTCATGTTATATCTGATCTCTGGATGCAGCCAGAGCACGACACAGTGATGGAAGTGGTACAACTAGCGTTCACCTGGTTTGCAGGTGAGCTTTGGTGCATCATCCACCTCTTGGCAGTTTCTACAATCAAACATCCATTACCCCGCAAGCTCTCGGTGTAGCTTTTCACACACTTATTCCTCCACTACAAGAAGGAGCATGTTGTATATTGACTCAGTTGCTGCAGTGAAGCTCTATTTGAACTTTTTCCTAGTCTAAATGTGGAAATGTAACCAACTGAAAACATAGTTTTCACTCTATAGGAAAAGCAGCTGCAGTTTTTCATTTTATAAATTATTTTTTATTTCTAAAATGTCATGCCAAAAAGGTCTGCAAAGATCCGTGTGGGAGAGGAGCTGTAAACTTTCCTATTTAATTATTAATAGGAACCATTTTTGCTGGAATAAAGAGACAGAAATCCCACTGAAGATCACAGGAATGGTGCTCAAGTATAGAAGTAGAAGCAGGTTGCCCAGAGAGGTAGTAGAAGCTCCATCCCTGGAGATGTTAAAGGTCAGGCTTGATGGGGCTCTGAGCAACTTGGTCTGATTAGAGATGTCCCTGCTCACTGCAGGGGGGTTGGACTTAGATGAGCTTTAAATGTCCCTTCCACCCCAGAACACTCTATGATTCTAAGTACTTTTAGTCTAATCATAGGAGATGAGGGAAATCCCTGTGTTGCCCAAACCATAGCAGGAAGACTGAAAATCAGTGTCTCCTCTGATGCTGATTCATCAAAGCATTCTTCTTTGCTAGAGGCCATACATAACACATCTTCCTGGTTACCTCTGACATAAAGTGCTTAGTGATCATCAGGGTAATCCACCACCTGACTATGAGCCCCTTCTCCATGGTGCCAGCCACTGGCCTGTTGATTTTGCATGATAAAAGTGGAAAAGTCTATGAGATTTGATGATCAGGTATGTCAGATGTGTTGGGTTTTGGTGTTGTGAGTATGGGAAGAGGTTCGAGCTGTGATTCATGGTTTGCTTATCTGCTCCTCAAGTCTCATAATCACTAATGATTAATTACTATAGTCTGGCACATTTTTTTTTTCCGTGAAAATGCACTGCATGCTTTTTCTTCTCTGCATGGCAGCACCTTTGAGGGATCTTTGTTGATTGGGTGATAGAAGAGATCAGAAAGCTATACCAGTTAATTGTTGGAATTAATTCCTATGGCAGTCACATGAAGTTAAGAGTAATTTTCCTTTCACATGAATTTTTCTTTGGGAATTAAGTTTGAGTATGGATGAAAAATAGTGCAAAAACAAAGGATTGAAGTTTCTATATAATTTGCCCAGACTTTTGCTGACTGATTACTGTTATGCAGCTCATTATACTTGCTCAATAATATGTATAATGCACCATTCTAAATGGGTTCTTTACATCTGCAGCATGATAAAACTAAGTAGATATAAACATTGTCAAGTATCCTCCTTGATTCTATGAAACTAAACAGATTTCCAAATACATTCACAGATGAAAATGCAGGTGAACTTGGACCTCACTGTACCACTCTTTATCACCCTGAGCTCTTTGACATGAGCCAAAAATAACATTTTTCCAGAAGTCTGAAAGCACAAATATTTTGCTGGAGGTCTGATTCATTTTAACTGTGGTTAGATGGTATGGAAGGTTGTCTGGGAGCCTCATGCTAACAGTTGGTTCTCTATATACACACACAGACACACATATGTTCATACATTCCCCATATAAATGTGCACTTGTAGATGTGTTTGCACCTATAAGAACTGATGTAATACTTGCTTTGGCAGTGGGCAGGCAAGGGATAATGGAGTGATGACCTAGGACTGCTTTTCTTCCATGTTCTGCAGTCTCCAACATAAGAAGTTCATAGAACGGTTGGAGCAAGTCCAGAGTAAGCCACAAAGATTGCCCAAGGGCTGGAGCACCTTTGCTATGAGGACAGGCTGTGATAGCTAGGGTTGTTCAGCCTAGGGAAGAGAAGACTTTGGGGGTGCAATCCTTATAGGTGTCTTCCAGTATCTGAAGGGAACCTACAGGAAAGCTGGAGAGGAACTTTTCCCAAGGGTATCTAACAATGCTGTCTCTAGGCACAGCAATGACAAGAGGGTCATTAGGGACAGTCAGCATGGCTTCAGCAGAGGGAAGTCGTGCTTGACCAACCTGAGAGCCTTTTATGAGGGCATAGCCAGGTGGATAGATGATGGCAGAGCAGTGGCCTATCTTGACTTCAGTAAAGCATTTGACACAGTCTCCCGCAGCATCCTCTCAGCCAAACTGAGGCAGTGTGGTCTGGACAATCAGGTAGTGAGGTGGATCGTGAACAGACTGCAGGATAGAAGCCAGAGAGTAGTGGTCAATGAGACAGGGTCTAGTTGGAAGCCTGTATCTAGTGGAGCACCCCAAGGGTCTGTACTGGAACCAGTACTATTGAATCTATTAATTGATGACTTGGATGGAGGATTAGGGTGCACTGTCAGCAAGTTTGCTGATGACACAAAGCTGGGAAGAGTGGCCGACACCCCTGCAGACTGTGCTGACATTCAGTGGGACCTCGACACGCTAGAGAGCTGGGCAAGGAGAAATGTAATGAATCATAAANTGCCCAAGGGCTGGAGCACCTTTGCTATGAGGACAGGCTGTGATAGCTAGGGTTGTTCAGCCTAGGGAAGAGAAGACTTTGGGGGTGCAATCCTTATAGGTGTCTTCCAGTATCTGAAGGGAACCTACAGGAAAGCTGGAGAGGAACTTTTCCCAAGGGTATCTAACAATGCTGTCTCTAGGCACAGCAATGACAAGAGGGTCATTAGGGACAGTCAGCATGGCTTCAGCAGAGGGAAGTCGTGCTTGACCAACCTGAGAGCCTTTTATGAGGGCATAGCCAGGTGGATAGATGATGGCAGAGCAGTGGCCTATCTTGACTTCAGTAAAGCATTTGACACAGTCTCCCGCAGCATCCTCTCAGCCAAACTGAGGCAGTGTGGTCTGGACAATCAGGTAGTGAGGTGGATCGTGAACAGACTGCAGGATAGAAGCCAGAGAGTAGTGGTCAATGAGACAGGGTCTAGTTGGAAGCCTGTATCTAGTGGAGCACCCCAAGGGTCTGTACTGGAACCAGTACTATTGAATCTATTAATTGATGACTTGGATGGAGGATTAGGGTGCACTGTCAGCAAGTTTGCTGATGACACAAAGCTGGGAAGAGTGGCCGACACCCCTGCAGACTGTGCTGACATTCAGTGGGACCTCGACACGCTAGAGAGCTGGGCAAGGAGAAATGTAATGAATCATAAAAAGGGCAAGTGTAGAGTCTTGCATTTGGGCAAGAACGACCCCAGGTACCAGTATAGGTTGGGGACTGAGCTTCTGGAGAGCAGTACAGGAGAAAGCTGGTCCTGGTGGCCAGCAGGATGACCATGAGCCAGTAATGTGCCCTTGTGGCCAAGAAGGCCAACGGCATCCTGAGGTAGATCAGAAGCGAGATGGTTAGCAGATAGAGAGAGGTTCTCCTCCCCCTCTGCTCTGCCCTGGTGAGACCACATCTGGAATGTTGTGTCCAGGTCTGGGCCCCTCAGTTCAAGAGGGGCACAGAACTGCTGGAGAGAGTCCAGCAGAGAGCCACAAGGATGATGAAGGAAGTGGAGCACCTCCCTTATGAGGAAAGGCTGAGGGAGCTGGGTCTGTTTAGCTTACAGAAAAGGAGACTGGGGGGAGACCTCATTAATGTTTATAAATATGTGAAGGGTGAGTGTCAGGAGGATGGAACCAGGCTCTTCTCAGTGTCATCTAATGATAGGACAAGGGGCAATGGTTGTAAGCTGGAACAAAGGAGGTTCCACATAACAGGTTGCCCTTCTCTGGAGATATTCAAAACCCACCTGTATATGTTCCTGTGCAACTTGTCTAGGTGATCCTGCTGTGGCAGAGGTATTGGACTAGATGATCTTTTGAGGTCCCTTCCAATCCCTAATGTTCTGTGATTCTGTGTCAGGACAAGAGAAAATGGTTTTAAACTGAAGGAGAGTAGGTTCAGGCTAGATCTGAGGAAGAAGATCTTCAATCCAAGGGTGGAGAGACTCAGCAATCAGTTGCCCATAGAGGCTGTGGCTGCCTGCTCCCTGAAGGTTTTCAAGGCCAGGTTGGATGAGGCCTTGAGCAACCAAGTCTAGTTGAGAGGCATCACTGCCCATGGCAGGGGGGTTGAAGTAGATCATATCTAAGGCTCTTTCCAAACCAAACCATTTAATATTATTTATTAAACCCAGTGCAGCTTACCTACTATATAAAACACAAGTATTGGGAGCTCAGCAACTGACTAACTGCATCCTTCATTCCTCTTGCTTCACTGGGCCAAATGCGCTTCAGAATTGCCGCTTACAGAAGCACTTGCATTGAGCCCATAACACAATGCTTTTCAGGCTGGTGTAAGACACAAACGATGGCATGAAGTGCTATCTCTCTATCCCAAAATTAGGTCCTCAGCTGTGCTTTGCTGGCACAGACTGCCAGAAGTGGCCACACGAGGAAGATTCAGTTTGAGTTAGCAGAGAATTTAATATGCACAGATTTATTTTTTTTAAATCAGTCGAATTACTGAAGTGAAAATGCACTTTATTTAGTGAAGAGAAAAATGTCTGACAGGTATGAGGCTTGAGAGAGGGGAAAACAAGCATTGAGACCAGAGTGCTAATTAGAAGTTACTTTTTGCACCTCTGCCTTCACCACTGGACTTCATTTCCCTTAACATATTCTGTTGTAGGACTTCTGTTACTCACTCACTGCTTATGATTCAGCTAAAAGGAAGGCAGTGGAGGTCACTGGAGGTGAATAGAAAAGAGATTTCCAGTCTAGAGTTTTCCATGAATCGTTGTGACATCTCAGACAGGGCCAAATTATTGTTGCACTGACCTTAAATAAATGGTTGCTTCTTGACAGCTGAAATATCTTAACTTGGATTCTCCTAAAACCGCTGATGTTGTTAACATTTTCGTGGTGGGCAGTGTAAAATATAATATGTCCAGTAAATAATGAGTGTTAAAGTGCCTCTCTGGTGCTGTCATTTCCCACTTAGTCTGTCTAGTTCTTTCTGTGTGACACATTTGAATTCTGAATGCTACTTTAACTCATAAAGATATATAAATTATGCAAATAAATTACCAAAAGGGACTAAAGAGATTTTGTTAAAAGACCTTTTTTTAATTGGCCGTATTCTTTGAAACTTCTTTTAAGGTCTTCTCTTCTATCCTCCGCATGTGGCAACAAGTCTTTACTTTGGTGTATTTCTAGCATGATAGACACGCTGGCAAAGGCATGAATACTAACGTGAGTGCTCATGAGGATTTTTTATTTTCCAAATTACTTCACTATGTTGTCTGTAGGCCGAACTATCACTTATTTACAATATTGTGGGTTGGACTAGGGGGACTTCAGAGTCCTTTCCAACCCCCACAATTCTATGAATATTGAGGACTTACAAATAAAACATACTCAAAATTTGATTTGAAGTTGAGGTTATTTTCTGGAGCCACAGTACTGCTTTTATTTTAATTCAGTTTAATTTAAATTTAATTACATTAATTTAAGTTCATTATATTAAGTTTTATTTCAATGTTATTTAAATAGGCAGAGTTGGTTAAACCTTTTGTGTGTCTCTAGTCTTAGGGAAGTTACAAGCAACAAAGAAGCTTCTTGTAATGCAAAATTTTATTAATAAACTTTTAAGACCACTTCTGGCATCAAATCTCTGCTTAAAAAAAATAAATCAATTGTTATGGTTTGGCAAACCTCAAGCAGGTCTGTTTGGATAAAAATAGCTTTTATTTAGTAAGGAAGTGAGCTGAAGATGACTATAAATAAGTGCCTATATAAAAAGAGCTATTGTTGGTCTATGTCTGGACATGACTCCCCTTTGGGTACTTAATCTCTCTGGCCAGGTTTTGAGAGCTCACATGTTTGGACAACACTGGGCTGTAAAAGTCCTAGAGTCCAGGTTTTCAGACCCCAGGGTGATGTTCCAAACATTAAACAGGACTTGTGGTACCAAATGCCCTTTAAAAGGGCAACCTCTGCTTGAGGCTTTAGAAAACCAGGTGGACGGAGATATCTGTGAAGAGATGTCCCATGCTGGTGATTTCAAGCAGAGAATGATAACCTGTCTGTAGCAAGGGGTGCAGAGCAGAACCCTTGGGATAGGGAAACAACTGGGCCAATATCTTGTGTGCAGCAGTTTCTCTGGGGTGATTTCAAGCAGCAGCATGCTGAACATGCTGAAGTCACTTGCGTCTCCTTGTTCCAGGGCTGCTTGAACCTCTGTAGTGAGGCTACTAACTCTCATGGACGGTATAGAAATCTGAGACACTCCCAGGCTCTGGATGCCATGGGGAGGTAGGCAATATGCCATTTGATTTTAATTGCATCTGTCTATAAATGACACTCAACTGGTTTGTGCTCTTCACTTCCAAGAAAATACCAGCCACAATGAAGCATTTGGAGGATCAATCTCATTAATTTGACAGTCAAGATATTAAACTGGGACAATCTCAGCTGGTAACTTGAATTTTCTATCTCAGAATGGTTTTCTTGTAAAACTTCTCTTTATAGAAGATGAAGGTCTTTGATGGAATATTAAGGGTTTTTTTATGAAGGCTTCTTTCCATAACGAGCAACATTTTCATGCTGAAGGCAAGAAGAATGAAAAAGAGGTTGTCCTCTTGTAAAATGTACTTTTTGTCCTTTTGAAAAATGTTGCTATTAGCAACATGTAAATCAAGAGGTGGATATTAGCCTTCAAAAAAGGTTCAGTGGATCTTATCTGTTACTGCTCATGGCCCTGATTCAACTTACGTTGAACTCAATAGTTATGCTGGCTGTTTCTTCCTGTAGCTGTTTGGATCAAGCCCAAGGCAAACAAGAATAGTCATGGGGGGGATGCTACAATCAGTAAAATTTAAAAGAACAAAAGAGGAAAAATAAAAATATTAAAAAACAAAATAAAAACAAAACAGAAAGTAAGAGGAAAAATGAAATAAAAAGAAGTAGAAAATGAACATTTTTAAAAAGAGGAAAAATAAGTGGAGCAGCATGTGGTGAGTGCCTATAGAATGCCCTATAGTCTACACTGTAGGTTAGACAGCTCGCACAAAATGAGCTTGCACAAGTGTCCCTTGCCACATATTCAAGAGGGAGAGTGTTCCAGATCCCAGTGATGACCACCAAATAGAAGAAACCCAGTTCCTCTGTGGATGCAAAGGGGTCTTCTGCCTCATCCTTGTCCTCACCATGGTTTAATTACATAGATTTATAGCTATACATAACCTAATTTGTTTGAATGGTCTAGAAGCAGTAATTCCTAGATTATTTCTTCAGCATCTTGAGAGTAAAGATAACTGCCAAGTGTAGACATGACAGATAAATTAGGACAACAGCAGAATCCTCCTTTGTCATGGAAACTCTGTTGGTTTTCTGCTCAGCAAATGAAAAGCAGATGTTAAGAAATTTAGCTGGTTATGTGGCTACGGGTGCTGCACTGGGACTCCTTGGACTGTAACGTGGTGAATACTTGGGGGAAGGAGGGTGGGTTTAATTTCACTTCAGAAAAAAAAATTACTTGCTTTTTAATTTACTTTAGGGGAAAAGAGTAAAAAAAGGTCATATCTTTGAAAACTAGTAAACTTGAATGTAGCCCCTTCAGCTGGTTGATGGGATGGGAAATACTCATTAATATTGTTTTTAGGTGAAAACTGCAGGTGATGGGCTTTTCCATCTTGAAGTAGGTCCTTTTTGTCATTAACTTGAGTGGGTCAGAGCTTTTTTTAGGTCATGGGTTTTTTTTATCCTTTTGGGTTCTTTCTAGCAGACAGCTAGTCTTGGTTATTCCACATCTGCTTCTTGAAAGAAAGAATAGGCCTGACTTCATATAATGTTATTTTGAGATAGAAGGCAGAAAAGGATTAAAGCCTGTGAGGAGGGGAAGGCACGTTGCTGCTTCCAGGTGCTTCTACCATGACAAAGCTTCTACCAATGGAAAGAAAACCACCTTTAGAGAATCTCTCCCCACACAGGAGGAGTGAGCAGGGGAGCAGAGGCCATTAGGTGGTAGGGAGAAAGTTATGAGATGAGGCAAAGTGAAAATAGCTCATTCTCTATAACCCTACTTGCTCCAGGAGGCTCCCTGAAGCACACACCTGTTTTCTGTGAGAAGATACAACTGCATGAGATTTAGGATATGCCAACTGTGGTGGGAAAGGTATCATTTCCCTTCACCCCCCTGGTTTTCAAATGACTGTCCTGATTCTTGGTTGGTCTGTAAGCTTTTTTTCTTTTAATGACCTGTTGCTGCAGTGCTGTTTCCTGTTTGCACAGTGTGTTGACACATTGGAAGTTTGAAAGGCTGCCCTGTCTTCCCTGTGATTGATATTAAATATATACATGGGTATGTGTACAGGCCCATGTGTACAGGAAATGGGTAGGGTTGGGGCAGGCTTCAGTGTTGGCCATGGCAGCATCCTCTGAGTAGAGAGAAGGAGTTCCCAGGAGTGTCATTGCCTCAAGGAGGTACATCCCTGGAGATGGCAAGGGTTTGGGGTCAGCATCTTCCCCTGCTCATTCAGTATCACAGATTTAAAGTTGTACTTGCTAGAAGGGACCTCTAGACTTGGTCTAGTCCAAACTCCTTGCTAGAACAGGGTCCTTCAGAGTAGATCCCACAGGAACACATCCATGTGTGTTTGGGTTGTCTCCAGAGCAGGAGACTTCATAACCTTTCTAGACAGCCTGGGCCAGGGCCCTGGTACCCTCAGGGTAAAGAATTTTTTTCTTTATACAGAGGTGGAACCTGCTATGTTCAGCTTATGCCCGTTGTCCCTTGTCCTATTGCTGGGTACCATCAAGTCTGGTCCCATTCTCCTGACAGTCACCCTGAAGATATTTGTAAGTGTTAATGAGATTCTCCCTCTCAGGCTCCTCCTCTCCAGGCTAAACAGCCTCAGCTTTCAGCCTCTCCTTATATGACAGATGCTCCAGTCCCCTGATCTATCTCAGTGTCTCTGCACTGGACTCCTTCCAGTAGCTTCTTGTCTTTGAACTTGAGCCCACAACTGAACACACAGGTACCAGTGCTGCTCTGCTTGTGAAGTAACACTAGGTCTAGCCGTCCTCTTCCACATTGTACTGCATGAGGAGTTTACCTTGGCCGCCACACTATGACTCCTAGTCCCAGTTAGGCCAGGGGAACATGTGTTGCAGCCAGATGCTGAGGAGTCCCAGGGAAGGGACTGGGAGCTTAATGGGGATTTCTTCTGAAGCAGTTAAGTGTATGAGGACTGAATGTTCCTGAGATCAAGGCAGGGGATGTGAAATACCGTCATGTTTCACAACAGCAATCAATGTTCTCAAGAGTTTTCAACAGTTGAAAAGACTCTTAATTCTTTTTTTTATTTGACGGATTCTCAGCTGTTGTTTTCATGTTTCTTCCAGCATCCCCTATCTTTGCCTTTTTTATTTTTTTAGTTGCAGGGGTGGGTGCATGTGTGTGCAAATTTTATACAGAAAAGCTATAGATATGTCTTGGATGTGAAATAATGGAACAGAGACGATCTGGCTGCAGTCTCAGTGGATTCTGATAGCAGACGGTACACGGCTTGCTCTGACACCTTTGGTGGACTTGCTTAACTTCTAGGAAGATGATACAGGTTGGGAGACTGGTTTGGACACCACATACAGCCAACTCTGTGAGGAAGTACAACACAAATTTTATTTACCTGGGATAATCTGTTTTTTCCCTGTACACACATGGAGGTAACCTTGGCATGCTCTACCCAGGAACACAGGAAGAGAAGATGGGTTTCCCAAGGGGGTCGTGTCACTGGTGCTCCTTGGTGGGTGGAAGGGATCATTAGTGAGGAGACTCTCTTTTGAGAAGCTGATCACAGTATTACCAAGGTTGGAAGAGACCTCATAGATCATCAAGTCCAACCCGTTACCACAGAGCTCAAGGCTAGACCATGGCACCAAGTGCCATGTCCAATCCTGCCTTGAACAGCTTCAGGGACGGCGACTCCACCACCTCCCCGGGCAGGCCATTGAGACACTGAGGTGCTGGAGTGTACCCAGAGAAGGGCAATGATGCTGGGGAATGGTCTGGAGCACAAGTGCTCTGAGGAGCAGCTGAGGGCCTGGGGGAGAGCTTTGCATTCTAGACAACTCCCTGGAAAGTGATTGGAGTGAGGTGGAGGTTGGTCTCCCCCCATGTAAAAAGTAATCAGAGGAAACAGCTTCAAGTTATGCCAGAGGTGGTTTAGAACAATTGTGGAACAATTTCTTCCCCAAAAGGGTTGTCAAGCCCTGGGAAAGGGTCCCAAAGGTGTTGATGGAGTCACCATTTCTGTAGAGGTTGAACAGACTTTGATAGATGTTGCACTTGGGGACCTGGTTTAGTGATGACCTGGCAGTGCTGGGTTTGTGGCTGGAATTCATATTCTTAAGGTCTCTGATGGCCAAAGAGATTCTGTGAAATGGTACATTCTTCACTGGAGACTCCTTCACTGGAGACGTTTAAGACCCGCCTGGATATGTTCCTATGTGTCTTGGTCTAGGTGATCCTGCTGTGGCAGGTGATCTTTCAAGGTTCCTTCCAATCCCTAATGATTCTATGATTCTAGCAGACCTAAATATGTTTGAAATATTTTTGACACCTACTAACATCTTGGGATGTTGGCTTTTCTTTCCTGAAGTGTTGCTGGAGGAACATTTACCTGTGGAAAAAATTACATGTGAAAGACACATTTTTCTCCTGCTTGAACAGAGTTACTGGGACATTTATTGTTTATTTTTTGTCAGACAAAATAAAATATTCTAATTTCTTTTAATTTTTTTTCCAGTAAAGACTGCTATAAAATATCAAATAAAACGACACCCCTAAACTAGCAGCCGCAGTCCTCAGACTCTGCTACTAAATTTCTTGACAAGGAGGTGGCGCTGGCGCTCTGAGATTGGGATTTCTCCTCGCCTCCCCCTAACCCGACGTCCACCGGGATGCCTTTTAAACAGTTCCTATAGGCTGCATCTAGTGGAAAAACAACTTCCCCGCAGCTGTTTTATGTTGCTTGGGGTTTGGTTCGGTGGTTTGGGGTTTCTTTCTTTTTTTTTTTAATGCTTGGGACTTAGAAATCGTGTTCTCTGCAAACAGAGTGCCCCCCACCCCCCTCCTGTGAGATGCAGCTCAACTAGTTCCTGTCTTACAGCATTTTTATGCTGTCCCAGTACTAACCAGTTTGGAGAGACTTTTGGTCACTGGGTGGATCTCTGTAAAGGGGAGCATACGGTTTTGGGGGTGACCTCTGAGCAGGGATTCAGGGTGGAGGACAGAGTGCACCAACCTAGTGCAGCACTGGGGTTTTGGAGCTTTGATCGTTTAAACTTTCGGGATGTGACTTCAAACTTCACGCACCTCCAGGAGTTGCTTTTTTTGGTCCATGTGTGTGCCCACCTCTTGCTTATTTGTGTCTTTAGTTGGATATGTCCCTGCTTGTTGTAAGGGGTAGGACTAGGTGATCTTTAGAGATCCATTCCAACTTGGTGCATTCTATGTTATCAAGATGAGATGTCTCTTCTTCCCCAGGCTGGCTGTGAATGGAGAGTTCTCATCTGAACCAACTGGATTCTGGGGATCCTAGTGGACAACAGGATGACTATGAACCAGCAATGTGTTCGTGGTCAAGACGGCCAATGGCATCCTGGGGTGGATCAGAAGGGGGATGGTTAGCATATTGAGAGAGGTCCTTCTCCCCCTCTACTCTGCC
Organism: Rhinopomastus cyanomelas; assembly: GCA_013400115.1. NCBI lineage: Eukaryota > Metazoa > Chordata > Aves > Bucerotiformes > Rhinopomastidae > Rhinopomastus > Rhinopomastus cyanomelas. The sequence continues at coordinate 210,363 of VXBP01002717.1, read as the reverse complement.
CTGGTGAGACCACATCTGGAGTATTGTGTCCAGTTGTGGGCACACAGAAGCACACAGAGCTGCTGGAGGATGTCCAGTGTAGAGCGACAAAGATGGTGAAGGCAGTGGAGTACCTCCTTTGTGAGGAAAGGTTGAGGGAGCTGGGTCTCTTTAGCTTGGAGAAGAGGAGATTGAGGGGTGACCTCAGTAATGCTTATAAATATGCGAGGGGTGGGTGTCAGGAGGATGGTGCCAGGCTCTTCTCAATGTCATCTAGTGATAGGACGAGGGGCAATGGTTGTAAGCTAGAACATAGGAGGTTCCATATAAATATCAGAACTAACTTCTTCCCAGTGACAGAGCACTGGAACAGGCTGCCCAGTGGGGTTATGGAGTCTGCCTCTCTGGAGATGTTTAAGACCTGCCTGGATGTGTTCCTGTGTGACTTGGTCTGGGTGATCCTGCTGTTGCAGGGGGATTGGACTAGATGATCTTTCAAGGTCCCTTCCAATCCCTAATGATTCCATGATTCTATGATTCCCTTTTACTTTGGACTTCAAGGCATAACCATGCAGCAGATGTAGGGCATGACAGCCTCTGCTACCAGTGACTGTGCCAACAGCCAGGATGTTCATAGCTGTGTTTTTTCTAGACAGACTTATTTTCCTCAGTATTAAATGATTACATTAAAATTCCAAATCCTTACTTCCTACATTTTTGGGTTTGGGGTTTTTTTTATGGAGGGAGCAATTAAATTTGTGTATAGTGCTTTATTATTTATCTCTATAACCTCTCTTTCAAATCAGTAGGGGAGGAATGGGAGAACTGGGAGAAGGCAGGATGCCCAAACTCACAGCAGCACAATGGGTACCCCAGAATGCAATTTGTGCAGAACTGGGTAAATGATTTTCTTTGTAAACACAGAGTCTAACTCCATGATGCCATCTAATTGCTTAATCCACGACACGATCTCCAAGCATTTATTTAGCACTAATTGCATGTGTAAATGTTCTTAATTTACGGCATGTGAAAGTGGGCCTGACTGCACACAACAGAGGGACATCAATGTGACGCTGCTTGGAAAGACAAGATGCAGTTACAGCAGCGTTAAGTTGCTTTTAAATGGGATTAATCATTTATTAAAGTTCAAAGAGCTTATCGGAGTGCAGGAACAAGCCTATGATGACTTCTTGTTCACAAATCACTGGTGGAGGGGAGTCACACCTCTTAAATTTCTGTGATGTAAACGATCATCATTTACTGAAAAAAATTAACAAGCTAAAGTAGGGTGAGCGGTTTGGTGCAAAGCAACCAGCTTGGCTTGGCAACCGTCGCACAGAGGCTGCTCAGGCTCTTAATTAGGGCTCAGATTGTAATAGACCTGGGGAGACCCAGCCACAGTTTGGAGAGGGCAGCAGAGCCATAGTTTGAGGAGAGTGTTATGGGGGGGTCCCTCCCCCCAGAACTCATATGAGTTCCCTGGGATTCATGATTTGGGAGCAAATCAGGCTGACAGGACACTATGCATTGAGAAGGGTCTCCAGACAGGTCAGAGATGTCCTTTGGAAGGAAGAGGAAGCCCTGGTGCCTCATCAGCTACTCTCCACTATTAAGGTTAAAGCTTTGATCCTTGCTGTGATCCTGAACATCACCACAGCCATACAGGCATACATAAATACCAGTTGGCACCTGGAGGAAGGCTCTCCAGTCCTGTTTTCTCTCTGTGCTGGGTTTCACAGGGTAAAGAATCTCAGGAAATTGTACAATGAAGAATCTTTTTTTGGTGACATAATGGTATGTTCTAAACATGTAATTCCCCACAAGCCCTACTTGATGGTGTGTGCTGTGCAGGAATACAAATGTGACTTCAAGGAGTTAAAACCTGATGTTTTCCAATATCTGTTAAACACGAGCAGAGCTCAGAAAGCCCATGTTCAGTCAGTTGGCCACCCACCTCAAACACAACTCAAAGTCACTCTACCCTCTGTCAGATCAGGTTCTTTAGTGGATGTTTATACATACATCTTAGTAACTTCTTGGTTACCTGCCTCTTAGTACTTTTGGAGGAACTAGAGAGTGATTCATGTGGAAATGCGACCTAGCTAAAATTTGTTGGAAAAATGAGGGTTTGGAGCTGAATTTTCATGTCCATCTGTGAGATGCTTTGAGCTCTTACTGGCTGCAATGAATGACACTGACTGACTACTACTTGTTTTGAGATTGGGGACTACTAGTTGTGTAGTTTAATTTCCTCTGTTTGCCTTGGATGAGACCAAGAACTGAGATGGGTGTAGATGGGACAAACCATGGTGTTTGGTTAAAACAGAAGAGGAGAGCTACAAATTTCTGCCTTCCCTAACTGCTCCAGGAGGTTTTGGTGCTCTTGAAGGGGTGGTTTGTCTCATTGCTCACTCCTACTCATGGTGTAACTAGGCTACAAGAGAAAGCCTAGATAGAACTAGCTCAAACCTGGCTGGCCCAGCATAGGAATGAATGTGATGTGCTTCTCCTCAACCCCTGCTGATGCTTCTAAGTGTGTGTTGGTGCAGAAACAAGGCTTTTGAACCCAGAAACCTATAAAAGTGGGTCCTGCAATTGAAATAAAAATTGCAAATGTAAAAGGTAAGACACCCTTAGAGAGGACTTAACTCCTTTGGGGTGTTGATAATGTGAAATGTTATGGACAAGTGAAAAGAATCTGCCATTAGTGACATAAGCAAACTGGTTCTCGTGTTATTTGAGTACCTTAGGGTCACAGAACGGCTTTAGCTGGACCTTAGAAATCATCCAGTTCCACCCTGAGGTAAAATAATCTTCAAGATAAGAAGGAATCGCCGAACTCGCACCATTAATGGTTTCTGAAATTTCATCATAACACTGTGCGCACTTAATTCCCCCATTGGCACCCTTTAAATATCCCCAGTAAAATGTTATATAAGGTTTTAAGGGTTCCCAAATGAACAGCGCAATGGATTTGTAATACAAAACTTTAAAAATAGGCTGCTTAAGGGAAGCCTGTACTTAGCATCCATGTAACTGGGGGTGGACAAGATTCTGAACTGATTTTGCTGAGACAATTGTGCATTTCCTTGGAGTTTTGGCAAGCTAACAGGTAAGTACCTGGTTCCAGTAAAGTACCTCGGTACCATACAGGTGTGGGCATTTAACCTGGAGGGACAGAGATGGGGAGCAAGACAATGGCAGGATTTCTCTTCTTCCCTGCTCCCTTGCCATTCCTGCTTTCCCCGGAGGAAAAAGTCATCACATTTCAGATCCTAGGAAGTCACACTTGCCCTGTTTGCTCTCATCCAGGCCTATAAACAGAGACATTCAGTCTGTAAACAAGTCAGCCTNGTCTAACAGGGGGTGGGGGGAGCGTGGTGGAGAGAGATGATAGAGAGTCTGCAATAAAAACAGGAAAGTCTCTGTTGGTCCTCTTGAAGTTAGCGGTAGAAACATCAAAGCATGGTGTGGGTGGGTTTTTCTGGTGTCTGGGGGGGTTTTTTGGTTGGGATTTTTTTTTCAGCCAGACTGCTGTGTCACTTTATAATTCTTCATAAAGCAGCCATCCAGCCACTAACATACTGCAACTGTTAGCGTGAGCCCTGCTTTGATTTAGAGGAACCGTAGCCAGCTTCAGGCATGTTAAGCAAAGGAATCTCTTGTAGATTTACTTGGCGTGCTGTGAAGAAGCTGTAACTTTTCAGAGTTGCTAATTGCAAGCTGTTCAGGATTTTTTCCCCCTTTCTATTAAAAAGAAAAAAAAGCCAACTCATAAAGAAATTTCCCTCTCTTCCTGTCTCTCTTACTCCCAAACTTCGAATCCTTTTCCCAGCCTCCAAAGTCTTCAGAATTTCCTATACTGACACATTAAATGAAAACCAAGATGCAATGGAAAGGAAGAAAAAACAACTCTACTGTATGTATCAAAGTAGAAGCATTCATAGGCTCTTCTCATCTCTGAGAAATAGAAATTATATAATAGCTACTTTAGCACAGAGAGCTTTTTCAAGTTGGAAGCCAGCAGAAGGTATTTTCTCTGACAACTAAAGATTCAGAGAATTTCATAGAGCTCTTATCTGCCCATGGAAAAGCAGCTGAAGAACGACGGGTGCAAAGAGAAGTGAGGCAGAGTGGGAGCATTTGGAGAAGGAAGAGGAACGTTGCTGTTCTCTGAAGAGAACTTGCCTGTGAACAGAAGCTTCTCTCCAGTGGGCTGCAAAGGCAGATTGCTCTGATTTAGTGTAGCTCAAAAGCTGACTGACCAGGGTTTGGGTTCAGATTTGTACTGAGAGAAGAGAGCAGTAACCATTGTGTAGATGGAGAGAGTCAGTCAGACCAGAGCCAGCCCTTGACCTGTACTAGAGCAAACTGATTTGGAGCTGGAGACTTAATTTTGTACGAGTTTTCCTTTAAAGGAATAACCTCTACAAGATTTCCCACTCCTGTAGGGAGTAGTAGTTGTATGGGAGGTGTTTCTGCAATTGGGATGAAGCAGATGTTCTGTGTGGAAGAGATGGTTGGTGTTAGTATGCTCCATTACCAGATATGATAGGTGATGTTTCATGTGTGGATGAAGATTTAAATTTCCTCCAGAAGTGAATCCTTATTTTCTTTTCATTCCTTCACCACTGATCAAAGCTAGTAAGCGCTCTCAGAATGGGTGAAGCCGTAGCAGAGACTTGAACTGGAGGTCAGCAGTGCAGAGCTCGTTTAGAGGACGTATTGTCCATGGAATTCCATGTAGAGGCAGAATTTGAAGAGACCAATTGCATCCACAAGTTGAAACAGACCTTATTTCCTCTGGTTTGTCTTAATGATACCTGCAGTCAAGTACTAGATGGATAACTAGTGCAAGCCATTTCTATAGGGTCTCCTTTTATTGCCTGCATATCCTTGTATATCACAGACTGGTGGGGTTTGGAAAGGACCTTCAAAGAGCATCTAGTCCACCCCCCCGCTAAAGCAGGATCTCCTAGTTGCAATTTTTAACAACTGAAACAAAGAAATAAAATGATATCTCAGTTGCTTTCTAGGTGAACCTGTATTTTCATGAAGTGTTTGGTACTTACTTCCAAAATGTATCGTTTTATCTTTTTAAATTATCAGCTATTTCTATATCACCAGGTCTTCTAAAATTGTCTGCTCTGTGTAATATTGCTAACAGGAATAAAGCTTCTCCCTAGTGACTGGTGATAGGACAAGAGGAAACAAAACCAAGTTGTGCTGGGGAGGTTCAGATTGGATAGTAGGAAAAATTTCTTTACAGGAAGAGTAGTGAGGCCTTGGAACAGGCTGCCCTGGGAGGTGGTGAGGTACCATCCTCGGAGGTGTTAAAAAACAGGTAGACATGGTGTTTTGGGAGATGGGTTAGTAGTTAAGGATTGAGGGACAGATAGTTGGACTTGACGATCTTGAAGGTCTTTTCCAACCTTGATGATTCAATGATCCCATGATTATTAGGGAGAATCACTTGTGAGTGGCAATAAACTAAAAAAAGGAGCTACAGTCATTCTCTGTTCATACTTACAATTGTACCAGCTTTGCTTTACCGGGCACTTAAAGGTGACTGTGCACACACCCACCCAGACAAACATGGGAAAAAATTAGGTGAATAAGTGTAGATTAGAGCTTGCCTTCATGGGAACCTCCTGAGGCTGGAGTATTGGTTCTTGAAAACTGTGTCTGTCATGGCTACCTGTTATAGACCATGGGCTAGATATGGTTCCTCTAATGTCCCTTGTGAAAATTTCACAGTCTTGGTTACATCCCAATCAATAAAAAAGTTCACCAGTACAAAAAAGTGAAGAACTCATCTTCACTAGCTGGTTCAGTGGCAGGAGCTCATTGGTAGAGATCACGGAAACTTCTCTGGTATAAGCCAAACTTTCAAACACCTACACGTTGTTGTTTTCGAAACTTACTCAAGTCATGTTGTTGCCCAAAGGAGCTGGTAGGAACAGAGAACTGAGAGAAAGGTTCTTCTCCCCCTCTACTTTGCCCTGGTGAGAACGCATCTGGAATAATTGGGGATGGCGTTCAATAAGTCCAAGTGCCGGGTGCTGCACTTTGGCCACAACAATCCCATGCAGAGCTACAGGCTGGGGTCGGAGTGGCTGGAGAGCAGCCAAACAGAAAGGGATCTGGGGGTGCTGATTGATACCCGCCTGAACATGAGCCAGCAGTGTGCCCAGGTGGCCAAGAGGGCCAATGGCATCCTGGCCTGCATCAGGAATGGTGTGGCCAGCAGGAGCAGGGAGGTCATTCTGCCCCTGTACTCTGCACTGGTTAGGCCGCACCTTGAGTACTGGTCCAGTTCTGGGCCCCTCAGTTTAGGAAGGACATTGAGGTGCTTGAGCGTGTCCAGAGAAGGGCAACGAGGCTGGTGAGGGGCCTTGAGCACAAGCCCTATGAGGAGAGGCTGAGGGAGCTGGGATTGTTTAGCCTTGAGAAGAGGAGGCTCAGAGGAGACCTTATTGCTGTCTACAACTACCTGAGGGGTGGTTGTGGCCAGGAGGAGGTTGCTCTCTTCTCTCAGGCAGCCAGCACCAGAACAAGAGGACACAGCCTCAAGCTGCGCCAGGGGAAATTTAGGCTTGAGGTGAGGAGAAAATTCTTCACGGAGAGAGTCATTGGCCACTGGAATGGCCTGCCCAGGGAGGTGGTGGAGTCGCCAACTCTGGAGCTGTTCAAGGTGGGATTGGACGTGGCACTTGGTGCCATGGTCTAGCCTTGAGCTCTGTGGTGACAGGTTGGACTTGATGATCTATGAGGTCTCTTCCAACCTTGATAATACTGTGATACTGTGATATTTTGTCCAGTTCTGGGCCCCTCAGTACAAGAGGGACGTGGACCTGCAGGAGGGAGTCCAGTGTAGAGCAACGAGGATGGACGTGGAAGGAAGTGGAAGCACCTTCCTTATGAGGAAAGGCTGAGGGAGCTGGGTCTCTTTAGCTTACAGAAAAGGAGACTGAGGGGAGACCTCATTAATGTTTATAAATATGTGAAGGGTGGGTGTCGGGAGGATGGAACCAGACTTTTCTCAGCGTCATCTAATGATAGGACAAGGGGCAATGGTTGTAAGCTGGAACATAGGAGGTTCCACTTCAATATGAGAAGGAACTTCATCACAGTGAGGGGGACAGAGCACTGGAATGAGCTGCCCAGGGGTGTTGTGGAGTGTCCTTCTCTAGACATACTTAAAACCCGCCTGGATATGTTCCCGTGTGACTTGGTCTAGGTGATCCTGCTGTGGCTGGGGGATTGTATTAGATGATCTTTCGAGTCCCTTCCAACCCTAATGTTCTGTGATTACCTCATAGTTTAGAGGTTGGTTGGAATTTTTTTTTCTCCTCTGTTGAAGTTTGCTGGTGGTGTGAAAACACTTGAGTGAATAATGAAACAAAGTATGTGCAAGAATCCGTTAGACTAAAAGCCACAGAGTTACTTCAAAGGTTTTAGTGCGTCTTTTTATTTGCTTTTCATGTGCATTCATATGCATGGTGTTGTGTTTGCAAGACCATTCATGACAGAGGAATTCCAGAATACTTGCATGAATAAATATGAGCAAATGTTCATCAGATGTTCCTACCATGAGTGGCTTGCTCAGTCCTCTCTGCTTCTCAATGTTCATTGGCACAAACAAAACATACAGTGAATTTGAGGACTTTTTGTCAATAAATAATATTTGCAAGGGTGTTTTTTTGACTGTGCATGTTCTGACATATTAATGGAATGAGGTCATAGAAATATTAGCAAATACATTGAATTTCATATCCTTCCAGAATTAATCAGCCTGGTAGTTCACACCTGTGTTGGACCACAAGTAGCTGTGTAAATGTAAGGTGAATTTGAGTGTCTTGCATGCCTCAGAAATGTGACATTTTATGTAGCTGGGATCCAATTATTCAGATTTTTTTCTGTTTGACAGTTGGTTTTGTTAAATCCTTCTGAGGCCACAGAAGTTACCTTCAGGAAGAACAATTAGTATTAAGTGTAGGTGGCGCTAAGCCTGTAGGCATTATGCAAATATTAACTTGCTGCAGTTTCTGTAGAAGAGAGGGTGCTATCAAAAGCTGAAATCAGCACAACTAGGCATTTATTAAACTAATCTGTAGAGCATTTGGAAAAGCTGTGGCACACAACTTCGGGCTAAAGGCCAGATTATTCAGGAATAGTATTGTGGGTGAGCAAAATATTTTGGTTCTATAAAACAAATTTCTTACTGTGAGACCTGCATCGCTGACCTTGTTTTCTCTTTATCATTGCTCTCCTATATTGAACACCTTTCTCTTGTTACCATTTTTAGGATTTAAGCAATTAGCATGCCAAAAAAGAGGATATTAATTAGTAATAATAAACTGGCATATAATAATAAATGTATATATATCTTTACATGTCTCTATAGTTTATTATTGTATGTCAGTTCTATGTTTTTCTTGTTTGTGAGCCTGAAGTTTTCTTCGGCATCATCAGTAAGAGAGCACCAAATAACACCAGTGTCCTTTCAGAAAGGTGGGCTGGTTTCTTGGTGGGCGTTGAGGAGAACAAGAAGGCTCTGTGGTTGGATTTGAGCTCTGAAAGCCTGGGGAACTGTGGATTTTCTGTGGCCAGAGCTCAGCAGAACAGAGCTTTGTCTTAACTCGAAATGACTAGATCATGCCTTGTAGCTAGTCCTGGAAACCTGACCCTTGTCACAGGCTGACTACATCAATTTGCAGTAGATTGATGATGTATAGACTGAGGGTGCCCCAGGGGAGACCCAAGAAAGGTGTGAGAGGCATTGTATTGTTAATCCATACCCCTCATTAGCTGCTGCTTCACTAGATTTCAAGTGGCTGCTGGCTGGAGGACCTGGAGGGAGAATGTGGCCTTCTCTGATGTTGCCTTTTCAATGACAGGATGGTATAAGATACCTTTCTCCAATGCTTACTGCATCAAAACAGCCAGGATTCTTTATTTTCTTCTCTACCCTTCTTATCGAGCACCCAGAATTCCTAGATTTTCTTTGTATATTGATTTAAGGCTCTTGTCTCAACAGCCTGGGCTTTATTTATGCCCGATACATCTCTTTCTTGTCTCAAGTAGTGACAGGTATGTTACAGAAGCTGTAATCAATTTACCTTTCCCTACGAATTCCTCAGCTCCTTTGCTGTCCATGGAGGATGGCCAGTGTTTCTTCACGTACTTGGAGACACGTCACTTAACCTTTTCCTCACAGCACTAGGGTTTGGATTGGAGGAGGCTGAAGTCATAGACCTGGTTTCCATCACACAGTAACATCTTTGTCCAACTCCAATGGGGTTAATCTTAACTGCCAAGGAAGTTTTGACTGCCATCATAAAAATATTTGATTAGTGTTAATAATTTATTAAATTGGGTCATCGTGACGCTGCCAACGTGCTGGAAATCTCTCACCCATTAAAACATTAGCAGAAGCTGTAACACAATGAGACTTCTGTTCCACTTGATATTTCAAGACCGCATTCTTACAAGGCGGATTCTGCGGTGTTGCAGTGTGCTCTCATTAGGGCTGCATTAAAAGATGAAATATGGCAAATATTAAAGAAGCATGGGAACACCGAGCAGAGCACGGCGGGTGCCATTTTGTGGGCAGCTCCGCCGCACTCAAATTTCTTTTGCAGAGCAAACCTGGTTTTGCAATATGTGGAAAATCAAATTATTAGGTGAATAGTTAACCCAAAACAGGCCCAATGAGTTGGATATTTTAGGAGGCTGGGTGAAGCATGGTTAGAATTTTTCCTGAGATGGGAAAGCTGAGGTTGGGCTTGCTTGAGCTGAGGCTTGCTGTTCAGTTATACTAGAAACAAAGCCCTGTTTGTGGAAAGCATTAAGGCCTTGAGAATAGATTGACCAAATTTTTATTTGATCATTTACATCTGCCCTTGAATTGCCAGTGGTAGAAGCTCTCCTGTATTCCACCAGAAACACCTGCTCTCGCTCATGCAAGAGTTGCATGTAAAATGTTCGGTATAAATGGCCATTTCAACAATAATAAGGGTTTGCTTTACTTACCATGTGGATGGAAATGAAGTCTCAGTTTGTCTTTTTCAAGTTGCTCTTACTTGAAATTGAGTATACAGTTATTTTTTTAATCCTCTCTATTTAATATTTTTGTAGGAGCTCGAGTGTCTCAAATGTGTTTGCTGAGACTGCATCAGTGAAGTGCAGAAATGTTGACAAGCAAGAGCAAAGTTTTAGCTTTTCCATCCCAGTCATGAATAGAATTTAAGAATAATTTCAGTACCTGCTGTTGAAATTTAAACTAGAGCTTTTGAACTTTGGGACTGAACTATTTTGTAATTATTCTTAACAGCTGTGTCAGTTCCATCTCAGCCTTTTTGGTACCTGGAAACATATGATGGGTACATTATAGTGAAAGCTCTTTTTCAGTCTACAAGGGAGATAATCTAAGTTCATCATATCTGTATGTCCTAAGTGCCAAGTTTTCAAATGAAGAATGAATCCTTGAAGTTGAAGCAAGGAATGGAGTTCCTCCATTTCTTTTCATTCCTTCATTCAGCTGCATGGAGTCCGAATCTGAGATAGGTGACCTGAGTCAGAGGAGACGCATTTACAGTGAGGTTGATGACTCTGTAGCTTGGGTCTTCTATTTAGTCTCAAATAATTTCTTCTTCCTGCTATGAAATACAACTTTATGGAAAACTTTACCATACATCAGCCTTTTTGCAGGTCTCTGAACTTGAGAAAGTCCTTCTTAATAAGTTTTAGTGGCTGCTATGTCTTGTGAGATGTTGGCAAGAACCATGTAGCAAGAACACATTAAAATGCAGAAAATAATCAATTGTTTCAACATTAGAAAGTAGTAATTCATCAGCTCAATAAATTCTCCAAAGATGTATCCAATGCCTGAGTGGTCAGGGAACGGGCTGAGTGTAAATACTAAAATTCTGGTTCTTGAATCATCAGGAATAGTGACTCTTGCCTTTTTTATTTTTTAATGCTGTTGTTTGTCTTTGTAGTTGCTTCCCAATTACTATATACTGTTGCTATTACTGTGTCAGTAATGAAACTTGTTGAATGTTCTGAAACCTCAAAGTAGCCATACAGTGATTAATCACAACAGGAAGGCAAGGAGAGCAAGCTACTACTGCAAAGACATCAGAAATCGGGCTGTTTCCTCATGGTACAGAGTCCTACATGTGCTGTTATTTGGAACATCAAATATTTTGCATGTTCAGACTCACAGAATCATTAAGGTTGGAAGAGAGCTCCAAGATCATAAAGACCAACTCTTAACCCAGTGCCACCATCCTCCCTAGATCTGCATGATCAGTTCAAAGCCATAGGACAAGGGGGTCCAAACTCATAGCATTGTCTGCATAGGTCAGAATTTCCCAACCACTCTGCAGTTCAAAGTTGGAGCAAATGTTGGATGTTTTATTACTCACAAAGACTACTTACAAAGCCTTGGAATTGTTTGGGTAATCTTTTTCATTTGGTGTTGTCTTTTGTTTCTGCCTGCCCTACCTCGTTAGTTAACAAGTTTTACATCAAGAACAAGGCAGGAAAAGTAGAAAAGTGGCTGTTGAGTATTTTCTTACCTACATCCAAGCAAATTATCCACAGAATCTTTCTTTAAACTCCCATTCCCTTTTTTCTGCCTTGGTTTACAAGGAAAAGTTAAGGCAGACAAGGACACTCAAATTGTATCCTGCTTCTGCAGAAAGACTTCCTTGTGATGGTTGAGGTAGCACAGTCTTATGTGAGAACAACATGTGAAGAACTGGGGAATGAAAGCTGTTCCACAGGTAGTAAATATTTAGCTACAACTATTGGTATTGCAAGGACATTTTGAATGGGAAGTGTTGAACTTTGCTCCTTTCTAGTGCAGATTGTTATCTTTGTTGAAAGATCCCTTGGAGCTGCACCTGTCCTTTTATATGCAGCTGCACGTGACCTGTTGGAAATCTTTGTAGCATCAACAGTTAAGGTTATTGCTCATTTAGGGATTTGGTTTTTGTTATTTTGGGGGTTTTGTGTGGCTTTTTTTTTTTTTAAATAAAAATCTCTACTCTTTTTCCTTTCCTTCCTCCCTTTTACTCAAACTTGCAAACTGAAAACCACTTCCAGTGCCCCAGTTGGAGGAAATTTCTTCAGAGATCTGCCATCAGGTAATTTACAAGTTTCTTTCTGGTACAATAAAGATAGGAGAACCTTTCAGTGTAATTGCTTAACTAGGCAAATATTTATTTTAGATCTGCTCTAGGTTGTATTGCTCTACAGCACATTAGACAAAGTCTATATTGTGATGGAGGGTGGAACCTGGCAGCCAACTTCATTCAATTTTTTTATCAAAAACCACTCAAGGGGGTGGGACTTAACACTCCCATGGGAAATGGCAGAAAACTTGTTATTACCACTGATGGAGGGGTAGATTTTCCCTAGTACAGGTGTTGACAGACCATCCTGCTTCCTTTCTGGAGCACCCTCCAGAGCAGACCTTGCAGGATTCTCTCTGTTGCAAGCACTGGNGCCCCATGTTATTTTTACAGCATTGTGTAATCCAAAGGAAAACAGTACTTAGCAATCAGTGAGACTGCAGCCACATCCTCCCTTTTGGTGGAGAGTGAGCCCAAGGACAGGAGTGGGTCCAAGGGCTGGGCAGAGCAACCCATGGAGAGAGGTTTTTACAGCTGCTTCTGCTGTAACAGCAACGGTGGGGTCCACCAAACTGTAAAAATACTCTTCCATTATGGAAACTTGGTATTGGTCTGCCCTACAAAGGCTTTGTCCTTCAGATGGAAAGGCGAGCACGCTGCAAACCTAAGAGCACCATAGACATCTTAATGTAACTGAATTGATCCACTCTTGTGATTCAGAGCACCCTGGGGGGGAAAAAAAACCAAACATACACAGTTTTTTTCTGTCTCAAGCAGGGAAAAAGAGATTTGCTGCACAGTTATAGGGCAACTGGGAGAAACTGGGATGAAGTCTAGATTTCCTGATCTTTGTACTGCTTTCAGCAACATCCCAGCCCAGTAAAAAGCTGTTCACAACAGCTTTACTTAACCTGCATAACACAAAATAAGTAGTTAAAAATACATTCCTGTGTTTTAGATGCCACTGAAGGCTTTCCATTATAACCCCATTAAGAATACTTCCAAAAGAGAGATGTGGGATTATTTTATGTACGTGCAAGAGAATTTCCCTCTTCTGGCTGCTTGTTGAGGAGTGTGCCAGGTTTCTGCCCTCGGTGCCTCCAGCTTAGATTCTATCAGGTTCGTCACAGGGATTGTGTTTCTAAATCTGGGTCTCAGAGATCTGGGAATTGATAGTTCTTGTAAAAGGAGTTACCTTGTGGGAAGGAGACCTTTATTTTGCACTTATGGACCCAATCATGATGGCACAACTGATAGAGCTACATGAGAATGTGAGAAAAGCCTTGGCCATCCATAAGTCACCAGCTTAAGCAAAATCACTAATGTATCTGCAAGGGAACCCTTGCCCTTCATATTTCTGTTGCTATTCACCAAGTGTTAAGTGGAGTTCAAGGTTTTTGATGGTTTGACTGCAGTGTGGTTGGTGGTCTAATAGGACAGAGCTCCTCTGCCACAGGATATTCAGTCCTGTGTATTTAGGAAGGCAAAGAGTGGCGTAAAGGTGGCATCCATTTCCTTTTTGTGGGTGAGAAGTGAAACAGAGAAGACCAACATATCTAGTCTGAAGTCTGTTGTTCATGCAGAACTGGATATTGGAACATTGTCTCCAAGTCCAACACAGCTCTGATTTAATGCACTGTTTGCATGTGCTTGAAGAGGATCTTTTTCCAGTTCTTCATTTGTTTGTTTAGACTCAAACCTAATCCTAAACAAACGCTGTTTTGTCCGGATCAGATAGCAGATGCTGGATGCAAAATGTAATCTGAGGCTGAGATCCTGTTTGGGTTTTCTGTTTGTTTGCTTGTTTTTAGTTCTAACACTAGGAAGCTTTTAGGGATGTCAAAAACAAAAAGGCCCAAACAAAAAACATTCCAACAACCCCAGCTCTGACTTATTCTATTCCACTGAATAGAACATGGAGAGGGGGTATCGCTACAAGGCAAAGTATCAAGACCCACATGTTCATTTTCCTGTAAAGGATTTCCTTCTCTCCAGTAGCATCCCATGAAGGCACAAATCCTGTTTGAGAATAAGACTGAGCAATGTTTTTGTACATTCACAGACAACACAGTAAATTGAGGCAAATCTTCAATCCACTACTGCTTTGTAGAGCATTTGGAATCTATAGAGAAACATCTGACAGGTGACCCTGTGTTTGTCGTTGCTGTTCAGATCAGACCCTGTTTCTTGTGAGACACTTTGGAAATCAGGGGAGGAGTCTTGGGAGACTGCATCACTTAGAGCTGGCTCAATTTTTAAGATAGACCCAGCCTCAAAGATAACTTGGGCTCCTGAGGGCTGCGTCTGGATGAGTTTTGAATGTCTACAAGGATGGAAACTCCTTGGTCCCCCTGGGTGCCTGTTCCAGTGTGTGACCACTCTCACAGTGAAAAAAATTTTCCTAACATCTACTTGGAATTTTCTTGGCTGCAACATGTGTCTGTTGCCTATTTTCCTTCAGAAATTCTGGCACAGTCGTCCTTAAAAGCATCCATTACATAAATGAACAAAATGTGAAGATCTCCCTTCACTTTCTCTTCTCGTGACTGAACAAATCCTGTCCTCTCAGCCTTTCCTCTTACATTCTGTGCTCCAAATCCCACCAGCAGACCGGCCCTGTGATCCAAAACAAAACCTCCAGTTCATTTGCACTCTGTGTCTCAGCTTTCAAGACCCCAGTGCAGGCCAGACACATGGGGTGAGTTAGTTCCCGGCTTGAAGGGAAACGCATTGGCACGGACACAGGATACCTTGTCATTAATGTAATTTTTGGCAGGTACCTTCACTCAGAGCAGTGTGGTGGATGCCAAAAGCAAAGTGTGGTGCAACTCAACGTTCCTCACATGCTGTGTTCAGACCTTCAGTCCAACCACACTGTCTTGGCTTCTCCTCTGCCACATGGCAGTGCACATCCGAGATGAAAATTCACTCTGTTGTCCAGTAAACAACTATTTCACCTTTGAGTGGTCCTGTAACTTCTGAGTTTCAGTTTAGTTGTGTGAATGCCAAGTATTGCTCCCTTTATTCCAAAATATTCAAAAAAATACCGAAAGTGTTTGGAATAAAAAAGGTACACGTGGTTTGAGTTATTTTGCAGCATGATTCTTCACTGATTTCCTAGATAAAATTGATTTCAGCTTCTAAAAGTCTTTGCTGGACCATTTCTGTCACAAGCTTTTATCTCACTTGTTCCATTGGAACCTGCTTTTGTTGTAAACAAGGTTTCAGAGATGTTTTAAGGACAGAGTAAATGTCCAAACAGAGAAAACAAAGCCCAGTTGTGTAGAAAATTTATTTGCGGAGTTGTTTTATTGCCATTAGCAGTGACATTGAAGATGCCCATAGCTAAAATCTGGAGGAGAGCCACCGCTGTTGAGGTGGTTTTGGCACCAGAATTTAGGTTTAACCCATGTTTAACTGATGGAATTTATGTTCCTCTGTTTCTCAGTTCCTAACTCACTGATTGATGTTCTTCAGTGAGTTGTGAACCTGCTTTCTGGTGTTTACCTAAAAACTATTCCTTTCAGTAATTTTTGTGTAGCCGTGTATGATGTGTTAAAAACCTTATTCAAGTTGAAATACATCTACCCCTCTCCTGTGGTGTACTAAATCAATTCTACTGGATCAAATTCTATTAGTCCAATTTACAAACTTAGTATCCCATCTGTGCCATTCAGAAGGACCAACAGTCCTTCTTGTATATTGTGAAAGGAATCACATGGAAATATAATATTAGTAAAATATCTTTGGGATCTGTGTCTAGTCCAGCATTCAAAGTTCCAACCAGAAGCAGAAGCAGTATCAAATGGGTTTGGAGCACCTGCTGAGCGTGTCTGTGGACACTTGTGTTAGCTTTGTGTGCTTTTATGTTGCGGTTGTGCACGTTTTTGTTCTCACTCAGGACATGTTTATCTGAGAAGAGTAGGTTGTGCTGGGACATGCACTGTGGCTACACACTCATCTTGCTTTTCGGCCTCCAGTTTGTGTTTTGTATTTAAATCTCTCTGGCTTCTCTTATGAATTATTGGCATGATCTGCAATGTGGTTAGTGGTTCATGGTTAACAGGTTAATGATTGGACTGGATAATCTGGAAGGTCTTCCAACCCAGGTGATTGTATGCTTCTGTGGATGAACCTGGGGTAAATAAGAACCCCAATATTTTAGTGTTATCTTATTGGGTGACTAAAAAATTCCTTGTCCTGTCACTTCAAACTGGCAATTAAGAAAAACTTTACAGGGATTTTTTAACTCTACAGGGTTGTTTGGTTTTTTTCTGCTCATGGTATACAGAAATCTAGGGATGCATGAGTTGTACTGTAGGAGCCGTCCTACCTTTCACTGCTTTCTAGTCTTTGTGTGAGGACGTGGTACATCCTTCAGACTAAGGATGAAGAACCGAGATAATGACAACTCCTAATGAAGAGTGGTTGACATTGCTAGGAAGGTAGATTAAATTATCTTAAGACACCTTAAGTTGTCTCCTTATCCCATGGAGGTGGCTGAATCATCGTGCCTGGTTGTGGCTTGGCAAGAGTAGGGTTATTGGTTGGACTTAATGATAATCTCCGGGGTCTTTTCCAACCTGAATGATTCTATAACCTTATTATTTTAAGGGGTGTGTGTGTATAAGCTACTACATATTATGGATGTAGAAGAGTTTGAAACTGTCCTATGTTGTACATTACATCATGCCATAATCTTTCTGAAAATCTGGAGGGCATCTCATAGAGATGAGATGAATCTCACATGGTGATTGGATTCCAGAACTAAATGTTGGATTACATGAGTCAATTGATTTGTAGCAACTCCCAGCCTGGGAGAGTCCCTCTATGAAGTCAAACATGGCCACCACACGTGCACATAACTAGCTTTGCTCACATGAGCCCTTCAGTTTGTTCTATTTAGATATGTGCATGTGAGGCTGCAATGCCATACCCTAAATGATCAAAGAAGTAATCCAAGTGCCAAATGCTTTCATTCAAGCACACACATAATCCTTAACATCCCAAGCAGTATTTTAATTATCCACTGAAAGCAATAAGTGTTAGGGTCTGAAACAGATTATACATCTAAAAATCACTTGGGCTAATTAAATAATTTAGTTTCCATTCATGTCCTGTTGATTCTTTTTCTCCTTTCATTAATTTTGACCCACAGAAAACCTCACTAATATCACCCTTGGTGACTTTGCTCTAATCCCCACAGAGGGCTGGATATTACTTTCAACTCAGTCCTAATTAACAGAGTATGGTCTTTATAGAAATCAGAATGTTTCTGTGTATGACATGTCAAAACAGATTGTTGTTGTGTGCTGTCATTCTCACAATATTGTTCTTGTCTGTGTCTGGTGCAGGCTTTAATTTTAGGAGGTGTCTTAGGCACATCATTGGGTGTTAGGCATTTTAGCACGTCCTTTGTTTAGTTATTGGAATAGAATAGCAGCAATGAGTCTTATTTCAAACGAATCATTCTCTGCTGCTAATATCTAAATGTGGTTTTATCCTCAGTCACTGACACTAAATGGATTTGTGTGGAATAATAAAGCATTCTGATAAAATGAGTATGGATTCTGCATTGAATTTGGTTGTTTTCAATGTGTGTATCCTTTAGACAGGTTGATTTTTAGATGCCTCGTGTGGATAGGCCTTGGTTATGGAACTGTTATTTAGGATAGAAGGGAAATGGGATCAACTCATACCAGAGAAGGTTTGACTGGAAAAATGTGTTCACTGACAGAGTGGTCTGGCATTGGAACAGACTGCACAAGAAGCAGTAGACTCACTATCCCTGGAGAAGTTCAAAAAACGTGTAGATGTGGCACTTCAGGACATGGTTTAGTGGGTGTAGTGGTTTTTGATAGTTGAATTTGATGATGTTAGAGATCTTTTCCAGCCTTAATAATTCAATGATTCTAAGGCTACATAATCTCCTAGAATATATTTAAAGGTAAACAAATTATACTTTGAGATTCTGAATCCACAAAAGCTACATCATGTTTAAATGGGAGAAATGATATTTTCTGGCCAACTGCAATAAAAGCATCCCAGAATTCAGCAGAAGTTTCTGCCACCAAACTGCACTGCTGGACCTGATTCTGTAACTCCCTTTGTTAACTCAAACACATAGATAACTTTGTTTTCAAAAACAACTAGCTTATGTGTTGGAATGCTTCAATCTTTGGGTGCTCACATGAACATGCACAAAACCAGATTCTTTTCTTTTGATTGTAGTCTGTTAGGTAAAAATAAAAGTCATTTAGACCACAACTTCAAGTGTCATCCCTTTAGATGAATAAAAGTTAGCTGGTTGTATCTGAGATGTGCCTGAGGCAGCATGGACTACCGCTTGAGATGCTTGAGGGACACCTGGGCTCAGCACTGATCTGTTGACCCCAGGCAAAGTGCTTCCTCTCTCTGTTCTTGAATTCATACACCATAGACAGTGCTCAAGGCTGTCTTTGTCACATGCTTTCAGATCTTCTGATGAAAGGAGCTTCACAGAAACAATAATAACACTATTCACTGAGAATTTCATGTTGTGGCAAAGTTATTTTCCAGGTTAGTTCAAATGGATTCAGGAGTTCTGGAACCAGGAAGCACAGTATATCCTCTAGGCTAGTCTAGCTCTAAGATGGAACAAACTTCATCTGAAACTTGTTGTGCAAAGCAGACCCTTTGTAAGTCTATCTCCTAGAAAGACTCTTAATATCTGATCTGTTATCTGCTTATTCTGATTGAGATAGGCTCAGTTCTTTGTTGCTCCCCACCCCCCTAATCTTGCAGAAACCTAGTCTTTGAACTCTTAATTCCTGTCACATCAGGCTGACATAGACCTACAGGATCAGAAGTTGCAGTGGGGGTCGGATGGTTGGACATAATGTCTTGTATAGCCTGATTGTGTAGATCTCATATCTTTAGAAAAACAGCGCAAAAGTCATGCCCTGCTTTGTTCTGTTTGCTTTGAAAACCAGAGAATGGACTTGCCAGAACAGTGTGTCCAACTGGAGGCTGATGAGGTGAGATGCTAGGCAAACATTAAAGATGCATTTTATACCAGGAATGAATTGTTCATGGATATAGCAGGTGAGAAACCAGACAAAATCTTCGTCACTGCACAGTGTGCTTCAGTACAACCAGTTGTTAAGAGGAAAGAAACAGGTGAAAGTTGACTCTATGCGGTGTTGAGCTATCCAGAGAAGACAAGGGAATAGATGGTTATCCTTGTAATGAGGCACAGAAAAGACAGGAATAGTCTGATTTCAATGTTCATGGTGGTCAGGTAAAGCCTTTGCACTGAGAAAAACAGACAGAAGGCAGGTATTTTGTGAGGGAGTGGAACCATTTCTAATACAGAGGCTGAATAGATTGTAGGAATAGGGAATAGGCAGGACGTCTCTCACTACATGGCTTTAAAACAGGAATTATGTAAATGACCAGAACAGTGTAAGAATATTTGATGGCTATGAAGCCTTCTGAGCTCCATTTGAAGCACTCTTCCTATGATTCCTCTGTGAAGTCCAGATTGCCTTGTGCAATGTTGATGTAATGATGTAAATAAGACCTTGGTGCAGTCAGCTGTTAAAGTTAAGGGTTGTCTAGCTGCAGACTGACAAGTTGAAAGTTTGGTTTGTATAAAACAATCAAGCTCATAAAAATAGACTGTCCCAAGCGGGGACAGTTCAGCCCTCAGAGGAGGAAGAACCAAAACCTTTGAAAATAGCCACAACGTGCCAATAGCAGTGGGACTCAGAAGCATTTTCAGCAACAGCATGAGCACAACTCATAAATCCTAGTGTAGTAAACACCACGTAATGCTACTGGCTTGCCAAAGGCTACCAAGGCTTTTACCTCACCTAGGCAAGCAGAAGGAAGTTTCCCATCCTTGGATTCTGTCATGGAACCTGGATGCCATGCGAGATGAGTTGTGTTCTGTCACTTCATGTCACTTCATGTGTTGCATGAAGTGTTGTGTTCTGTCCACACTCAGAAAAAGATAAAAGTGTTATCTATCAGGGCAATACAATATTTTCTAAAAAACCTCAAAACCCTCAAATCCCACAAAAAAAATCCAACCCAAAAAGCTTTTATCAAAAAAAGCTGGATAAAAAGCTGGGAAAAAAAAAAAAAAAAAGTTTTATGACATGTTTTGCTCTGCATTCTAGTTAGATAAATAATTGACAAAAGTCTGGTTTTCCAGTCAGCTCATGCTGCCAGGCTTACAAAAGCTTTTTTTGCTCTGTGGAAAAACAGCAGGAGGAGTTGATGAAATACTAACTTGTCCCGTTAAACTTATGGAGCCAGGAGGGAATAGAAACACCAACAGATCTGCAAGGATGATGTTCCCAGCGTGCCCTGAACTCACTCAGTGTGAGGAACAGTGACACTGCTGTCTTCACATAGCACTGACAGAGCTGCTCTGCTCATTAACCTTTGGTGAAACAAGACATCACTTTGTTCACTGCAAATGCTTCTTGTTGCCAGTGCCTGAAGACTGGGCTTGGTCTTACCAGCTATTGTTGAAAATACTCCCTCGTTTCCATCTTTTTGCAGACCATGGAGATTTATAAGTATTGATCATTATCAGACTGTGCAAGAGTGTTTAATTTCCACATCTTTTAATTATTTTCATTAAATATATTTCTTTTCAAGTGTAATTTGTCTATATTTAAATTCTTGAAAATGTGAAGCCTTGGTGTGCAACAAGATGCTGCTGTGAGCTCCAGAATGCACTTGAGTGAGCCCATCATAAATTTTGAGACTACTGGACCTACTGAACAGTATTTATAGCATTTGGAACGCTATGTAGTAGGAGCACAGTGCTGCTTAACATTGTGACTAACATCGTGATTGAACAGGGTCTAGCCTGGATCAATTCAGTGGCTGTTCATCAGCATTGGCCTCTATTCTCAACATCAGGAGCCCATCTCGCTGTCCTGTGAGCAGTAAACGTCATGTTGCCCAGTTGAAACCAAATCCTGAGTGATAGTTCTAGTCTGGGAATAATTTATGCCAAGAACTATTATTTTTGCTTAGTCTTCACTCTATGTGCTAAATACATTAATTTTGCTGTGAGAAGGAAGAATTTTGGTTCCTTACTCGAGTATATAAGTGTTCTGTGCTGAAATACTGTGAGATCAGAGCTGTGTGTTCTCATGGTTGTCTTCATTTGTTATTTCAGTGAACAGGATCTCAATATTTACAGATGGCCTCTAGTGACACACCTTCCACTTTACTCTCCCCCAGCCCTTTTTTTCCCTTGCATTAGGTGATGCTGCAGGTTTTGCATTGATTATCTTTGTTTTCGGCTTTAGGTTATTCACATATTTGTAATAATTACAGCTGTGATTGCAACACCTTGGGAAGCAGTTGAAGATAAGAGATGAGGGTTCTTCTACTTGCAGTTGTACACAGGAGGGTTGCCTCTGCTCAGAGGCTGGAATTCTGGCTCAAGGCTGTGTCAGGCCTCAAGGGGTGCTGAGTGAAAAACAAACTTAATTGTCTTTAAAAAAAGAAAAGATTTAAAGGAAGAAAAGTAAAATCACCTTGAAAATACAGTTTGTCTGAGATGCAGCAGCACTGAGAGGAAGCAGCAGAGGTGAATGTGAAAGAAATTATAAGTAGATGAGACACAGGCAGAAGTGTTTTGATGGGAAACACAGGAAATATTATTAATTTGTTTAACACTGAGGTGCATCTGCCCCTTCTTGAGTGATGAAAGCCTGGGAGACCGAACCAACCCCACTAGAGCAGCTTTAAAAGATGAGCACGTGAAATATATGCAATAGCAGATTTACATGAAATATGACCAGCAATACAATAGAAAGTGCATCTGAGAACGGTTGGGGAACATGACCGAGCCCAGCCGATGTAGAGTCCTTGAAAGGTGGCAGTAAATAGGCTCCTTTAAAGGCTTTCACCTGTTGCTCTAAATCATTCCTAGCCCATGGCACGTCTGCCAGCACAGTGACCCTTGGTGTGAAGCATGGAACATCAAAGGAAGAAGCGAGAGGATCAGGTCTCAAGTAGGCGTTGCACCCTTGTTATGGCTAAAAGAAGTGTCAGTAAGTTATGAAACAGGTGTAATTGAGATGGTGTAAGCCCTGACGTGAGGAACCCCACAAATACCAGTAGGGCGGGATGCTCTGTTTGCGCAGAATGGTGCAGGGGGCAATTTAAGAGATTGTTTAGGATTTTTTTTTATGTTATCTTGAATATGTATATGTAAGTGCAGTAAAAGCACTGCTTGACCATGTTATTTGTATTACTTTTAGGTTTTTTTCAGTCCAAGAAGGATTTCCAGTCTCTGACACTACACAGAATCACAAATAAAAATAAGATTTTTAGCTTTTATCAGTCAGGTTAATTGTTTTGCAATGCCATCTAGCATCTCTGCTCCCTAGTTCGAGGGTGGTTCCAGTGAAGCATTTTCTGTTTTCTGCTGAAATGACTGTTTTCTCTGGACATACACACTCGCCACTTCCCTCTCTTCAAATGTTCCTCATTTGCTTTTAGGTACAGCATGTACCGACTGGTTTTTAAACAGTAGAACTTGCTCCCTGGAAACAAGCTGTAGTTAAGAAATGGAAGACAAGCCCATTTCCAGTCAGAGCCAATGTGGCTGCAAACACACAGTCTCTGGGTGTCTAATATCACTTGACTCTGAGCTGTGTAATCTGTTGTTACTGAACCAGAAAAAACAGCCTGTTATGAAAGTTTTATCACTTCTGATCACCCAACCCTAACATCAAAAAGTCCTTGAACAATAATAGAAGCACTTCCACAAAACCTCTTTGGAGGAAGCAGTTTATAGTGGATTTCTCTGAATGTTTTAAGAATTAAACAGATTCATGATGATGCTGATGACATGAGTGTGATGGTGACCTCGGGTCTTCCAATATGGTGTTAGACATTACTAACTTGGAGAACATTCGGTCTCGTCCTTATAGAGGGCCTGAAGAACTCGTGCTTTCACAGCAGTGCCTGTGATTGCAAAGAAAGATAACAGCTATCTGCCCTGTGCTTGTACATATTTATGTCACAGCTACCTCACCAACACTGACAGAACCCCTGCTGCAGCCATTGAGCTTTTCATTCGTGAGTGTCCTTGGGGTTAAAATTCTGTTGAGCAGGGAGCGTGGTGTTTGAAGTGATTTTTTTAGTATTTCAGTCATGATTGCCTTGCAAAGTTGGTCATTTTTTATTGTTTTAAGATTGCTTGGTGTTTATTTTTCTTGCAGTAAAGCACTTAGAAGGGGAGAGCAAAAATAAAATTCAGAGTAGGAAGAAAAGATTTTGTAGTCTTCTGAGTGTGGCCAGAACCTGGCTCTGCCTAAAACCCTTTCGAAAAGTGATTTCCATGAGTCAGAAATGCTTCCTCTGGTGTTCCTGTGTACTTTTTCGTGGGGTTTGTGCTCCAGTGTGTGTCACAGCAGTTCAGGTTTCACAGTGCCCTTGAGCAAAGTGGGTTTCTGAGATAAACAGCAGCCTGGGGCTGCACTGCAATGCAATGCAACCCTGACTGCATAGCTGTGCTGATTGCATTGATGTGAGAAAGCTGGGTGAGGGCCAGTAGCACGTGGACCCCGTGGAGACATGATGGACTCAGCTGGGGAGGGAGCAAGGGCATGTGCTGGCAGCTGGAAGTGCATGATGATCATGTTCAGCTCCAGAGACAGTCAATTACAGTAATCAACACTTATTTGGGTCACTGTGGCCAGATGCTCCTCTGACAGGAAGTGTTGTCCTTAAAGTTAGAAGTCAAGTTTGGACTTGATCTTAAAAGGCTTTTCCAAACAAACCTATCATTCTAAAAAAAAAAAACAATCAAAGGAACCACCATTTTTCAAAAAACCACTGCTACCTAGCCATCCAAATATAGCTTCATACAGTTCTTTGGAAGATGATGTTCAATGACAGAGGATGCAACATCTTGTTTCACGCTTGACATCATTTACCATTTTCAATTAGCCTGATTTTGGTCTTTCCGAGGTGAACATGAGTCAAGAAGATGTGGCTGCTCCATCCCTAGAAGTGTTCAAGGCCAGGTTGCATGGGGCTAGGGGCAATCTGAGAGGTATCATGTAGGGATGCAACTAGAAAAGCCAAGGCCTCCTTGGAATTAAACCTTGCAAGAGAGGTCAAGGGCAACAAAAAGGGCTTCTTCAGATACACAGCAGGTAAAACTAAAACTAGAGGCAATGTAGGCCTCCTGCTGAATGAGGTGGGTGCCCTGGAGACAGAGGATACAGAGAAAGCAGAGATACTGAACACCTACTTTGCCTCTAGCTATACTTCTGGGGGCTGTCCTGATATCAAGCCCCAGACTGCTGAGGCTCTAATGGAAGTTGAGGCAAGAGAGGAGCTTGTCTTAGTTGATGAGGAGTGGGTTAGGGATAAGTTGAGCAAACTGGACGTACACAAATTCATGGGCACAAATGAGATGTACCCGCACGTACTAAAGGAGATGGTGGAAGTCATTACTAGGCCACTCTCTGTCATCTTTTCTAAGCCATGGGACTCAGGAGAGGTGCCTGGGGACTGGAGGATAGCAAATGTCACTCCAATCTTTAAAAGGGGTAAGGAGGGAGAACCCAGGTAACTATAGACCGGTCAGCCTCACCTCCATCCCAGGAAAGGTGATGGAACAATTTGTTCTAGAGGCTGTCTCCAGGCACATGAAGGACAGGAGGGTCATTAGGGACAGTCAGCATGGCTTCACAAAGGGAAGTCGTGCTTGACCAACCTGATAGCCTTTGATGAGGGCATAACCAGATGGATAGATGATGGCAGAGCAGTTGGTGTGCTCTATCTTGACTTAAGTAAGGCATTTGACACAGTCTACCACAGCATCCTCGCAGACAAACTGAGGCAGTGTGGTCTTAGATGATCGGGTAGTGAGGTGGATCATGCACTGGCTGCAGGATAGAAGCCAGAGAATAGTGGTCAATGGGACAGAGTCTGGTTGAAGGCCTGTATCTAGTGGAGTCCCCCAAGGGTTGGTAGTGGGACCAGTCCTGTTCAATCTATTGATTGATGACTTGTTTGAGGGATTGGCATGCACTGTCAGTCAGTTTGCCGATGACACATAGCTGGGTGGTGTCGCCGACACCCCTGCAGACTGTGCTGCCATTCAACGAGACCTGACAGGCCGGAGAGCTGGGCAGAGAAAAATCTAATGAGGTATAACAAGGGTAAGGGTAGAGTCTTCCATCTGGGCAAGAACAACAAGCTGGGGACTGACCTGTTGGAGAGCAGTGTAGGAGAAAGGCACGTGGGGCTCATGGTAGACAGCAGAATGACTATGAGCCAGCAATGTGCTCTTGTGGCCAAGAAGGCCAACAGCATCCTGGGTTGAATCAGAAGAGGAGTGGTTAGCAGATCAAGAGAGTGTTTCCTCCCCCTCTACTCTGCCCTGGTGAGACCACACCTGGAATATTGTGTCCAGTTCTGGGCTCCTCAGTTCAAGAGGGATGTGGAGCTGCTGAAGGGAGGCCAGAGTAGAGGAATGAGGATGCTGAAGGAAGTGGAGCACCTCCTTTATGAGGAGAGGCTGAGGGAGCTGGGTCTCTTTAGCTTGGAGGAGACTGAGGGGTGACCTCATTAATGTCTACAAATATTTGAAGGGTGGATGTCAGAAGGATGGAGTCAGGCTCTTCTCAATGTCATCTAGTGATAGGACAAGAAGCAATGGGTGTAAGCTGGAACATAGAAGGTTCCACATCAATATGAGAAGGCACTTCTTACACCTGCTAAGGGTAAGGTGTAACTTCTCATTGCCCCTTTGTCCTACCACAACGGTTATCAAAGAGGGTGGGAAGAGTGCAGTTATAGAATCATTAAGGTTGAAAGAGACAATCAACTGTCAAACCTACCCCACCATGCCCACTAAACCATGTTTCCAGATGCTAGATCTAAATGTTATTTGAACACCTCCAGATTTGGTGACTCTACCACCTCCCTGGGCAACCTGTTTCTAGATGTGAGGGGAGGGGGAAAATTGATTGTCCAAACTCAGATTTTCTCAGAAGTCATCTAACCTAAAGCTTTAGAGTCCCTGGCTGTAGGTTATAGGCATTTATATTTATTTGGTTGTGATACTGTGACAGGAGCTCCAAGCCCATGCTCAGGTCTGAAAGGGTCGAGTTGAACTGTTCTGTGCTGTAGACAGAGCTCTTGGAAGCTGCCTGGAAGCTGGGAGGTTTTCCCTACTGCCAAAAATCCCTGTTTGAAATGCCAGCTTGTAATTTTTCATCATCTCTTTTCACATCACTGCTGATTATCATCGATACTGGCTTGGACAAGGAGACGCTCTCCTATATAATCACAATGATACCACAGTGTACAAACATCACCAGGGCAACCTTTCTTCCTGCCATGCTCTGCACATTTTTGCAACGGCTGCTTCTGCAGGACAGATGAGCTCCAACACTTCATGGGTTGGTGCCCACAGACCCAAATTCTTGGCAGCAGTGGTGAGGTTAATTACTTTCTATTAAGGTGAAGTCCTGGCTCACAGAAGACTTTTCCTGGTGACTCTGACACAGCTCGGATTACATCGTTTGAAAAAGCAGTGACTGTGCAACAAAAGAATGTGTCCTGCCAATTTCTGAACCTTTGATTTCAGTTGCTGTTGTCCTACTTAGCATCGCATGTTGGCTTAATGGTGTCTGGCAGCGGTGTGCTGGTCCTACCCACCTGGGCTTGGCTTCACCTAGCCTCTAACTTATAAGTGAGTTGTTATTTTATTTACTGGCTAGTTCAAACTCTGACTGTGCTGCAAAGAAAAGTTAAGACAGTTCAACTAAATTAGTCTCCTTGACTTCAAGGAAGTTGATTACAGCAATCACATGCGGAAGAGTTTTCAGCATCAAATCTCAGTTACACTTAAAATTCAGCAAAAGTGTCAACTGGAAAGTTTTCCAGAGGAAAGAGTGAATACAATCCCAAGGACCAGCCCCACGTTAAATAGTTCTGCTCCTTGAATACAAACAGCTGACGATTTCTGCATTAGCCAAGACAAATAGGTCTCCTCGCAATTTTTTTCTTTGCTGGCAAAATCTAATTTTTAGCAATTCATATGAGAAATGCTACTGGGGCAGCATGGAAGGGGAATAGATCTGACAATGATGGGTTGCTTCAGAATACAGTTTAGTATATTGATGCAGTTTAGTGTCTTTAGATCACATCTAGTTCCAAGTGCCGCTCTGTTAGTTTGTAGCACGCAGGGACAATCAAGTCTCTACGTTTCTTCCATGATGTTTTTCCTTTTGTAGCACAAGGCTGGAATGAGACTAGTGTGACAGGGAAAGTGTGTTTCTGCAATGCCAGAAAAACAAAAGTATACAAAATTAAAGTTTTTAAGTGGAAGAAGTTAAAAAACCAAATAACTTTCTCTGATGATTGAAATCAGATTTTATTTTTTTTCCTTGAGGATGGTGAAAAAAATAAAATAGAGGGAGCAGAGTCTCCACAGATGTCCTTTTAATGCCCTCTTTTATTACCTTTCTGTGATGGAACTCTTCTTCCCTGGTCTTTTTACTTCTATTGGCAAGTAATCCCAGCCTGTTAATCCTGACCCTTCAACTCTCCTACACTATAATTAACTTCCAGTGTCTCATGACTCTGATTTTTCTGTATTAAATGCCTGCCTTGTTATCCACTCAGTGCAGCATAAAACATGGGTTTGACAAAGAATGAAGTGCCCTGCTTGGGAGAGAGCTTTGTTCAGCCATAAGGCAAATAAACCCTATTTCCAGGACTTATGTGACATTAAAGGTTTGTTGATATAGAGAAATTTAATCCATCAAATGCTTAACAAAATAAGTACTTTCAGCTAAATTCACAGACTTGCACTAAATCTCTGCTCATTTAGATTGTAGGATTTTCCTCTAGTTTAACTTAATGAATTTTAAAAAAATGTATATTTTTAAAAATCACCTAAATCACTGTTTTCTTTTTTGTTTTGAATATGAGTTTAGCTGATGAGTAGATCTTGCATGATCCATTTTGTAAGACGATTTTCAACAGAAAACTAATGATTCTGCTTACATAACAAGAACATTTGAAATAAGTAAATCTCCTTTCAAGAGAAAAGCTGAACAGCTCACGGGGCAAAGAAACTTTCTTAAACTTGGAGTCCAATTCTTCATGTTTAACACTGGAATGACTTAAAAATTCAAAATCAAAACTCTCTGGCAAGTGGAGCAGGGAGGACAGGATCTTACATTTCTAAAAGCTTAGAAAACTAACTTTTTGAAATTAAAGTAAATCAGCTTGTTGCTGTTTTCTCAGGTTTTGATGACAACAAAGATTCAGATATTTAAGATCTGGTTTCTGTGAGAAGTTACAGAGATGTCATTGCTTAGATGAATAAGGTGCATTTTAATTCACTTTCTGCTAAACAGACCTTTTGGATTTCTTGGCAGCTCATCAGGAAAAACAGAGTAAAAAAGACAATAGGTTGCCAAAATGCAAAAAACTTGGATTTACATCTATCCCCACCAGGAATCTGTATTTCAAGCCATCGTGAGGATTTTTAATTTTTTATTTTTTTTTTTTATTTCTCATGGCTTTGGTTCAAGTGAAAAGGAGAGAACAGAAAAATCTGAATTCTAAAAATTTGGAAGGGCTTGTTCACTGTTCAAGTGGTAGGAGAAGGTGAATGCGTCCATTTATTGCAAAATGTTGGTCTGTCTTGATGACACACCCCTTCTAAAGGACTTGAAAAGAAAAGAGCCTCTTGAAAAGCCTTTATGTGGCTGTAGACACTGAAAACTGAGGCTTTCGCTGGTAGAGTCAATGAGAATCTGAGATTCCCTTCCAGTAAATGCTTCAGACAGTTGTTT
This sequence comes from Rhinopomastus cyanomelas, assembly GCA_013400115.1. Taxonomy (NCBI): domain Eukaryota; kingdom Metazoa; phylum Chordata; class Aves; order Bucerotiformes; family Rhinopomastidae; genus Rhinopomastus; species Rhinopomastus cyanomelas. The sequence continues at coordinate 181,397 of VXBP01002717.1, read as the reverse complement.
TCTTCCAATAAAAGGTGAACACTCATGAGTAGCTTCTTCAGTTGAAACTAAGCTCAGCCTAAGAGAACTGTGGCACTTGTAAGCATGGTTAATGCTTGAATCAGTCAACAAAGCACATCATAACTGCTTAATTGTTCGCAAGCCCGAAGTCCTCTGTTGTTGGTTTGTTTGGGTTTTCTTTTAGGCTCTAGCCTTACTTTAAATAGGACTATTTTAAATAAGATTACTATATTAAATAAGACTGGTGCACATACGGTAGTGGTACACAGGAATTTTCTTGAAAATATTGAGAATAAATAGCTGCCCCACCAAATTCTCTATTTTAAGCAAAGAAATGTGTAGAAGAAGCATTTTGTGTGTGACATAAATCTCGTATCTCTAAATCTAAAAATCAAATGGGAACCACTGAACAGGGAATGTGCTGTGGTGACAGTGAGCTGGATTTTTTGTTGTTGTTGTTGTTTCTATGAAATCTCAAGAAGGCTGGTATTACTTTTTATCTTTTGCCATTGCGGGCTTTTGCTAAAGTGCTGGGGGTGTAATATAATCCCCTCATAATTACATGTTTTGAGATAGAGCATTCCTGGGCTGTTTACATGGATTAACACTGACTTAGAATGCTAGAAGGCATTCCAGTCATAATGGTAAACTAATTAGTAATTAATACTGTGCCATGGTTTAAGAGTAATTTTTCTGTTGTACTTTGCCATTAGAATACAAATATTTAAGTAAGCTATGAATGATGTCACAGAGTTTCATCTCATTAATATGATAAATTCTTTTGTTTCTTTAGAAACCAAAGAAAACTGTTGCGAAATGGCAATTAAAAAAAGTAGTGTTGGGAGCAGCACTATGTTTAACCCTGCTAATTTCACAGAAGTCATTTGCAGACAATAACTGAGATTTTAAAATGGTAGAGTGAGGTCTTTATTCAGAATTGAATTGCCACTGCCAAAGCTCCTCATGAATAAATTGACCAGAAGTTAGTTTTACCTCTCAGTTAGTGTGGGATTCCTGGAATAGCCAGACGGACCGTGAAAAAATACTCTATAGATTTATCCTTATATAGATTGATTCTGACACCTTTTTTTTCTTCTTATGATAGGTTCATGTGTTGATTTTACATTAGCTGCCAAGTGAGAGAACTTCTCTGAACTGTATTCAAACTGAGTCGTTCTAAACTAAGACATAAGACTTTTTCCTCCCCATTTAATTCAATAGACTTTGGATCAGGTCCCTATTGAATCTTCAAAGGCAAATTGAGAATATTATGTAATCATACCTTCTTATATCCCTTGAGCTGCTTCCAGCCCTTGAGCTGCTCTACGTACAGATTTCTGATAATATTGACCATAAAGTGACCCTGGTGTGATTCTTTGAATCTGTTACTGGATCCGAGTAAGTTGCTGATTTCTCCGAACCCAGAGAATGAAATCTAATGCTTTATTTTTACTGGAGTCTTTTTTAGGGTTTTTTTTCCCTTTTATTTAATGGAGTTACCACTCTTTTCTCTTAACTGACAGCAAAATCCATTTTTATGCATTGACTAGTTTAGAAAAGACTAGTAGAAACAAATCAAAGAGAAATTTCTTTCCAAGCCCTGGCTATCAGGTTAAGTCACATGTGCCAGTTTGTAAAATATTTTTGGTTAAAGTGTTCAGATAGAAAAATTGCATACAAAGTCTCTTTCTCATAAGTGCCCTCCTGCTTAGCAAAGTGGATTCTTATTAGAGAGTAATTCTGTGCTTGCAGTCTTGGTGCTTGATGGTTTAACACCTTGGCTGAAGCTCCTGCATGCAGCCAACCCTCCACAGATCCCCAAAACACCACATCCAATATGAGAGTTTGGAGTCTGGAGGCTTCTGGAGAAAAAGGGAAGGAGCAAAGTGGGAGACTGACAGGTGGTGTCTTCAGAGGCTTGTTGTAAAAGAATCTGGGACTTCCAAGAAAAACACTGACCTGGGTTATTTATTCCCAGCAAGATATTTCTAGTTAAAGGCAAAACTGCTCACATTTAAATCTCCTCCATGTTTCATTATAAGTTTGAAAATGATCCAGATTTTGAGAGGAAGAACAACTACTAGTATACAGAGATTTACTTTTTCATTGTTGGAAATTTGCCAGTTTGGGGGGTCCCCTCATAAACATGAAAATCACACCTTTATAAAGTTAGTTTTTCTCTCCCCACCCCATTTAGCAGAAAGGAAATGATGGAGAACATGAAACCACATAACCGAACAGCAAAGGATTAGCTCATAAACATGGAGCTTTTCTCACTATGTGGCATTAAACCCCTGAGAACTGTGTAGCAAGCTGCAGTTTTATCCAAGAGGCTTCTGTAGGGTTTGTACAAATCCATGGCATCGTGCTCCGTCCTGCCCCTCTTCACAAGGAATGAGTGATAGAACAAGAGGAAACGGCCCCAAGCTGCACCAGAGGAAGTTTAGCTTGGACATTAGGAAAAACCTAATGGAAAAGGGCATCAGTCCTTGGAACAGGCTGCCCAGGAAAGGGATTGAATCGCCATCCATGGAGGTGTTTCAATGTCATGGAGATCTGGAGCTCAAGGCAATGGTTTTAGCGGTGGCTTTGGGAAAGCTGGGTTAATGTTTGGACTCTCTGATCTTGCAGGTCTGTTCTAGGCTAGCTTATTCTGTGATTCTGATTGTAGCTGTTGGAGCAGGGGCTGGATGTAATTCAGAGGAAATACCAGTGGAGCTTAGTGGCTCTAGTGGGTCATGGAATGTCTTGGAAACTGAGAAGTGTGGTTCTTCCCTTCTTCAGCCTGTGTGTGCTTGAATGAATTTTCATTTGGGGCTTTTATCTGTCTTCCTCATGCTTTAAAATCTCAGATCTCATTGGTATTTTGGCATCGTTAGACAATCATGTTTAAGGACACTGGAGTTTCCAGAGTCAAAAATTTTGCTGAAGGCTGTCTAGGTGGTGCAACGTAGAGCTGTTGAAGATAAAGTAAGCTTGTTCCCAGGACCCTGCTTGCAGGCAAGAGACCTCTTGTCAATGTTAGTGAATAATAGAAATTTGCTGTTGGAACTGACCTCTAGAGTTTATCTAGTCCAACCCCCCTGCCAGAGGATCACTTAGGTCAGGCTAAACAGGAACATATTCAGATGGGTTTTGAAAGTCTCCAGAGAAAGAGGCTTTCTGGGCAGCAGGGAAACCTTTCTAGACAGTGTGTTCCAGTGCACTGTCACCCACACAGCAATTTCTCCTCATGTTGAGGTGGAACTTCTTATGTCCTAGCTTATCCCCATTATTTCTTGTCCTATTACTGGGCATCACCAGAAAGAGACTAGCCCCTTCCTCTTGACACCCACTCCTCAGATATTTATATACATTGACAAGATCCCTCTCAGCTTACTCTTCTTTTGACTAAAGAGCCCAAATTATCTCAGCCTTTCCTCATAAGAGGTGTTCAAGTCCCTTCATTACCTTCATAGCTCTCTTTTGGACTCTCTCCAATAGATTCCTTTCTCTCTTGAATTGGGGAGCCCAGAACTGGGCGCAATATTTCAGGTATGGTCTCACCCGGGCAGAGCAGAGGGCCAGTGCACACTGCTTCTTCAAGCAGAATAGAGTAAATCCGTTACCTAGCATAAGGGGTGGATCTATTATACAGGGAATAAATCCAGCTGGGTACGTACACTTACAGAACATTCTACCATGCGACTGTAGCAGGTAACAGCATGCTTTCTCTTCAAGTTCTTAAGCACAAGATCTACCAGAAATTAAATGGAATCCAACCTGTATTTACCCTGCTTGCCAGTCTGATGGGGCTCTGATTTCTAACCTGGCTTAAAGCTTTTGTCCTTGATTATGTGATTTAATTTGCTTCATTTAAGCACTGCAGGGAAATGAGAAGCAGGTGTTTCCTTTATTAAGCACTTATTGTTGTGCTCTCTCTTCTATTTTGAGTTAGAGTCATAGTGGTTCAAGTCATGAGATGGAATCTCCTCTGTTTTCAGCAAAGTCAGACATTCACTAGAGGACTCAAATGGAGCTGGCTCTCCTGGTGGCTACTGTCACTGTACATATTGCTTCTGGGGAGATTCTGATTGGGCTCCAGAGGAAAATTTTTCACTGTGAAAGTAATTAGACACTGGAATAATCTTCCCATGGAAGTGGTGGATTCTGCAGTTGTAGACAGTTTTAAGGCTCAGCTTGACAGAGTGCTGAGCCAGCTTATTTAAACTGTATTTCTTTAATGGGTTGGACTCAGTGATCCTCTGGGTCCCTTCCAACCTGGTCTACTCTGATACTGTGGTGTATGGGAGAGGGAAAGGAAAGGCAGTTCCAGACCTTTATTTATCATCAGTCTTGGTGGGACTTGTAATTTCCTGTGGCTACGATGACTAATAATAATTAAAGAAAGGTTCCCAGAATGAAGGAACAGCAACAGAACTTTGGCCCCAGAGCACAGCAGCGGTATTCCAGGTAAACATGAACTCCTCTCACAAAGTTATGGAGCACCCCTGATAAACAGCACAGAACTGTGGAAAATGTAAGGAAAGGCTTTTCATCACTTGGATGATTTGTTTCCCTGTTTGGCCAGGATGCCAGACACCTATTTATGTTCTGCTTAAATGCTGTGTTAGGCTTTTTATGAAGGTCACTGTTTAATCCCAGGCTACAAAAACAGAAGCTTTATGAATTTGAGACAATCCAAAGGACCAGCCAATGTAAATTATTGTATTGAAATCATTCAGAGTTAGAAATTACCATGTTTGTATAATAATAGTCATCATCATCATCCAAGCTGTAGGTACCCTGTGATGAAAGAAAAAAAAAAGCAGATGGGTTCTGTACATGCATTTGAAACACAAGGGCATAAGGCTTGTCTAGGAGAGCCTTAACAAAGCTCTCAGGAGTCCCAATAATGAGACCGGCTTGGAGTGTCCTATTACTAAGTGAGGAAATGGTTTCTGGAATAGCCTGTTTTGAGTGTTCCAGAAGAAGACAGAACGCTTGCTCTAGGAAGTTCTGAGTGTTCTGAGGCTTCTTGCAGACTGGGGAGCTCTTGGTCATGCCAAACATTTGATTAATGGTGGTTTTTTTGAGTTGATTTTCTGCTGGCAATGGCTAAATTTGATAGAGATCCGGGGAATCATTCATTTTTCAATAAAGGATGTTTATCAAAACTTTACCCAAAAATTCTGTTAGATAGAAATCTTCTGAGATTAGATACTTGGAAAAGCATCCCTTAAGCTGCAGGAAATTTGGTGTGATGTTTTCATACAAATGAATTTGATTGCTGGCTGTCTCCTTTGTTATTCAAGCAAAAACCTGCCAGAAGATTTACCAAATGCTGCACTGGATGTTGATCTCAGCTCTCTGATATAATTCACTCCACTGATACCAGCTGAAGCAGGGCAAAACTGGAACCATTGCTCCGTTTCGAGAGGACTCACTGGGCTATATGACTAATGCCACTGCAGAGGTCTTTAGGGACAGGGAGTAGCACTTGTAACCACTAAAATTCTCCTTGCCTTACTCACATCACTGTCACAGTATTAGAAGGGTGGTTTTCTCAGCCTGCTGTGGTTTGAAACACCAGCTTTGATTTCACAGCAGTTGACCTTGATCATGCAAGACAATAAGCAGCGGCACCGTGGAAAAGTCCCAGAGTACCACTCTCTGTAAAAGAAGCAAAACAAAACTTTATCCACTGGTAATCTCAGAAGGTATTTAATTTAGCAGGAGAGATGACGGCTTCAACAGCAGTGTTTAAAAACGTCTACCCATATGCCAGTCCTAGTGATTTTTGAATACAAATAAGGACTCAGAACTTTAAATTCCCATATAACTTCTCCCCACCACCCCCTTGAAGTGCCTTATATTCAAGGTTCGGCCTGATGGGGCTCTGGGCAATCTGGTCTTGTGAGTGATGTCCCTGCTTGTTGCAGGGCAATTGGACTAGATGACCTTTGGAGGTCCCTTCCAACGCTATGGTTCCATGACATGAGCTTCACCTATAGATAAATACTGAATATGGTGGGGCCGTAAGGATCCCATTCTTCCAGGTTAGATTCCTGCATCACATAGAATCATAGAATCATTACAGACTGGAAGGGACCTTGAAAGATCATCTAGTCAAATCCCCCTGCAACAGCAGGATCACAGAATCATTACAGATTGGAAGGGACCTCAAAAGATCATCTAGTCCAATGGCCCGACACAGCAGGATCACCCAGACCAGGTGACCCAGATCACACAGGAACACTTCCAGTCGGGCCTTGAACATCTCCAGTGAAGGAGACTCCACAACCACCCTGGGCAGCCTGTCCCAGTGTTCCGTCACCCTCACTGTGTGAAGAAGTTCCTTCTCAGGTTGATGTGGAACCTCCTATGTTCCAGCTTACAACCATTGCCCCTTGTCCTATCACTACATGTCACTGAGAATAGCCCAGCTCCATCCTCCCGACACCCACCCCTCAAATATTTGTAGACATTAATGAGGTCACCCCTCAGCCTCCACTTCTCCAAGCTAAAGAGACCCAGCTCCCTCAGCCTCTCCTCGTAAGGGAGGTGCTCCACCTCCTTCATCATCTTCGTTGCCCTACGCTGGACCCTCTCCAGCAGCTCCACATCCCTCTTGAACCGAGGAGCCCAGAACTGGACGCAATACTCCAGGTGTGGTCTCACCAGGGCAGAGTAGAGGGGGAGAAGAACCTCTTTTGATCTGCTAACCACCCCCCTTCTGATCCACCCCAGGATGCTGTTGGCCCTCTTGGCCGCAAGAGCACATTGCTGGCTCATAGTCATCCTGCTGTCCACCAGCATGAAGAAGCATGCATGAAGAAGCACTGGGAAGGAAACACCATGTCTCTATGCTACTCTCTTTTTTAAAGCTCGTGAAAGCTGTGGAGCTGGTGAGCAAGAAAGGTAACACTGTTCTGTGGCCTTATATTCTGCTTTATGATGGCAGCTCAAATGTTTTTCCCCACCTTGCTCCATTACTGTGGACAACTGAAGAGGGGAATCTTTATTTAGCTGCACTTCTGTCTGTGCCAGCACATGGGTGATATTGGGGGGAAGGGGATACAGCTTGCTTGCGTGTTCTATTTATGTGTAGGAATGATGGAGAAGCAGCACAGTGTGGCTAACTTTGAGCAAAGCTTGCTAGGAGTGTGCTCCAGTGTGCCCATGCTGGTGAGGCCGTTAAGAATGTGCTTAACTGTAATCAGATGTTCCCAGTCAAAAGGATTTCTACATCTGCTTCTCATTATGCTCATGCTGAAGAGCTTTGCTGAATCAGGGCCTTAGCCATTAGGAAACAAACAGGGACCACCAACTTACTTTATGTAGACTCTTGAAGAGTGTTGGGATAGATAGTAATGACTTTCAGTCAGTCCTGACCAAAGTTGGCTTTGAACCACTGACCTAGAGGTGAAAGGCTTGTATCCTATTACTGATCCCCGGGGCAAGGCAGCCTTACTGGTTTTCAAATATTAATGAATTGAGTCAAGGCGAAGCGTAGCCCCATTGATTGCCTTTCCCCCGTATTTTTTCCTGTGTCAGCATCAGTAACCGATGTGGCTGGAGGAAATCTTTGGGAGTCAGTGCTGCTCACATTTCTCTGGTTTAAATAACTTGCCTTGTAAGCAGAGTCTTAAGAACCGAAACGGTTGGTTAGTTTCTAAAAATATTTAGAAATGGACCTTTCCACGAATGTTGATCGTAACCATTCATCAAGGAAAACACACTTACGGGTAGAGCCTAATGAATTATTTAGGTATCCATTCTCCGTGCAATCTGCAGACATAACTCTCAGTGACACTAATAGGAGATTCATATGCATGCCAGGAGCAGGGGAAATCCTCGGAGAGTATTTAGACAATATTCCTGGAAGGATTGGAAGGGGGAGGAAGCTGTGGGCAGGGAGGAAAGGCATTGATGCTGACATGAATTTGTCATTATTCCACAGAGGACATGTGTGTTTTTGTTTTAAGAAGACGGTGGGGACCATTAACTGACAAATATTTAAAATTCTGTTTGCATCTTTAGAGGAAGAGCTCAGACGAAGGCCGAGCATAAAGCTCCAGTTGAGAGTGGCGGCACAAATGTTCCTAGTATGAGCTTTTTTTGTAAACTTTGGGCTTAGTCTTGGGTATTTGACTTCTCAGGACCTTTATTTACCACAAAAGGAGACTTGTTGAACCACAAGCACTGTCTGAAATGTGGAGGGTGTTCACCATTACCTATAGGGCACCCATTTGATCAAATGATTCAGCTGTTGAGTGGCTCTGCTCAGGTATTATAAAGACCTGTTGCCAGTAGGATTTGTTCAGTTGATGGGTGATCTATGCACAGTGGAGTCCTATGTATGTAGAACTTCTGTGACCTACAATAGCTCAACAGACCAGAGACATCTGGAGCCTAGATCATGGCATGGATGAAAATGCAGGTTTGCAGATGCAGAAAAGGTTCAGATGCTATGGCAAGAGACATGGCAAATTTCATTTTTGTTGTGGGCTTTTTGAGCTATCTCAACATCTTGGAGATCCATCCCTCTAGTAGTGTTGTATCAGAGTAGTGTTGAGTCTAGTGAGTAGTTATCGTTACTAGTTGAGTAGTGTTAGTTTCTAGTAGTGTTGACTCTAGTTTAGTATAAGTGGCCACCAAAAATCATGGTGATATCAAAATGATGTATGCCATGCCTCTGTTGCTTCCCCTCCCTGAAGCTACCTTGTCGTGCACAACTCAGCCAATCCTATTAGATATTGCTCCGAAACCCTCAAATTTAATTTCACCACTGTGTTCTGGTCCTTAAAACTCATTATTTGGCAGCAGAGAAGAGCAGCGCTCTAAATTAGGCTTCCTGGGGCTTTGGCGTCTTCTTGGTTTCACTCGCTTTTCTTGAAGGACAGGTTGTGCTGTGGGCTGGTATCCAGGAATAAAAGCCGCCTTTAAGTGGGTAGCACGTCCTGTAAACACTTCCCATCTCTTCTGGAAAACCACAAAATAACAATAACACCCAGGTACTGGAAAGCAAAACCAGTGATAAATTGTGTCCTGATGCAACAAATAAGTGACAGCAAACCAATGATACCTCTTAGGAGAAAGGAAAGGTGAGAAGAGCAAGCCAAATTTAAATTTGCTTCTGAAAACATTGTAATTAATCAGACTGAGCAATTCTCAAAGTGTGAGAATTGCCAAAGGCCTATCTTGAAAATTTATTTTCTTATCCTGGCAGTATCATTAGAGGTGGGGAAAATTCCCAAACCCAGTGCGCAGAGGATTACAACTTACCTGTAGGCATGCAAATACTTACAGGAATTAAAGTTGACTTCAGCCTAACTTCTTTTCCAAAAACTATAGGTTGACAAAATCATCTACCACCTATTTTATTGCATTTCATAGACTACTGGAAGTACTTACTGCTTTCTCCGATGTTGAATTGTTCAGGTTGACATAAAAGAGCACAAAAGAAATGTTGTTGTTTAAAAAAAGGTCTTTTAAATAAAGACTGAAAAACCTTTTTATGAGAAGTTGATTTGGTTGTGCTGGATCACTAGATTCAGTTCTGGGCTGTGACTTATATTTGTTTTCACTGGCACATCTTTTCATTATAGTTCAGAGAAAAACAAGCAAAAGCATGAGAGGAGAGAAAAAATAAATCTTGAATCAAGGCTAGTAAAACTGGTTTGGGATCTTTTAATGGAAAACAAACATTTCTAGGAGTAAGGTGATATTTTTGCTGACATGTTTTGGGTTTTATTTAACAAAAATAAGTATCCTCTGTTCCCTTCCCCCAAGCCAATTTTCTTTTATTTTTGGCAAACAAAGAAAACACTTCTCTATTCCAGAACAAAACCTTTGTGTGAGCAAGTGCTTATGTTCTGCTACCGGCTTCCACCTTTACGGTACTTTGCTCTATAAAGAAAAGAGTAAATAAACCGGAAACTGAAAACATTTGAGCTTGCTGTGCAAGATTTCTAAGGGTCTGAGGAAGCATTTTAACTGGACTGGACTGTTCGGTGTCTCTAAAACTCCTCCTTCGGTCAGAGATAGAACAGTGCCAGGCAGGACACTGTCCATTAGCCCAGTTGATTTAACGTCTTGCTTAGAGGACATGTATTTAGTTGTCAAGGAAGGTAAGGAAGGCCATTTCTAACGAAAATGTGTTGCTTTTTTCAGAGGTTAGGGTTGGCGATCAAACTAGGTCAGCTGGGGTAGAACCTACCTATGTGCATACCTATCGACACCCTTGAACTAAATGAAAAAAACCCTATATTTATTACAAAGAAATAGGGATGAGACACACATTGAGTTAATTTCAGTTTAGCCTGATCTAAGATACCTGTATGTCTTTGTGGAGAGCTGTGTGGTGAGGAGGGGATGCTCCACCATCAGACGTGCTGCTTTTCAGATCTCCAGCTCTCCACTGTACTGGGACTGTGCTGGAGGCAGAAGGAAGGCGGGTGGGTACCCAAGACACCCACGAGGCTCAGCAGGCCCATGAGCACAGAGCATTCTTGTCTTCTCTGCCAAGCTGCTGCTAAGGGAGAAGATATTCAGCCATTGCTGGCAAGGGGAAGCCACTGAGTTCTAATTTGCAGAAGGAGTCTGAATGTATCTCACGGAGTTTGGTCTGAGAGGACTTTTTCAGCACGAGGGATTTGCTCTAACCTGCTTTCTTGCTGAGTTTTTCAATGCTTCAATCTGTTTCCTTAACAAACATATATGCTGGGATTAAGGGATCTCCAAGTTAACCTCCCTAGCTTATTTAAAAGGCTCTCTTTGTAAAATACACATCAAAAGTGTTGTGAACTCTCACTCTGGGTGGCACAGAGAGTGGAGAAATGTCATAAACAAAGTGATACAGGGCAAATGGTAATCTAAGAAGCACCCTTTTTTCCTATAGAAGGCAGCTGAACCAAAACCACGCTCCCTGGACCTCTGCTAGGGAGGATAATGTCCTATTACGATCTGTGCTTTATTGCCATGCTGCTTCAGCTCAGTATTTCGAACCCTTCTGGGAAAACAGGTTGGACATAAATGGACTCTATATGCAGCTGAGGTTTTGCTGAGCACTGCCGGTTGCTCCAGTGAGGGGGAGATGCAGGTGGCTTGTAGGTTGGCAAGTCTTTAGCACTGCTCAGCTCTGGGGCTCAGGAGTCACTAACAGCTATTTACCTTATGGCAGTTCCCAAGATACTCCCTGAAATACCAGCCACTGGTTTGGGTTTCCCTGCTCTTGTCAAATAACAGATTTGGAGCAAATTGTGTAGAATTACCAGTGGCACAAATGTGGTAGGCAATCATCTACCTACTGACCAATGATAATTATGCTTTTATTTTAAATGAGAAAGTGGAGATGGCCACATTTCGTATAGTTATAGTGTTGCTGTGACCATAATAACACTTTTTCTAGTTCAGAAATGTGGTTTCTAGCCCAGAACGGTGTGGTTGAACTTTCTTTTTTTTTTTTCCCCCCGAGAAAATTACAACCTAAGTGGGAGAAGGCAAGTGAACACCTTGCTTTGCACATCAGCACTTGTGTTACAAGAGGAAAAAGAGCAACCATTGCACACCCTGGAAAACGTCTTTGTAGACGTGAGTCAAAGTCTGTGTTAGAATCGTAAAGTTTGGAAAAGACCTACAAGATCATCCAGTTCAAACATCAACACAACCCCACCATGCTCACTAAATCATGTCCTCCAGGGCCACATCTCCTCATTTTTTTAACACTAGAGGGTGGGGAATTAATCCCATAATAACATTAGAATTAGTGTTTAAGTCTCTCATACAGTCCACGTGCCCTAAAGTGCCATGATTTCAATTGACTGCGTTTGCATATTGAACACTCAGTGGTGTTTTAGGGGAAGAATTGGTTCAATATGGTATCTGCAGCTGTGAGAGAGAAGGACACGATCTGTCAGTTAGCCCAGCTCACCCTTATGGCAAAGATGTCAGACTGGGCTGCTTCTCGCCCCTTTGCACATGTCACTCCGTCTGCCCTTACCGTTTATTTGTTGCAGTTTTGGTCAGAGCTTTGAGACCTTTGTCCCACCTGCTCCTTTTCTCAACACATCAGATGCGCTGTTACATCTGTGGCCATGTAATTCATTCCTGGCTGTCAAGTAATGGGCACAGTTTACTGGGCAAGAAACCACTGGTGAGAGCAGAAGCCATATGGAATCAAATTTGTGGGAGTTTTTCTACTTTCATAGCTGAAACACTTTCTGTGGCCTGATGTCAGTGTGGCACCAGTGCTGGGATGGCTGCTAGGGTGGAGTTGTCAGAATAGAAAATATTCTTGTTCCCCGCTGCATGGCTGGCAAAACCATGCAGTTTTTGTGGGGAGAAAGAAGTGAGATGACGAATGGAATGACCTTCTGTTGGAAGGACTGAAGGGGGATGTTCAGGTGGATAGGGGGAGCCTCAACTCAGGGCATTGAACACAGCCCCCAAACTCCCCAAACCTTTACACCGTGTGCTCAGAAGTTAACATAGAGCAATAAGGGGTTACAATAACAACAGGACCGTTCCAGGACTTTGACAGCAAACTTGGACGAGGGATTATCAGAACTAATGTATTCTGTAAGGACACCACACCGATGTAAAATTCTAATACGGGTCCTGATGATTCCCTGCAGCGTCCTGGGTGACCATGTTGTCCACATAGTTATTTATTTGTTTTTAATTTTTCCATCCATCACATCTGTTTGAGTCCTGAGTCTTCCCTCTGTGTTAGAAATAGATTTTATGTTTACTGTCCAGCTCTGTCTTGGCAGGGACGTTGCACAGCCCTGTGTTACCTTGTAACTCTATAAGGTCACATTTTAATAAGTAAATGCACTGGCTCCTTTGCCATCTGTGGGTGAGCAACACCTGCAGCAGGGGAGCCCCAAATTCTTTCAAGATAGTCCTGAATAGACTAGTGAATAAAAGTATCTCCTACATCTCAAGGCATGCGAAAACAATAGTCCCGTAGAGTCAAAGGCAGCATGTTATGAAATTTAAACATGTTTTGCTTGCATGGGTCTTAGGATAAATCCTTTCTTTCTTTCAGCTGTGAAATCCCTCTTTCAATCCTTCAAATAACCCATCTGAAAGAAATCATTCCAGCAGAGCCATTACAATTAATTCTATTATGTAAACCTGGAGTTTCAGATTTTCATTAAACTGACAAATGGTTCCTCAGAGCCATTTTCTAAATTACAAAATACATCTTGCCTGTTTTAAAACGGCTGTTATCTGTTACACTATCCTGTAACATAGGGACTATATTAGTGGGGTGAAATTTAGTCCTTAGCCAGGATTTTGAAGGAGCTATGTTAGGTGCTGATGTCCATCTGTAGGCATGTAAATAGAAAATCTAGTTTTATATTACTTGGGATCCGGGGGAGTTGATTGGAATAAAAGATTTGTCAGGGGAAAAATAATTCCAAATGAAAATATTTGTATTTTGGATTTAAAAAATTAAATAAAATTTGGCTCAAATTGCTAGGTAACATTAATGACATTAGAAAAAGGGGTTTGTGCCAGTCTTTCCTGGCAGTTCTAAGCACATCTACCCCTTCGATGAAGCTCCTGACTTGCCACGGCCGGCACTAAGGTAAACTTGGCACTGTGGCTCTTAGTTGAACCTCTTAGAAGCAGCAGAGGTGCCTTTATAGGGGCAAGCATGGGAATTCAGCTGAATGGTCTCCTAAAGAAATCAATAATCAGATCATTTCAAAAGAACCATTCAACAAAGCCTTGGCTAAAATGACAGATTACTTACAATATTGGTTTAAAACGTTTCTGCTGATAATTAAGAATAACAGACAAAGAGTATTAAGCAAAGGAGAGCAAACATCTAGCCAGTCATTAAAAGAATGGAATTTTTCTAATCCTCTTACAAAGACGCTGTTTTGGGTCAAAGTCCCCTTCTGCACAAAGTAGCCAAACCACATTTTTTTTAAGTCAATGAAGAGTTGAGAGCTGTAGCCCAGACCCTCAAAACTACTTGAAGCAGACAAGTCCCTCTGAAAGACAAGAATTGAGATTAATCCGGGGATTTGAGACCATGAGATGAATAAAAAGAGTTTAGTTATTTGCATAGTAAACAATTACATAGCCGAATTAGCATGGTGCATCAGAAATCAACTAAAATGTCGTCGGTTGGAGGTTTCTATATTCTGTATCACACATGTTTTATCTCAGGGTTATGAAATTCTGAAAAGTGCTTTTTATTAGGTTAAACTGACAGATTTTATTTCATACAGAGCTGCATTTATAGACAACATCTGGTCCTTACATTTACTCTCTTTTTTTTGGTCAGCAATGGTTGGTTGTTCCTAGGAAAGAAGGTATGTGATTGCTTCTATCTGCCTCACAAGGAACTTTGAATCTGTGAAATAAAGTCAATTTTATGTTTTTTCAGGTAGTACTAAGTCCCTCTCAAGCCTTACAGTCGGCTTGTGCTGTTCTGATCATTAGTATGTACTATTAATTGCAGTTGTCTTCCTTTAAGTCCTTTTGACCTCTTGTAGGATCTATGAGGCAATAAGGTCCAGTAGAAGACTCTTCAATACTAATCTCAAATCTTGCTCAATTAGTTCTCCTCAGAGGACATTGTTTAATGAGTTGGAAGGACCTCAAATTCTACCTCTAGTCTATCAAGCCAAATAACAACTCCCTAAGGTGCATAATTAACCTTCCCTTTGGCAAAGTCTTCCACACTCGCCTTCATGTCATCTTGTTCAAAGTCTCGGTCTGAAATGTCTTTTATCACCCTGTTAATTGCTCAGGTCTGAAGGGAAAGGTCTCCTCTACAAGGCCTGTAAACCTGACTGTACTGACTGATATGATGAAGGTAGTGAGAAGATGGCCCTAAACCCCTTTTTTGGCATCTCCTGATACAAGTATTCATGTATGAAGAGCAAAGTCCATAAGTTATGTGTAGAACACACATGGCTGGGTGTTGCCATGGCTGGCTCTTCCTTGCTGAGAAATGCTCCCAGTAAGGGTCAAATCTACTTTAAGAGTACTTTGGCCAGCTGTGCTTTTCCTTCTTGTGTATAGACAGTTAAGCCAAGTGATTTTCAGGGATGGGCCTCCACCACCTCTCTAGGCAACCTGTGAATTCAAGTGTTCTCCGCCAAATAAACAGATATTGGGGCAGGTGTAAGTACATTAGATTTAAACAGTATGGGATTTTTCTCTTCAGTAACAAATAGCACCCATATACAAACCAATGGCAGACCTTGCTGAATCCTTGTCAAGAGAAATGGAATTGAACAAGTCCATGGAATCTGAAGAAGTGACAATGAAATTACTGCACTCAGTACAATTAGAACTGTAAAAATGTACTCCATCCCCCCCACTTCAATCAGTATTTTTGTGATGTAAAGCTGATGAGTTTTTTTTTCCCCTCAATACATATTTTCCTCCCTGAAATTAATACTTGAGGTGAATTGAGGAGTAAGCAAGGGGCTGACTCTTAGAGTGTGAGGAAGAGGAGAGAAAGGAGTGACTTGCTTCCTTCTGATTTTACACACTATGATTACTTAGGAGTAATCCTAAATCCTGCCCTGTTGCTTATTACATCTCCAAGAGAAGAAAACAGAAAATGAGGTTTTAATCTGAATAAAACTAGTTTGTGCTACAGAGCAGCACCATAGAGGGCTGTGGCTTTAAAAGCTAAAACGCTCTGACAGATGGAGTCTGTTATACCTGACAGGTACATCATTTTTCTTTGTAACTCACTGCCTTCCGACCCCGAGTTCAGCACAGCCATGTACTAATGCCCCTGTACCCTTAGCCTAGTCCTGAATTAGCTGTTGTATTAAAATAAGCAGCTATTCCTAATTATTCGGTTTTTACTTATTTTCTTTTCCTCTTTCTTGAGGTCCCCTCCAATCTCTATTGTTCTGTGATTCTGCAGATGCTTCCTAATGCAGTGACTTCAGTGATAACTTGGGGTTAGGTTAGCTATGCTGAATTTTCTGCTCCACTTCTGTCTGTAGTTTCTGTAGACCAACTGTATGAAGTAGTAGGACAACAGTTTTAAGGGTGTGAGTAATAATATGAATTGAAGTCTTTTGAAGCCACTCTAATCACTTCTATTAATAGATTTACCAGCTTGGATTGGGCTCTGGGTAGCCTGGTCTGAGAGGTGACCCTGCCCATGGCAGGGGGTTGGAACTAGATGATCTCTGAGGTCCCTTCCAAGCCATTCTGTGTGTCTGTGACCTGGTGCTTAATTAGAAAATTAGTTGAAATCAGCCCATACAGTAATTAACATTTTATATAAAATACTATTCTGAGTGTTTCTTACATGTTTTTCTTTAAAAAATAGCCCTTTACCATATTTAATCAGGTAATAATTAGGAATTAGTTCTGAGGAGGCTCTGGAGATAATTGCTACGCATCAAGTGCCACAGTCTTTGAAAAACCAAACTGAGATTTCTCCTGAGGTGATAACTTTAATGTCATAGTTATGATCCTCTACCTAACAGTGGGCAGCTGGGAGAAGCCAGGCTCCAGCTGTGCCTACAAGCTGCTGCTGGTCCATACCTACCAGATGCACTGGGATGATGTTTTACAGACGTGTTCTGTCACCCTTGTACTGACGTTGTCCAAGGTTCCTCAGCAACGTGGCTCCTGCTGCTGTTCAAAAAGGTCAAGTACTTACAAGAAGATTTGTGGGTGTGTTTAGAAGTCATGTACCTCTGATTCTTAAGGACTTAGTTTAGCATCAGGCTCAGTACAGTTGGGTTAATGACTTTTAAAATCATTGGAACTCTAAGATCTTAAGATAATTAGGACTGGGACTCAATGATCTTAAAAGACACTTCCCACGTGATTCTATGAATGACCAAACTAATTACTTGAAGCCCTTGCAACCACTGCCAAATACAGCAGTGTTTAGCAGATGCTCAGCATCCACAGACATCATCTCTTTTTTGTCTCATGAATTTAACCCTCAGAGGTGTGAAGTGCAGTTTTAAGTGTTCTCCTTTAGATGCTTTAGACTAGAAGCACGTGCTGTTCACTGGGATTTGTGGTCTTCTGGTCTGAGGTGTTTTTATTGCTTTGTCTTTTCCAGTGCAAGCAATGCAGATTGTTTAGATCATGGCTGTCTGTATCTATCCATGCTAACCTTATCGTCTTGTAGGTAAAAGGTTAGTGTGGTACTGTGGGGATATTTTTGCACCATTTCCATGACTGCCAGCATGTATCAAAACCCCCTTTTCTTTCAGTTTCGAAGTAGTAAGTCTATTGTGTCTAGGACTTATTGGTCCTCCATCTAAACCCAGCGTGTGCGTTTAGTCACCATGTGTTGGAGATGCGGCTTTGTGACTGGAGCCTCATTTAGGGCAACATCTTAAATCTGCGAGGACTGCACAATTTGGCAAGTCTTTACTTGTATACTCAGATTAAAGTTAGAATGGTAAAATGGTTTTGATTAGCTCCCGATGGTTTTAGATGCTCTTCAAAGCCAGTAGATGTGGTGTGAGTTTAGAAAATCTCAAGGAATCTTGTTCATTTCGTCAGTTTATAAGTTGTTGTCTTAGTTTGGTCCCTGATTTGAGAGAGAAGTTTCTTTGCCTCAGGGTAATAAAGTTGCTCAAATGGTCGAGGCTACAGCTTTAAATCTGGTTAAACATCCTAAAGAATAACGTAACTAGATCTGCTGTGATGCCAAGGCCAACTTGGGAACTTTTTTTGTGCTCAGGTGCAAAAGAAAATTGTAAGAAAAGAGCGAAGCCTGTGCAAACCCCCACAGAAATTCATGGACGTGTTACTTGGTGCGTCTCTACTCCAGCGTCACAGCTTTGCTTGTGGTTGGTTGACACGTTTTTCAGTTTGTTCCTCTTCATGTCATGTCCTGCCTAGAGGACACCGTCATGGGCTTCCCCTGAATACTGGAGTTATGAAAAAGAAAAAAGTCACCCTGATAGAGAACAGATAGTGACAAAGACTTTATTCTCCTGTCCACACCATCGGCTGAGAAGGACTTGCTATCAGCAGTAACTGAGACTTGAATCGCACGTTTTCAGTGCTGCAGGCAGGAGATGGTCTTGGGTTACAAAGCTCAGTCTCACATCAATTAAAGTCTGTGTGCACAGCAGCTGCATTCAGAGAGGTGGAAGAGATTTAATCTTCACCTTTCACCTTGGGTCAAAACACAAGGTTACCAAGATAGACTGTTATTAAAAATGGATTGTTTCTGCCAACTTAAGGCAAAAAGTTTGCTGTTGCTATGAAAGCACTTTATTACTTGCTCCCTTTGTTAAGGAAACTTGCTGCTAAGTAGCAAGGAAGTAATAAAACAGTTGAAGGGTACAAATAAATATTTATGCCAGGCTTCCAAAGCCTGTAGCAGCTTTAGTCTTTTTTGTGGATAGAAATTAGAGAATTATTTTCCACAGCATCTTATCAATGAGTTATCAATTAATTATTCTGTTTGAATATAAAGAGGCTCTGGGATTGAACATTGAAAGAGTGTTTTAGCTTGTACGGGTATCCACTGGGAGCGAGATTTTGAGTACAAATAATCATTTAAGAAATAAACTTTATATGAAGCACTATTTACTTAGCTAGATCTCAGAAATCATATGTCCAAACCCAACTCCCCATCAAAGTCTCAGGGCATCTTCTGTTTTTTTCAGAGGAAGCCAAATGAAGCCCAAAGGGGAACAACATGTTGCTGCTTTGTGTTCCCAGGATGGAATAAAGATAAGCAAGGTATGATTGATCACATTTGGTATCCCACTGCCTTTTAGATGTCACCTGTGATTTGAATTTGAGGCAAAGTTCTTCACATTTAAACAAAGCCAATTCCTGTTTGTGTATCTTTGTGCATCTGTGTGAAGAAATTGCCCCAAAGAGATAGAATCACAGAATAAATACAGATATTTTTTCTGTGGTTTAATACAGCCTATTTTCTGAAGAGGAATACTCACATCTGTATTCTAAAGGTGGGGTTGAAACCTGGGTTTCATATGGGTAAAAGTTTGCCTCTGTTAAAGTCAATGGAATCTTTGTCACTGACTTGGAAAGGTATGAATGAACTGCCTGTGAACAAGGGAAAGTCTCACTGTCATGAGATAGGTCTTGTTGGTCCAGTTCGATGTCATTAACTTCAGCTAGAGCAAAGCTGTCATAACAAAATAGAACAAGCAAGCTGTGCTCCTAGTAACTCATAGTGTCTGAGGAAGTTGAGTGTAGTGAAGGTCAAGTTGCACCGAGGAAGGGTCACACTGGATATTAGGAAACATTTCTTCACAGAAGGAGTGGTGAGGCCTTGGAACAGGCTGCAAGAACACACCCAAGGAGGTGGTGGAGAAGCAATCTCTGTAGGTGTTCAAAGAACTGTTAAGCACAGTGTTTCAGGAGATGGTTTAGTGGTTAGAGGTTGTAGGATGGACAGTTTGACTTGATAATCTTGAAGGTCTTTTCCAACCTTGATGATGATTCTATGGCTCCAGCAGAGGAGTCAACAACGCAGTTAGGTTTGTGCTGGGTTCTCATCACTCATGCAGCAATCGCGGCCCTTTGAAAAAGTGCCCTAATATGCGCTCATCCTCTGTACAAAGAGTGTGTCTTTCTTGACGAGTGTGTGTTGTTTGTCAGACCTAAAAGTGACTTTTTAATATCTTCCAGACATGGTAAGCAACAACTGGAGAAGTATGCAGACCATGCTCTAGTTTTTGTTCGAACGCACATGTATTTTATTTATAATGTAGAAACTGTACAGTCATCACAATGGCTACACTCTGACATTTAGCTTTTGTTTATTCAAAAACAATACCTTTATTAAAGTTGCAGCGGGATTTTTCATTCATTTGTTATTTAAACAATTCCCTCTATTTAGATTTGGAAGGATACAGCGTGATACTGGGCATCACTTGCATATTAAAAAAGGTTCTGCTCAGTGGTTTCCAGGCCTGGAAAATGTCACAGAAGACTTGAAAAAAACTTCACTTTCTGCCTTCACAGAAGAGGAAACCCAAAGTTGAAGACCCAATAGCCTCTATTTTGCAGAGACCTCTACTCAGAAGGCCTTCTGAGCTCCCAGCTTTGGCTCACACCCCTTTCTCTGGGCTTCCTCTTGGTGTAACACAGGTACCAGGACCTGTGGCCTTTTACATAGGGCTGTTTCCTAAGTTGCCTGAAATAACACATTGCATGTGCAACATAAACGTGTTGCTGTGTGCCACCTTATTAAACACAGATGTGGCTCTTGCCAAGGACTGCTTATCTAGAGGGTGCCTCACCTTGTTTGCTTCAGTACCAGCATCCTACAAAGAGCTCTCTGTTGTAGCAGAAAAACCAGCCACAGGCTCAGGTAGGAGTTTTCTGTAGGGGGTGCATGAGCAGAGGGCAGAGGTGTTCCCTCAGCCCTGACCTCCTCAGAAGTTAAGGTCACAAGACTAGATTTTATTATTTTTTTGTGTTGTGCATTAAGTATGTTGCGTGTCAGGCTCTGGAAGCCCTTAGCAATGCTGATAAGGCTTTGGAAAATTCACCCACCAGCATCTGAAAAGCTGCAGAAATAGCTTTTGAAAAATACAGCTGTGGCTACCTGTTAGTTTGTTAATGTGGGAAACCAGGGATCTTGTAAACCAGAGTATCTGAATTAGTGTCAGGAATGCAGGTAGCTGATGCCTTCCTAGGATTGAGTGAGATTTCCTTGGTGTTACGTTGGTTTAAAATGTCTCTCATCTGTAGTTAATGTTTGTCTTGTTTCTGCTGAGGGGCTTGGTAAAACTGATATGATTGAATTTTTCCACCATTACAGACTACACTGGTCTGATTTGAGTTTTCATACAAATTTGCTGATTTTAATAAGAATTCTGCCAGGGACTTTTCTACTCCAAAAATAGAGAGACCAGCAGAGATTTCAGTAGTCCTTTATTTACAAAATTCCCTTGGTTGAAGGAAATTTACTCACAAGTCTTTAGTCCAAATCAGGATTCTGACCACCAGGCTTTTAGCTGCGGCTGCATGGATGTTTCCTGAGCTTTTTGGGTTTTTGCATAAAGCTTCAAAAGACTTTGATTTTCACCCCAACAGGGAACAGGAAAAGATTTTGCTTGAAAGCTGAATAGGTTTCTTGGTACAGAAACACCATTTCATAACCAGATGTGATCCAGAATTGAGTTTGTCAGCGCAGTCAAATTTTGTCTTTGATCTCTGGAAGAGAAAGGCAGCCCATGAAAATACTGCTGAACTAAAAGAACATAAACAGGCTTAAAATACCACATTCTGATAGAGGGTGAAGTGACAGTCTGATAGAGTGTCCCATCAAACCCAGGGGCCAGTGAGCTTAGCAGGAAGGCACCTAGTGCACTAAATGGACGATTTCAAAGCTCTGAGGTCTGATTTCACTTTTGATTTTCCCAGAAGTATGGCAGAACAAATTATTTATTGGCAAAGGGCACATACAGTGGGTTTCTCTGGAGAGATGCTTTAATTTGATGAACATCTCAGATGTGTCTTTTGTTGATTTGTCCTTAGTAACAGAGACATAAATAATATCATGGCATGACATCAGTCCTGTTTTTGCATGTAATTGTGATGGATTTGATAAGCACTGCCTAAGATACCTCTCTCTTTCCTCTTACCGGTCTTGTCCATGGCTTTGTTTGAGTTAAGGATAGCATGTCTGGGTGGGGGAAGGGGTTGACTCAAGTGGGTGAGGAAAACATTTCTTTTGGGGTTTTTTTCCCCACTCCTTTTTTCCCCCTTTATTGTTCTTCTTTCCATTTCTAATAAAGTTTAATATTTTTAGTTCCAGTTTCCATAAGTGTTCATTTTATCTCTTTTCCTCCATCCTGGGGTGGGAGGAAGGAGATTTTCTTCTTGCAGTTGGGCAGAATATAATTTCTTGGGGCTACCATGACAGTAAGCTGCATTTCTGCTTAAATAATTTTTTTATGAGGTTGGCTGTAAAAATGGGGTCTCCACTCACAAAAACATTAAATATCCAGTCTCGATAAATGAATCTTTGAAGAAGTATGCTGAAAGAACAGACAAACCTGTTGCACTTTCAGAGCTTTAAATAAGCAAGAGAACTATGGGGAGGGTAGAGCAACCAAAGTCTGTTGGATTTGTTAGTCTTCGATACCAATATGACATTTCCTCTACTAGAAGATATTGAGAAGATTATTCCTCAGAGTAATTGTTCTTCTATCTGTTCAGCTTGAATGGAGAACATTTGTTAAAGGGTGTTCGGAGGAGTGTTGGCAGTAAGAGGGGATCCCACTGTGGTGTTAGGCTGGTTAACTGGTCATTCCAGGAAGAAAGCTGATATTGTTGGGTGGCTACAGATCTCCAACAAGGACGACTATAAGGGACCCATTTTCTTCTCAAGAATTTGTTCCCATTATTCATTTACAAAAGGTTAAGATAACTAACTAAGTACTCACTTAGTAAATAAGAAGTGGTTGAAGTCCACCTGTCAATTGTATAACCTTAGATTAAGTCCACTCTGATACTTTTTCAGATTCAAGAAGCCAGAGCCATGTAAATATGGAAAGTAATTATGCCTCCTTCCCCTCTTGTCTTCCTTACCCCTGCTCCCTTCGCTTTCTAATGTTAGTTGTTGCAGAAGAGTCAACCTTAGTTTCAGAGTCTGATAAAAAAGACTGTGGCATTCCCCAGGGGATTGAATTTTACATTCTTCAGCAAACAATGTCTGTCTCCAGAAATACAAGAGGACAATACTTATTTTTCTTTTTAATCTAATATCAATGCCTAAGCCTAACGGAACTCAGGGTTGTTTTTACTTTATTTTCAAGCCTGAGGAACATCTTGTGTTGATATTAATCTGTGCCTTTTTAAGCTTCATTTGTTATCTTTTAGCAGCTGCTAAACTGTAAACAAGTTCTTTTTCTTCTCTGGCTTTAAAAATAAAAAAAGGGTTCTTAACCTA
The DNA here is from genome assembly GCA_013400115.1 of Rhinopomastus cyanomelas. Lineage (NCBI taxonomy): Eukaryota > Metazoa > Chordata > Aves > Bucerotiformes > Rhinopomastidae > Rhinopomastus > Rhinopomastus cyanomelas. Next base: position 158,506 of record VXBP01002717.1, on the reverse strand, counting down.
TCCAAAAGCTCCACTATTGTGCATTTTGGGCCATGCTAACAGCAAAGAAAGAGCATTACCAAATGCCACTAGTGTTTGGTTTATTTCAAAGCCTTCTCGAAGCTATAAATCAACTGCATTTCTTTTCAGCCTTCTCCTTTTCCTTGCTTGTAGAAAATTAAATCAGTTAGCTAGGAGATAGTAACCTAAGAAGCGAACTGTGATGTTTTGTCAAGTATAGTAAAGAAGGGATTTCATGTATCTGACAGACACTTTTCATACAAAACTCATGTCTGATCCCTCAGGTCTACAGGGTATGTCAATCTTGGAATCCTCTCCAGATTCTCACAGGAAAACTTCACAACTAAGAAAACAACTGTGATAAATGCCAAAGTATTCCTTACAGCCTTCCAGAATTCTTTTATTAATTAATTTTGTCTCGTCTTACTATTTTCACTTGAAAAGCTATGAGTCTTGCTTACAAACCCATGATGCACACCTAAAGAAATACCCCAAAATGTATTTTAGGGCTGAACTGCAATTTATGCATCTCTTGTAGTCAGCAGCACACAGTGTGGCTCTTGAGATGGAACTTGTGTGTGTTATATGTTGGGGGGTAGGGGGTGCAGGTAAGGAGAAATAGAACCTACTAGCAGGGTTGACTGCAGGAGTGATAGAAGCCACTACAGGGCACAAAGGAACCTTCTGGATAGAGGTGTAATTTGTCCTTTGCTACTTAACTGATTTTCCCCAGTATAAGAGGGACAGTGGAGCTGTTGGAGCAAGTCCAGAGGAGGCCACAAGGATGAATAGAGGATGAATTACCCCTGCCATGGGAACAGGCTGAGGAGTTGTGGGGGGTTCAGCTTAGAGAAGAGAAGGCTCCCAGGGAAACTTACAGCAGCCTACAGTACCTGAAAGGGGCTACAGGAAAATTGGAGAGAGACTTTTTACATGGAACTCTAGTGACAGGACAAGGGAGATGGTTTCAAGCTAAAATATTTAGATTAGACCCCAGGAAGACATTCTTCCCTGTGAGGGATCCCTTTCAACCCAAACAATCATCTGAGATGTTTCTTGGGCTTAAACGTCTCTGGATCTCTTCCTGTAACCTGCTGGAAGCTTTAAGGGTTTTACCATTTTTACTACTGTTACTATTCCCTATTTTTACTCTGTAGAACATACCGAAGTGTGCTAGGAGAGCAATAATACATGCCCTGGTACCTTAGTGGATATCATAAATATCAGATATGTAACTGGTCTTCTATAATCCTAGCATGAATTGTGCTGGGTGATTTTTGGTGGGAATTGTTTTCCTAAAGCAATGCTTTATTTTTTTCCTCATCAAGCCAACTAGAGCTTGATGCCACTCAGAGGTGTAACAAATAGTGCAGTTCCGTAACGTTGCTTGTGTTGCAGACTGCTACTGAGATGGCTCATACCATCTTACAACTGGAAAAGTCACATGAAACAAAATATAAATTCTACTACAACTGCAGATGTTTACATAAAAGACCTTTAAATTTTGTTCAACTCATCCCATTTGCCATTTTGGCAAATGGCTTAGCAGATGCTGAGTGAATCTGCACAGAGCCCAGAACTCCAGGGCTTAGTTCCATGTGCCCAGGCTGAACCTTTACTGCCTGCACTTGGTTCTCCTCAGATTTTTTAACCTCAAGACAGTGCTGCAGGAACCAAGCAGGATGAGGGATTTAATGCATCATTTTCTCCCCTCTGAGCCTCTACAGATTTCATTTCACAGCAGAGGGCACTGTGCAGTTGGAGTTGGTTGATGCAACAAACTGTTAACTTCTGGTTTCTTGTAGGCACAGAGATTCCAAAATTATGATTTTAACTGAGCTTGATGCTCAGGCCTTATTAAGGTAGTTATATTTTACTTTATATTTTACCTCTTGCTCTGTTTTTTTAATGGATTTTTCTTTTCCCCTACTCTTTGTCTCCTCTGCCACCGTCCATTGTGAAATAGCTGCACTATTCCACCCCAGATTTGTCTATATTTTAGTGGTCAGCAAGCAGATTGCTACACCAACTATTTAGTTTTATGCTTTGTGGATCTTTTGGTATGAAAAGAGCTCCATTGAGACTAAGAGGATATTATTATTCATAATGTGGTGACTAGTTTCACACATGGCTGAAGCAAAATAAATCATCGTTGTTTCTAACAAAACAGTGAGTAGACCTCTTGTTGACCACAGCATATTTGTGGGCAGTTAAGAAAGAGTCTTTTATAGCTATTAATACACTGCCAAGATGCTTTAGCTGAGATTTTTGCCCTAAGGGAGGTGGGCTTCTAGTACTACATAGTTGTGTTTCTCTCTTTAAGCCCCTTTCCACAGCCCTGCCCTTCCAGGGCAATTGGATACAAAAATCCCATCCTGGAAAGAGAATCTGGTTGCTGAAAGAACTGATACATATGGATATTGCCCGGGTGCTGAATCTGGTAAGAAAATGAATGATAGTCTTGACTGTTCAAGCAGTAATTTTTAATTCTGAGCAGTTGTACCCAAAATAACAACTAGTATGTCAGCATTTCTCTGGGGCACGTCTGCGTAAATCCTGAAGGTTTGAAGCAGACCTGAGCGGTACCAAGCATCACTGTGATCCTGTTGATTGCTTACACTTCCAGTTCTGTGTTGTTAAACCAGAGATCAAAGAGTGTTTTATAATTGGTCAGTTTATTATATGGGGGATGTGTTAATATTCAGGGGATTATTATCAAGGGAATGGCATTGTCTGGGGATCACCTTCTGATTTAGCACTGGTACAATAATAGTCATCTTCCCTGGAATGACTTTGGGCAAAACATAGTGATTTCTTAATGCTGAGAGTCCTGCTGAACAGGCACTGATGGAGCTGGTGCCGGTTCCTCAGTGCTTCCTTCCACCACCTTATAGAATATGTGCCTGTGTACAGCCATCTCATCCAGCTGGAAATTCCACCAGCTTCCTTTTCCAGTCACAAAGCAGTATGCCTGAGCAAAGTGATAATGCTGTTTAAAGGGGCAAAAGGAATGTAGTTGGTAATTAGGTTATTGGTTGAACTTGATGATCTTGAAGGTCTTTTCCAGCCTGAATAATTCTATGATTCTATGATAGGAACAACAAGAATAAAAGGTCCTAAGTAGTAGAAGAAGAGAAGAATCACGGGTGTTGTGAGGAGAAAGGAAAGGATGTAAAATAGGAAAGCTGTTCTCCAGCTACATATCATTATGTAAACCAAAACCAGAACCTTTCCTTTGAAGGCTTACCTTTGACTTTAAACATGTTTGTTGACATAACACTTACAAAAGGTCCTATTCTGATCTCAACCCCAGTGTGTGATCTCAAGCAGCTCCCCTGAATGCAGGGAAAGTCAGGGGATTTATGGGAGGGATAACTTATGTGAAATAAAAAGCAGGGTCATCCTTACAAGCCTATCTAAACCTTCTTCTAGCTCTCCAGATGATCTTTTAGTGACATAGCTGCAAACATGAAAAATGCAAATAGTTTACTGAAGGGATTTCTCAGCTTCTGATGTATTTATAAATAAACTTAGGGGATATTTGTAAGGCACATATAGTTCGCTTTCTGCATTTACTTGGCTGTCCAGCTCTGTGTCTTCATGTGAAACAAATGGTTTCTGCCATCTCTAAACCGCATTAAAAGTGTCCAGTGTCTGACATTTCTAAAGTTATTAAATTCTCCACGGCTGTTTGTCTCAAGTGTTCTGTGCTCTGAGCTGGCCAGATACAGTCCAGCTCATAAATTTTGAGCCTGCATCATCATAACTACCACAAAGATTTGTGCACCCTATCTGTTCTTTGGACAGTTGTAGCTTACAGGAAGGTTTTGAAGAGAAAATCTTCCATCTGGATAAACACATGTGTAGAAATATATTAGGCTCTTTCAATAAACTTTTTGCTCCATCCCTGTCCTCTGCAAGTGCGTATGTCCCTGCTGCCCAACCATGGTTTGTGGGGGTCATTAATGGTGCTGACCATCCTCTAGAGGAGTAGTAATAGTGATTATCTGGTTTAAAAATTAATTTCAGCTGAAGGAATCAGATCAACACATTTGATTTTCAATGTCAAGCTTCATGGGGCTCTGAGCAGTTTGTTCTGGTTAGAGATGTAAGTGCTTGTTGTAGGGGGTTGGACTAGATGACCTTTGAAGGTCCCTTCCAACCCAATACATTCTGTGATTGAATGATTTTCTATCATCTGTGGCAAACACTACCCATGCTTCTCAAAATATAAACTTTAGAAGCTGTTTTCCTAAAGATTCCTGAGATTCTGGTCTGCACCTTCATCTACTACAACACCCACCATCTTATTCATCATCTTGAGGCTTTTTCTTTTCAACATTGATGATAAAACCAGAGCGGTAAAAAGATCTTGGTCTGATGATGGTTAATAACCTGATTATGAACTTGATGGTTAATAACCTTGATTCCTGCTGAAGCAGTTCTCTTGGTTGCTCTGGAACCAAAATTATTAATGGTAGTAACAGGAGAGCAGGTAACATTTGACAGCATTCTGTGGTGGCAAGAAAAATGATCTTTTTTTTGCTGTTTCAATGCAAACTTCATGTAAATATCATTAGCTCTGATAAAAAAATCATAGTGTTTATGGGACATAATTTCTGTGTATAGCCAGAACCAAACACCAGTGTGTGACCTGACAGATAACATCTCACTGCTTTCCTCTTGCTTTTTATATTAAAATAGAATTTGTCTTTTCTTTTATAGAAGCAGCCATGGTTTTCCACTGAACAAGAGAGACAGTGTCTCAGGGAGAGCCAGAGTTGTAACTGGAGATGTCTGCAGGATCTCTGCTGTAGTACAAGATTTTGCATAGCCTTTTCCTTGGTTGCTACTTGTGAGATGACTTTTCAGTGTTCCCTGGCTAAAGGATGTCAAGTGTTAGGGTTCTGTAATGGTCTGGTGAGTATTTAGCAGGACTGAACTGCTCAAAGTTAATACGCATTAGCTCTTTGAAGGGAAAAACCAGCTTCGGAGGTCTCAGTGTTGTTCTGACAGTTAGGAAACTTGCTCACCATAACTGAAAGTGCCTTCTGGGGGACATTTGGCTGAGCTGGGAAGCTATGCAAAAATCCCTCCTGTGTGCCACAGTTCAGCTCCTCGTTTGAGAGCTGGGCTTTCTGCAGCAGTGATGCTGAACGTCACCCTCCTCGTTTACTTTGCAGAGACTCATCTTGCCACACTGCTAGTGCCCCCTGCTTTAAGATGTGAGAAGCAATGTTGGCCACAGAGGCAACTTCATTTTATCAAAAAAAGCAGGGCGAGAGGCTGTGTTGGGTTATAACAAACCTGACCTTTCTTGTTCCTAGGTACCAGCCTGCCCAGACTAGACACAAATATTTCAGCCTATGTATTTTTTTCCTAGTCCAAAGCAGTTCTGGAGAAGCAAAGCTTGTTTATGAAACCTCCACTAAAAGCAGGTGTTGTAGACATCCTATTAGTAACCTTTGACTTACCTTCTTTGAAACTTTTCAGCCCAGAGGACTGGCATTTCAAAGTTCGGGGGTTTTTTCCTCCCTTTTAACATTTTTTTAAATTTTTTTTTAATGTGTGTGTCTGTGTCCCTCCAAGTTTGCATATTGTAAACATTTTTCTTCTCTGCTCTAGTGGAATGGAGCCAAAAATCCGCACAATGGGGGAACGAGATGTTAATGAGCAGAGATTGTGGGAAAATGTGTATGGGGCTGCCCTGCCTGACCCGCATGATAATGCTACATTTAGCACATTCTTTTCCATTAGTGTAGCAGGCCCTGAAATGGCACCAAACAACACAATATTGTGAGGGCTTGTTTGCAAGAAAACTGGCTTTCCTAGGACAGTGCAAATTTAAAACAAAATAAATGACATTATTTTTTGTACAGTTGGCAGACAGACAGCTGGCCCAAAAAATGTTTATGAGCAGTGTGAAATTATGTGATGTTTTCAGTAAAATTGCTTTAAGTGAAGGTTTAAATTAGTTTTTAAATTAGTTGTATTTAAATTACTAAATTTATGTTATTAAAAGCATAAGTATTACATATAGGCTTGTACTGAATCAAGGAACTTTACAATCACTTTATGGCATTTAGGGACTGATGAGGAGAAAAAAAAAATCCCAGTACTTTGCTGTCTTGTAAATAGATATTTTTTTGCCCTGGCTAATGCTCACAACCCCCCTTTTAATGTATTTATGTCAGTGGAGCTTTGTTTGTACAAAACAGTCCTGAAAAATTAACTTTGGCTCCGCTGAGCCAAGTTTCATTTAATCATAGCCCAGAATTTATGTCTCACCCATACGAAAATCATTAGGAGCAAAAAAAAGGATTCTGAGAACATAAACAACGCCATGTGACTTCAACACCCAATTGCACAGCTTGAACCGATCAAGAGGGGAACATGTGAAAATGCTAAAGGGAACATTTACAGTCAGCATTTGGGGTGCAACGCGTAGGGAGAAATCTATTTGCACAACCCCTCTGCTTAACAAAGGGCAGCACCAAAGGAATAATAACGAAAGGCTGTCTGCAGATCATTTCTGAGCAGAGAAAGGGATTAAATCCACTAAACAAGCTACTTCTCCCTCACATTTTACTCAGCTTTTTTTTTTTGTGTTTTCATTACACTTCTATATGCCCAACTGTGCTCTTTTGGATAAGGGAAGGGTAAGTCGTGTAGTAAAAATTGCTGTTTACAAATGACATTCCAGATCCTTATTCCTTCACAGTTGAAGATTCCTAAAGAGCTTTTCTGCAGGGAAAGAGGCTTCCACTCTTTACCTTAAAAAAACCTCCCTTATCTGCACTGTGGAATGGAGGTGGGCTCTGAGCCATATTTTGCAAAGGACAAAGCAGATTCTTCAGCGAGCATCTGCTTTGCTGAATAAGATAAGAGCAGCATTCCTTAGAATAGGTTTTCTGATGAAGGAGATGCCAAAGCCTTGATTCCAGAAGTTCTTATATGCTAAAACAACAACTGTCTGTGCAGGTCCTGCTTTTGGGAGCCATTTCAGACCCTGGCAAACACTGAAAATATGGAGATGTCTCACACTGTGGGGTTGCGTCAAATTTTGCATAGTAAAAGGATACAGAAGGAACAACCCCAGTTTTAGGAACCTTAAAATGGCAGGAGATGCGTTTGTGACCATCACTGTGAATTTCTTGTCTCCACAAATTATGTCATTATGCCACGAGCAGTCTGTGCCTCCAGCTGCTAGACCTTTGGCTCTGCTCTGAGCAGTTGAAGGGTGATGGTTGTGCTGCATGTCCCGAGGTCTCTGCGCTAAGGCAGACGCTTGTGTGTGTGTGTGTGATCGTGCTGTCACAGCACCAGTAAGGCCTTGGCCTGTTCCTCCTGTGTAAACAGAGCATGGCATTCATAAAGGAAATGTGGCAAAGGGAACAAGTACAAATTTATCATGTGTTCCACCAGGGTAACCTGTGTTGAAGAGACCTTCTGGGACTGGAAGGCTCTGGCTCAGGATGGATTTGTTTTTTATTCGGGGGAAATCTTCGCCAGGTTACCATCCTGAGTACATTCAGTTCCCATTTTTCACTCTCTTCCACATTTGTTGCTACAGTTCCAGGCTTCTGATGTCCTTTACACCTCAGTGTGGTGCCTACAGAGCATCTCTACATCGTTAAATATTTCTGCATAATGACTTGAATGAAACTTTGTCCCATATTCATGCCAAACACCAGTTCAGTGACCTGGTCTAGGGAAGCACTGTACCCCCTCTTGGTAAAGCTTTGGCTCATCCTCATCTCTCATGAAGCTGAACCTTCCTCACGTGTCTTCAGTTTGTTTGTCCTCTTCTTCATTGCATTCAGGGGTGTTCATAGGATGTATTGGATTGGAAGGGACCTCCAAAGGTGATCTAATCCAACCCCCCTACGACAAGCAGGGACATCTAGAACAAATTGCCCAGAGTCCCATCAAGCCTGACCTTGAATGCCTCCAGGGATGGGGCCTCCACCACCTCTCTAGGCAACCTGTTCCAGTGACCCACCAACCTCAGATTAGTGAATTAAGTCTACCCTTTTCTGGCTTAAACCATGACTCCTCATCTTATCATTTCATGCTCTACTGAGCAGTTCTTCCCCAGCATTCAGATAAGCCCCTTTCAGGGACTGGAAAGTTGCTAGAAGATCCCCCCCAGAATCTTTTCCTTAAGGTACATCATAGCTTTGCTTTCTTCATAAATTGGTTCCTTTAGCATCACTGTCTGGAATTCCCATGTTCTGCATGTGAAAGCCATAAGTGATTGCTTCCAGCTAGGCCAATGCTCGTTAGATTTGGCTCTTCCGGTCAGTGTTAACTTCCTCTGGAACAATAACCATTGTTTAGACTAAATGTTGGAGAGGGATCAGATCACATCTCAGACCTGTGTCTTTCCTGGACTGATTTTGTTGGGCAATAGAAGCTTTTCATCCCACTCTGCTTTCCCACAAGCATTTAAGTCTTCACAGTCGTCAAACCTGGAAGAGTTAGTTTCCAGCAGCAGTACCCTGCCTCCTCCAAAGAGGTTGAATGGAGACTTATGTTAAAACATATTTCAAATTGTTCCTACTAAAACTTTCAGGACTGAGGCTTTGTCACTCTTTAGAAAAGCATCTGAGCACAAAATGAAAGATGATTCTGGTTGGGAATGGACTATATAGACCTTTGCAGAGGTGATCTCACACCATCTTTTTATTTCTTCTGCTGGTAATTGGTGCCATCTTAACGCCATTTGCAACAGATACTCCTCAAATATTTATATGATCCTTTGTGGGTATATTGCTGCCTCTAGGTTTTTAACACAGTTCCTCAAATCTTTCTTTTAAAATTCGTACCAGTTCTCCCATTTTACAAGTAGTGAGCTGAGTTACAGGAAGTAACTTTGCTGCTTTCGCAAAAGAAGGGTTTGGTTTATGGAATCCCCGTAGTCCTTGGTTGCCTAATCGCAGGCTCCTCTTGAAAATGGAGGAGATAATTCCTTGTGAGACAGTGATGTTTCACAGAGCTAGTGCAGCTCTGCTCTCACATTAAGACATTTAAACTTTTGGAAACACACTTGCTGCCAAAAACACTCTTCCAAGACTTTTAGCTGTGGATGACCCTCTGTTTAAAGTCTCCTCCAGCTGTGCTTTATAAATATCTCTTAACTGATAAATGAATTATTTCCTTCAGCTAAGCTGTCTGTATTTCAATGCAGACTATGCAAATGCAGTTCTGCAGTGGAATTCTTGGTTTGCCAACTCAGTTGTCTTGTGGTTTTCTATTTGGTAGCCATGGCCCTGTGTGCTTTGAACTTTCTGCCATGATTTGGACCCAATTTGGTGAAGTGTTGTCAATCAATTGTTTACAAGCTAGAGGAAACAATACCAGAAAATTAGATCTTTCCATTTGTAATCAAACAGAACAGCTCTGTTGCTCATCTTGTCTGGCTGGCTAACAGATGGGCTGCTGTCCCATGAGAAGACAGCCACTTCCTCGCATCATCAACACAGAAGGAGAAGTTGTCTGCAAGCTATTAGTGTGTTGTCAAGTTAGATACGATGTCTTGATATTGTCAGGATGGGTTCCTCAAGCACGTTTCTTTGACGTTCTGTCATAAGTCAAATATAAGGCAGCATTAAATCAAAACTAAAACTTCGAAAGGCTGCCAACTGTTTAATTCCTTTAATAAAAGAACTGACAGGAAAGCTATCCTCAATTTTCTAAATACTGATAACCAATTATCAGTAAAAGCTTCAGTAGCATCTACCTGAGTAGGGTATTTGAAGGAGGCAAAATCATTCAGCCTGTGTTCCACATTCCTAGCATGCAGTGGAGATTCCCACCTCCTGTTTCCCCCTTATACCATCAGGATGTTAGCTCTAGCACTGTTCTTTCTTGAGTACAGGCAGCTTATTGTATGGTGCAAGTTTACGAAAATCCTGCCTAGTTGTTATATTAGGATTGTTTTGTTTTGATGGGACACCTAAGGAAAATTATAAGACCTACAAAAGTCAAAGTAGTTTTCTTTAAAAGGGCATTTTCCTTTAAATTGAAAAGAAAACACATTTGTATTTTATATATATATATATTTATATTGTTTCTATTATATGAAAGATATATAAGTCTATGGTTGATTACTTCTTACAGAAATTGCTAGTGATGGAGAAATAATTGACAAATGTTGTCATTTGCTGAGAGAAGAGCTTTTTGCAGTGAAACAGCTTTTCCACAATTAAAAATAAAATTAGGAAAAAAAGGTACCGCTCTGGAGATTTTTTTTTAAAAAAATTACTTTTGGCACCAAAAAAAATAAAAGGGGGGTGGGGAGCAAAGATAGTAAAATTCCAGGTGTATAATCTGTCTAAGCCTGTAGGACATGCTGCTGAGAAATATGCCACTTAGTTGTCCTGACAGGTCTGAAGACCTTCCCACTAAAATCACATCTTTAAGTTAAATACAGAAATGAACCTAGTGATCAGAGTAAAAAAAAAACCCAAACCACCAAGTCTGGACAGATTAAAATGATGATCCGTTTTTTATTCATCTTAAAACTGAGAAGGGCTTAAAGCTAGACCTGAAGCCTTTGAAATGTTTGTTCATGAAGAAATTTCTGCAAACTGAAGGACTGACAAAACCCAAAGAAAATTACAAATAAGCCTGCAGCCTGCTTTTGTTTGTCTTCTATCTTAGTTTTACAACTGGCATTTCTGTTCCTAGTACCCTTTATCAGTAGAGAATACTGATTTTCAATAAGTGAAATTGGTGTGAGCCCTGTGGCACAGTTCCTTGACTGCTCTGCTTTAGACACACTGAAATGGGTCTAATTTGTCAAAAATGTGTGGAACATAAAAGAGGGATTCTCCAGAACCATCAGTGATGTCTGACTGTTTCTATTCAGGGTATGTGAGCGAGTGTGCAGTATATTATGCATAATCTATCTCCTGAAGCGCACTGACTGTTTGGCTTGGTAATTGTATATATATGTTAGCTTTTCCATCTGGCCTCTTCTTAGTAGTTCACTAGAAAAAGATGTAAAATTTCCAGAGTTGCTTAGATGGTAGAAAATTCCACACATTTTCTTGAAGCATAAACCCAAAAAATACAACCTGGCCTGTTCATTCTTGTAAATCAACTTGTGCTTTCTTTTACCCCATTTCTTTTCCTGTTTCATTATGAAAATTTGAAGCAGATCATCTTGAGCCAGGGACAGTGTTTATGATGTTTGTGTTAACCAGTGGATTCAAACGAGCCAGATGTGCTATAGGAAGCTTCTCTATAACCTGGGGTCATATGACAATTATGAGAAAGCTTGTTTTAAAAATCTCCTCCAAATAATTTTCCCATAGCTCATCATTTTTAGGAGGGGAAAAGTAATAACACCACACTTATAAATAGCGAACAGCATCACTGGGAACTGGCCTCTTATTTCCTTGCTCATTCTTTATAATCCAAAATCGAAGTATTTACAAAGGACTCCAGGACAGTTCTGTGGGATATAAAACAGAGCAGGGGGCTCCAGGCAGGGTTTTTGACGCTTTGAAGCAGCTTTGCAGTGCGTTTGAAACAGCACAAAGAATAGTAACTTTTCCCTAATCCTTTCTTTGAATAAAACGGTGACATTTCAAAGGCTACGACAGTTTTGAAAACATAATTAAGCTAAGCCCCTTTAACTTTGCATCATGCTAATTCAGTGGGATCCTATGTGGCCAATGGTTAAAGCGAATAACTGGATCAAGGTTTGTGCCTCCAGTTTAGCAGGACCTCTGCTTCGTACTTTGAACCAAACCAACCCTGAACATTCTTTCCACTTCATTCATCCCTGCTAGGAAGTTTTTTGAAAAGCACAGGCAGCACAATGCACCAGCTCCTTTCACTGGGGCTCTCTTTTTTGGGTCCTGGAAAAAAAAGTGGAGACAACAAAAAATATTCAGGCTGCTGTGCTCGTAACAATGGTCATGGCTCTGCGTTTTGTATCTGGTGTTTTCTTCAAGAAAATTGTGCGCCTGCTAAGGGTAGACTGGGAAAAATAGAGCTAGAATTAATAGGTTTGTTCCAGTGGGGCCACAAAACAACAGTTTAGTAAGAAGATAACTTAGAAAATAATATAATTGCAGGGTTTTTCTTTCACATGTCAGTATGAATTCTGAGTGTGAGAACACAGAATCACAGAATCATCAAAGTTGTAAAAGGCCTTCAAGATCATCAAGTCCAACCATCTGCCACACAATTCCTAACCACTAAACCATCTCCTGAAACATCTTTCAGTGCGTCCACTTAACACAGTCTGAGCCTTAAGAGATGACAAATCACTGTTTTTTTGGAGTTCATCCTTTATCCTCTTATCCTTTAATATTTCTCACCTCTTATGTGAAAGGAAAATAACAGCTTTTATCGCAAAAACAACATTAAGACTGCAGCTACTGGTAAATTCATTAAAATGTGTAGATGAAGTTTTTCTTCTGGTTTGGGGTGGCACTGATGTTTCTACCCAACTCTTTGCTGTCTGTGCTACCTGGCATAGATGAAATCACCAAGCACTTTAACCCTCCGTCTACATTTTTGAAATTAATGAGCCAAGTTCTCTCATAAGAGAGGCTGTCCATTCCTCTTATCATCTGAAGAGTCCTCCCTTCTACATTTTCCAGTCTCTTACCTCTCCTGAATGTCGCTGGTGAGAATTTATATGCACAGCCTCAGGTGAATTAGTACCAGGGCATGGTGCAATAGCTTCAGTAATTCCCTTCTCTACTTTGCCAGGAGCCTTGCAAGGTTGCATTTGCCGTTTTAAGTGCTGACTGTGATCAAATAAAGCACCATGTTCATTTTCCTCCTTTGTTGCGTAAATCATGGTCTTGGGCTTGCAAGAGAAATTCTGGTTTCCCCTTGCTGATACAGCACTGCAGCCTCTGCTGCTGAATCCTGGGAAGATCGTTCCCAAGATCGTTCCCATCTGCCTTCCTCAGCATGAGCAAGGCTTTCACACTTCATCTGATCACTAACTTTCGTCAGAGCTCTTCTACTGATAGTTAATGAAGTCATTAAACACATCCTGATTCAGATTAATGATTTTACTAAGAACCTTCAGTTGTTTGGGGCTTTTTTGGTTAGGTGGTCAGTTGTCATTTGGTTTGTTACACCTATTGATATTTGAATAATTGATACTTGGTTCACCTTTTCCATATTAGACTACTTTTTTCCTTTTCTGAAAGGCAGAAAATTATCTCATTCCTGTAGGACTGTGTAGCATCTAATAAACTGGACATGATTACAAGTCATGTAGATCTGGAACTTAGGACCTTGGTTTAGTGGTGAGCTTGGTACAGTTAGGTTAATGGTTGGAGTCGATGTCTTTTCCAACCTGAATGATTCTATAATTGTATAAAAAGTAAAATAAAACCAGCACCGTATATCATCTACACTTTGTATTGTCTAGATTGTGTATCCTTTCTTTGGCACACCCAGTGTGTATTAGGCTGTTTTCCTTATAACTTGGATGATTTTACTTTACTACTTATTCCTAGGTTCTTGTGTGTTGTGTTGTAATAACCCAGGATGGGAGCTGCAGTTGCTCCAATTGGTCTTTTCCCATTCTGAAATACCAGCCTACTTTTGTTAGTCTCTAGTACAGTGGTGTGAGATGTTGAGTGTTTTTGTGTGAAAATTTCTTGGCGTTTCCTGTCCTGACTGTATTTAGTTATGAGCTTTTTCTTTCATTCATAATCATTCATAGAATTTTAACTGTATAAGTTTGGAAGGGACCTCCAACTGCCATCTAATCCAACCACCCTGCAACAAGCATGGTCACCACTCACTAGACTGGCTTGCTTAGATCCCCATCAGTACTAACCTTGAATGTCTCCAGGGATGGGGCATCCACTACCTCTCTATGTAACTTGTTCCAGGGATCCACCACGTTCAGATTCAAGAACATTTTCCAAATGTCCCGTCTAAATCTACCCTTTTCCAGCTTGTGATCCCTCATCCCTGTCATTCCCTGCCCATCTGAAGAGTCTTCCCCAGCCTTCTGACAGGCCCCTTTCAGGAACTGGAAATTGCTACAAGGTCTCCCTGGAGTCTTCTCCTCCTGTGGCTGAACAACCCCATCTCCATTGTAAACCCCAGCTTGTCCTTGTAATTGCCTTCTTTTTGTGTGCTGCTGCTCACCATCATTAGGAAACGAGCTCCTCTTCCCAGCAATAACAAGATCTCAGTGAGTAACTTCCCAAATACCATAATTAAAAGCTCTGTTTCATTTGGTTCCCGAGTGCTTTGTTAACTCTGCACAAAGGGGAGATTTTCACAGTCACAGATAGGATTTAGACACCAGATCTCTCTCTTTGCCTTTTCCATGGAAATTTACATGATTTCTGAACTGCTGTTTCTTTGGAGGCCCAGAGTAATACAAGGAACAGAGAACTCAGAGTTTTGTTAACACCTGACAGCCCTGAGTAGCACCTCTGGCCTTTTTCTTCAGGGCTTCCATAATTAGAAGCTATGTGAAGTTTCACACGTAGAATGGAGTGGGATGATTCCAGCATCTAATCAGGTCAAAGGCTAAATTCCTCCGGTGTGCAATGAGTTACAGCCCTGCAAACCGGAATGGTTGGATCCTTAACTCTGGAATATTCACTCACTAATTTATTCTGTTGCAGTAGGTAGAGAATCGCCACATCACACTGGGATCAACTTTATTTTATCACTGCCAACATCTTTTCCCCACCCTGTTTGCAGTTGCAAAGCCTCTTTGCTTTTCTAATTGTCATGTGGATGACACAAAGCGTCGCTCAGCCTTGACCAAACAGGCTGATCCGCTGGTGGCATGAGGCAGCATAGCTGCCCCATGGCATCCTCTGTAAATCTGGTCCCAGTTCTGGCAGCCTCACTGCGGGTGGTAACCACTGGTCTGAACTGGAAGGTGGAAGCTGGAGCACTTGATCTAAGTTCTATAGACTGAATGTGGCATTGTTTCTGCCAGGAGTATTACAACTCTAGTTGTGCAAATTGGGGTGGTTAGAAGTATAAGAAAGTTTTACAGAGAAGTCAGCACTTTGGTACAAGTTTTAAGGAACTTCTGCCTAAAAATTCACTTTGTGCCAAGTGCCTGAGGAGCACGATGCCCGTGTGTTGCATGCTTTCTAAAGATGGACCGCTGATACTATTTTGCTTGGCATGTGGAACCTCCTATGTTCCAGCTTTCACCTGTTGCCCCTTGTCCTATCATTGGACATAAGTGAGAAGAGCTTGGTCCATCCTCCTGACACTCACCCTTTCCATATTTATAAACATTAATGAGGTCACCTCTCAATCTTCTCTTCACCTCTTTTCCCAGATGAGATTCTCAACTCTAATTTGGCAATCGATCACTTCTATCAAGACAGAGTTCCCTTTGGCCAAGCCTCTGGGATCTCTGCAAAGCTTTTCTCAGCCACAAATCATTTTTGCAATCAGCATGTCACTTGACATCTTTGGTGTTATAAATTAGTTCACGAGGGTGGACACCCATTTCACCCCAACACCAAGGGCTCAGTTCTCATGTTTTCTCAAGTTACTTGTTTTTGCTTTAGGGGACAATGCGGTTTTTTACTCTCCCAGTACGTTATCAGGGGAACAAGTCCCTTTGAGCCAAACACCTGCTTTCCTTTAGAAAGAATGATGGGGAAATGCCTTTTTAAAAGCCTCTATTTATCTACTTTCTTAATTTACAAAAAGTCCCTGATTACTCAGATCCCCAGAGGTTTGGTAAGTAAAAAAGGTCTAAGCAGAACAAAGTCAATAAGAAAAGGGAAAATAAAATACTGCCACAACAAGGACAAAACGATGGCAATGTGCCCTCAAGTTTATCAGGCCCTTACTCGCTTTTGGAGCCAAAATTCAAACGAGAATGATCTCCACTAAGCAAACAATAGGTCACCTGGTGGCTGTGAACTCCAGCCTTGGGAATCTTTGCTGGCCAGCACATGCAAGTTGGAGGCCAACTGAAACACATCAGCTGTATCTTCACCTTATAGGCTCCAGTCTTCTAATCCAGCAGCTTCTCCTCAAGTTGAACTTGGAGATGGACACCTTGTTCAAAAGTTCATGCAGCCTTTGACCTGTCTTATTGTCTCGCTTCTTCACCATTTTCTTGTTTGTCAATCTGGATTAAAGGTGACATAAAGCTTTATTCTTTTCAGCTGTGACTTCTAAAAAGGTGTTAAGCATCTAAACCTTATTGCAATCCTAATTATTATCTTTGAGGATCACATTCTCAATTATTCTTTTTTCCACAGGTTTTAAGGTCACATTTTGTGGAGACAATATCATTACTGCGCAGAGTTGCCATGATTTCTATCCTTCTAGTATGAGCAAGTGTCTTCTGGCACATCTGAGCTCCTACACAATGCCAGAATATTTAACACATCTTGTGCAGGTAAGGCACGCAAGCACTCTTAAGCATAGACACAGTAGATTTGACTATGGCTAAATTTATTGTGATTTTCAATTACTCTTACTGTGTCAGTGCCTTTAGAGCTCATCACAGACTACAGCTGTATTACACAGAGGAAAAAGTAGTTCTTGTTACCAAATGGTTTAGTCTTGCATCATCTTGCTTATAGTTTATGGTTTAGATCTGAAGTGTGCAGAATGATGTAGTCTAATTTATTTCTGGTCTTTTTAAGAACAGTGTGGGATTGGAACACGCCAGCTGAAATAAGGAAGGCCAGCATCACTTTGGGTTGGATCTTTCCCTCCAATTTAGTCTAGCTTTCTGAAAGCATCTAGGAGTCACAGGAATAAGAAGATCTGTTAAGAAATCCACATAACTGGGTGGACATCTTTTTGTTTGTTTGTTCGGTTGGTTGTTTGGTTTGGTTGTTTGGGTTTTTTTCCTATGGTAATGTGTAAATTCTAACCCGAAGCAGCTGGTCACAGTACATGTGTATGTAAGATTATGTAAGTGTATACAGGGATGTAAGATTATGTTAAATAAACATAAGGCTAGATAGAAGTGTGTAAGACTGAAATGCAGGTCTCAAGTCAAGGTGACTACTTCCAGCAGTCAGGACAGAGCAGAGAATGAAGTGAAAAAACAAAAACCTCCTTCTCTAGAATCCTTTTCAGATGCAGTGAGGAGCTAGAACATTGCGTGTAACAGCATCTTGGCATTGGAATCAAATAGCTGTGGGAAGGACAAGCATTTTTTACTTTCTCATTTACATTTCTCTTCAGAAATGTTTTCAGCTCGGTCTTAGGTACCAGACTGTAGCACAGAGTCGGTATGCGGCGTATTTCATACACACAGTGTCTCTCAAGTACGTTCTTGGATGCTATTTCTTGGGCAATAGAGCAAACTTAGAAACATTTTCTGTTTTTGCAACTTTGACATTTTGTGTGATTTAAAACATGAAACAGTTTCACACGCAATAAATGATCAACTGTATAGACAATCCTATTTCTTATAAACTGTATGCAATTTTACAGGCACAAAAGGTTTTCTACATTTCTAGTAACCAAACATAAACTAGGTTTTACAGAGAACTGCAGTGTTGGTTGTGTTTGGTGAGACTAGTTTAACTGAAGAAATGCTGCATGTAAAAGAACAAAAGCCTGATGTGTTTTGTTCTGAAGAAGAATGTGCTTGGCAAGTAGTTCTGTGGATCTTAGAGTGACCATGAGTTGTCAGAAGTCTTGAAGATCTGTAGAGTTCAGTTAGTGGTTGGACTTGGTGGTCTTGAATCATAGAATCATAGAATCATTAGGGATTGGAAGGGACCTGGAAAGATCATCTAGTCCAATCCCCCATCTTTTTCCAACCTAAACATTTCCATTATTTCAAGAGATGTTAAGAAAATTATGCCTTTTCTTTTCATTTTCCTTTTTAATCCTTCAAGATGGTGCCTGAAAAGTGACTTGAAAAGTTTCTAACTTTTAGTAGTCCAGAGGCTGGATCTCAGATGTATTAGGGAAATCCTTTGTGTGTACTTCTGCTGGCAGAAGGAAGCCTCTCCACTGGGGACATTTCCTGAGACCCAAATCCATTTTTGTTCAGGTACCATTTTAATTTACTTCCCTCTCACTGGGTTTGTTAAGAAGTTCAGAAGGGCCCAGTACAGATTAATTTTCCAAACTTGCAGCTTTCAGAAAAACAGTAGTTCTCAAGAGCAAACACATAATCTCACATGAGGTGCACCTTGGGTTTGCTCATTTCTCACTGCCACAAGGTGTAATTTAGTTGTCTAGAACGGAGTCATTCATGATTTACGTCAGAAACGGGCCCACAAAGGCTATTTTTAACACACACAGCCAAATGACATTTAATTTTTTCACATTTGCTCCCCAGTGCTGTTGTCTGCATCCTCGGTGGCATTATTAAGTGGAGCTTTTCAAACAGATGAAGTATGTTACTCCACTGTGGCTAAATGGTAATGAAAGTGGAGATGGCTGGTTGCCAGTGAACGGTGTGTAGCTTGTAGAAGCATGTAATTACATAAATCACAAACATATGCAGATGTTTTCTCTTTACATTTAACTGGTGGTGCCTGGAGCTATAGCTGCTTGCAACTCGATTTAATTACCATAATTATTTTAAATGTGGATATCTGGGCAATCTTTGAGCTTTATGAGAATGTTATTCATACCTTATCAACAAAAAAAATCTGAAGGGTCCCATTCTTTCCCCAGAGGGGCTGCCACAACCAAGTTTCTTCAGCTTTCAGGCACAGGGTGTCTATAGTGTTTATATCTTTATTTTGAATTACAGGTTGTTTCAAAAACCTGAGCCGCTGAAACTAATCAGATCTCGAAATCTCGGTAGACACTATAATTTCCTGGTAGGAAATTAAGCATTGTACATTGTTAGTGGAAAGAAAGTACCTGGAGAGGTCCTGATTAGTTTCTTTAACATCTTGCTTTGCTGACTAGGTAAATGTTGTTTGGCCAAACAATTTGACAAATGTCTCAGAAAGGTGTTGGCTGTGGTAAAATTGAGACTTCCAACAGGGTATGTCATAAAAAAACCCGTGATGGAATACTTGGGATTTTCCCATTAGTTTTGTCAAGCAATCCAATTCTTTAGTATGTGGTAGTGTTTTGAATTCTCTTTTGCAATAGTGTAAATGTGATTCAATAACAGGTGGTCATGGAGTTGCCCCAGAAATGCCACAGGATGACATGGGCCTGTGGTTCTTCTCTCATTTGTGTTGACTTCATGCTGTTTGATATTTGCTGAGTTCCTTGTATCTCAGACCAGTCCAAATGGGAATCAACATGAATACTGATGTATAAGATGCCTGTCCAATATAGACCTCCCCTGCAGTTTTCCCTGACTGATGTAAATTGGGGAGTATAGAGTTCCTCCAGTTGAATTCATTTGAACTGGTAAGACCCTTGGGCATGAGAAAGCTGATAGCTAAACAACCTCAAAAGACCAAGCAGCAGGAACCATAAGCAACTGTCACATGTGACAAATGATTGTTCCTTATATGTATCGATACGGAATCCTTCCACACTGGGAGACCAAGAAAGGCAGGTTTTGTGAGAATAAGAGTAGTATCATGTATGAGCTCAGCTCTGCGTTTAGAAAAATGCCTGGTTTTGGACAAGTGAGCCCTTCCTGTGTTACAAAAAGCCAGTTGGTGAAACACCTGAGTGCAGATACAGTGAAATTGCACAGGTTTCATGCTCCAGTTAAAAAAAAAGTAGCAATTATAAGACATTTAGAAGTCCAGCTGTAGAAATAAGGTAAATATAAATAAATGAATGCCCAATGGAGGATCAGACTGAGCAAACACAATACTTTTACTTCATTTACACCATTTATTACTTTTACAGCATCCTGGGGTGGATCAGAAGGGGGATGTTTAGCAGATCAAAAGAGGTTCTTCTCCCCCTCTACTCTGCACTGATGAGACCACACCTGGAGTACTGTGTCCAGCTCTGAGCTCCTCAGTTCAAGAGGGATGTGGAGCTGCTGGAGACGGTCCAGTGTAGGGCAACAAAGATGATGAAGGAGATGGAGCACCTCCCTTATGAGGAGAGGCTGAGGGAGCTGGGTCTCTTTAGCTTGGAGGAGACTGAGGGGTGACCTCATTAATGTCTACAAATATTAGAGGGTGGGTGTCGGGAGGATGGAACTGGGCTCTTCTCAGTGTCATGTAGTGATAGGACAAGGGGCAATGGGTGTAAGCTGGAACATAGGAGGTTCCACATCAACCTGAGAAGGAACTTCTTCACGGTGAGGGTGATGGAGCAGTGGAACAGGTTGCCCAGGATGGTTGTGGAGTCTCCTTCACTGGGGATGTTCAAGGCCCGCATGGATGTGTCCCTGTGTGACTTGGTCTAGGTGATCCTGCTGTGTTGGGCCATTGGACTAGACGATCTTTTGAGGTCCCTTCCAATCCGTAATGATTCTATGGTTCTATGACTTAGTGCCAGGGAAATAGGAAAATAATTTATACCTTCTCTTTTCTGTCCACAACCACAGTTA
Source organism: Rhinopomastus cyanomelas (assembly GCA_013400115.1). NCBI lineage: Eukaryota > Metazoa > Chordata > Aves > Bucerotiformes > Rhinopomastidae > Rhinopomastus > Rhinopomastus cyanomelas. The sequence continues at coordinate 138,066 of VXBP01002717.1, read as the reverse complement.
ACCCTGCATGTGAGGCATCCCTAGAGAGCTTTTGTAAGTCATGAGAAGTGTTTTTGTTTGGTTACACTGTGACGTGCCCGTTGTAGATCACATGTGCATTTTGTGACACCAGTTAATCTTCCACCAACCAAGAGGCAACATACACAAAGCGTTATTGTCAGAGTTCACTTACTACAGTCTCTTGTGAAAAAATAAACAAGTCCAAGCCTCCAGAATGCCAAGGAACACCGTACTTTCCACATCAGAGACTGGTTTGTTTAATAGCCACAAATTATTTCAGGTAATTTGGCATGAATTTAATTGCACCCACAAGAATGTCCTCAACATAAACAACAAGTAACAAAAGAACCACCCCTGCTCCCAGCCTCGTCAGGATGAACTCAAGACATAGTTTCCACTCATTAAGTTATTATTAGCCTTGCTAATACCTTGTCTATCAAATCCCTCCACCCTGCTGCAGACACACGGAAGGGATACATAGATGTGATGTTTTGAAAAGTTAACTGATGGAAAGTGATGCTTTTCCCACACATTGGAATAACAGCAAAACCCTCCAGATGAAGGTGCACACTGACACAGTCATGAAAATGGAGGGTTATGAAAGGCTGAAATGAAAACGCAGGCAAAGCATTGTCAGTTCATGTCTTTCGTCACAACGAAGAGCGTGTGGTCAAACAATATTGACTCATTTTGAGGAGCGATTAATCTGGATTTGCAGTTAGATTTTGTTCTGCTCTTTTGCATCTATTTTCAAATCACTGTGTGATTGACAGACTCTAACGGTTACATGAACCCACCATCTCTGCAGTACCGGCATCTATACAGGGGTTGATATATGCCCTGTCAGGAGGTTACAAAGCTCTTTGCTGAATAGCAGAAGAATGTGGGAATGGGAAATCCCCCTACTTTTGCCTCTGGGAAGAATATATCTTGGTAATTTCAAGTTACGAAGCTGAGCACAGACGTTTGGAAGATTCATTTCTAAAGCCGATACTGGAGAGCTGATGTGAAATTCCATTTGATTCAAGCGTTTAGAGTTCTCTCCAGCAGGATGGAAAAACTTCCTTCTGGCCTCCCAGAAGGAAGTGCCACGGAAAGAATAGAGTCTTTTATAAAAAACGCCTTTCCCCTCATGAAGCCAGGTTCACTATGGCTTTTTTCACTGTGAAGTTTTCCTCTCCCATGAAGCAGAGAAGGGCCTGGAGGCCAAGTTTAGAGAGACACATCAATAATGTAATTGAGTCACCATCATTTATCCTTTAACTCTGGGCATTGTTTTGTTTGTACCTGGTCAAGGATTCCAGAGATAAAATCAAAAGATCCCATGTAATAGGTTTTGCTCTCAGGCTACTTATTGTCCATGTTTTCATTTAAAATGGCTATTTTGGCTCTGTTACATGCTCCAAACATTTATACCTTAAACATGTATTCTCACATTATATTGTGTATTGTGTCTCCACATATACTCTCAACACATTCTCTGAGTGTGCTGCAGGCAATTTAAATATCTTTAAATTAAATTTAAAATTTTTTTATCAACAAAATTCCTATTCTTCCTTGTATCTTCTCAGCCAAAACTATAAGCAAGTAGCTTCTTAAATAGTGCTATGACTTGAACAAAGTTCTCAAATCTCTAAGCTGAGCTATGGACCACATGGAACAGTTTCAGCCTGAATTTCATTTGTTTTTCAAAGGATTTCTTTGTATGGTGACCGGAACTGTTGCATGATTGGTGGGACAGAGAGAGAGACAAAAATAGGTTGTGCATGTTAGGAATAATTAGATGACATCTGTGAGAGGAAACATTACAGCATAAATTACCAAAGTTCACCCGGCTTTGAAGTCCACCAGATTGTTATAAACTTTGCAAAACATTTGATCATCTGGTGGGGTACAAGGTGAACTCCCAATCTTAAAGTTGTACCCTCACAATGAAGGCCTGTAGTAGTGGAGATTTGAAGTGAAAGGGGCTGGATGTGATTACAAATTGAAGTGTAATGTAATCTGGGCTTTTCCAATCAAGTTTTCCAGTGAAAGTTAAGGTTGGCTAACGATTTCTTTCCTGTGCGCTGCCCTAAGGATCCGCTCTGTTTCTCCAGGGCGCTTTGGCAACAGACCTGCAGATATTTAAAACCCCTAATTAATGCCAGGTATTTCACTTAGCTTTTATTTTTAAAACATGAACACCCCCCCCACCCCGATTACTAAGCCAAAGGAAAAAACAAATATTTTCCATTTGCCATTCGTTACAGATGTCAGACAGCCATAAATATAGAAACGGTCAGCTGCAGGTGGAACCCAGCTCTGTTGTGTAACACACACTCTGTTCCTATAACATGACTAAAAACGGTCTTTCTGGCTAATAAATAGCACTACCATTGCACAGTAAAAGGTGAAAATTAATGTCAATGCTGCTGGTGAGTTGGCTTTATTAACAAGCCAATCATGTAGTATTAGCAGTTATAAATGGGGAACAACATAAACTTTTAAGAGCTTCTGCAAAAGTTTTCATTCCTTTCCGTGTTGGGAATTTAAAATCAGGGCTGTTTGGTAAGTTTAATTATTTCAATTTAGAAGAAAAAATTTTCAATTTAAAAAAAATCATTTTTAAAACTGAGTTTTTGACATATGCATCTAAAAAAGAAAAAAAAATGAAACACAATTTGTGTCTGACATGTGTATGTCACTATTATCTGTGATGTTTTGTTGGTACAGGTCTGTTGGCTCCATCAAAGGTTCTAGCCCACTTAGGATAACATTTGATATTGAGCTGATAGAGGACCGATAACCCCTTACTGATCACTAAACCTTTCCCACACCCAAGAGCACACAGAGGGAGCAATCTGAAATCGCAATGAGCAAAGGTAGACAAACACAAGACTAATTGGTTTCTTCTACGTAGACCGAGAGCTATGTCTGACCAACAGGTCATCAGCCCCATGTCCTCTCAGTGGTGTTGTGTGGTAACTTTAAGACCAGATTACACAACCAGTTTTCTCCTCCTAGATTGTCTTGACAGTTGAGGAACTTTTTGAAACAGATTTATCTTCACCATTATAGATAGGAACCAGTAATGGATCTATTGTCAATGAATTGTCTAATCCCCTTCAGAGAAAGAGTGGAGAGGCTTGGGAACAGACTGCCCAGGGAGAGTGTCCCTGGAGATGTTAAAAAAAATATGTAGACATGGTGTTTTGTGAGACGGCTTAGTGGTTATGGGTTGTCAGTGGATGATTGGACTTGATGATCTTGAAGGTCTTTTTTTCCAACCTTGGTGATTCTGCAATTTTACAATTCTGTGCATACTCTTTGGTTTCTAGAGCATCAGCATCAGCAGTGGCCACAATTTACTCACGTCCTCTGTGAAATGCAGTGTGCTGAGAGTCACAGCCTTTGCTGGGATGGTTCTCAGGTCCCAACTGTATGTCTTTTTGTGCAGCCCTAGAATGGGCTCCTCTCCTTCCCAGACATCTGCAGAGAAACCACACGTAGTCTGGCCCAGGATGATAAGTAGAAAATGTGAATCTGCTTGATTAGTAACATATTTTGTGGGTTGTTTATACTTGAGGCAAATGTACTAATTCCCCCTCTCTGTCTTCCTCCCATTCTTTTAATTTTATTCTTGGCTGCAGACAAATCGCTGAAGAAGGATGTACCTTGAAAGGCAGATTGTTGTGCTTGGCACTGTTTTGCTATGGTGCTGTGCCTCAAGACTATTTTATCTGAACTTCTTTCTAGGAGATAAGCAGATTAAAAGAAAATTAACTGGAAATGTTTCTGTTTTGTGTGACGGTTGATAACACACATCAGAGGGTAAAAATTAAAAGACAAATGTCTATCAGGAAAAAAATTCTGCTCGCAAATCTAGTGCTATGAGCGGAAAACTTCACAATGATGGGACATTCCTAACCTGTCTAAACAAGAAGAACCAATAATGCTTTTATTCTCTTACTCTTCTGAAATTATTTCTGTCACAATTTTCTGTTTCCCAAAGTCAAATGTCTATGAATTTGTATTTTAAGTTTATTTGCAGTTGATCGAGTACTGTGATTAGATGTATCTTGAAGTGAAGAGAGAAAGAGGAAATTGAATGGCTGAATTATTTCATTTGTAAATTAACGCTGAATTCTGATCTCACTCAGGTTAATGTCAAATCTGGGAATTCAGTGGGAGCTGAATTATGCCTGAAAGTGTTTTGCTATCGCTTGCACCAGTGACCAAGAAGTGAAGAGGCAAGTTCAGAGGTTTCTTGTCGCCAGCCTCTCTGTCTCTTTGAAACATCTTGATTGGGTTGAAAACACTGCTGCCTAGGACCCATCAACTGTTTCCAAGCATTAGCCAGAAGACCTGGATGCAGGTCAAGAACACGAACAGAATCACAGAATCACAGAACATAAGGGATTGGAAGGGACCTCGAAATATCATCTAGTCCAATCCCCCTGCCAGAGCAGGATCACCTAGACCAAGCTGAGGTGTGTAGCATTTCTCCTGGCAAGAGCAGGCAGCATGGCACTCACCCAGGAAGGCAACTTAATGCAGGATTTACTGTCTGTGTGTTTAACGCTTGGTTTGGGAAGTGGCTGTGATTTTACAAGCCAGCTTCCCTACATCAGGCAAAAGTGTCGTTGGTACTCTCTGCTTTGAGAAGTGTTTTAAAGTTGTTGAACTTTCATGGTTAGTATTAGCAGGCTGAGATGAGGTCCTGCCAGGTTAGGCATCATCCTGGAAAGGAAGGACAGGTACCAGAAAGATACAGGATTAGATGTGCACCAGATGAGCAAGATGCTGCAGAAATTGCAGCTTCTTGAATTATCTTCTCTGCTGCCTAAGGTGAACTAGAAATCTTTTAAGAAAGTGTATTGCAGGGAAATACCTGAAAGGTGCCTGTCAGATGACTGGGGGATACTTGATATTAGGAAGAATTTTTTCACAGGAAGGGTGGTCAGGCACTGGAATGTTGGTTGAGTTATCATCTCTGGATGTGCTTAAAGATTGTTTGGATTAGGTGTTGAGGGATCTGTTTTATGGGTGAATGTGTAAGGTGGGGTAGATGGTTGGACTTGATGACCCCAGGGGTCTTCTCCAACCAGAGTGATTCGGTGATTCCATGACAGGAAAAATAAAATCTTCTGTTTTCCCATTTTTTTTCAACCTCTCAAGGGTTTTTTAACCAAAAATGATAATGAAGGCTAGAAGAAAAAATGCTTAAAATAAATAATGTGTGTCTGAATGTGAAATGCAGGTACTAGCAGCAGCTCCTACTGAGGAGGTTCCCAAAGGACCAAATCATGGTCCTGTGTTGCTGAAGGTTGGTTATCTTTGACTTGGGAGTGGCCATGGCTAGGGGAAGGGCAGTTTTTGTAGGTCTAAAATAAAAGACCAGCTTTTATCATCCATCACGTTTGAAAGCCTTTATGAATTCTTTTGTTGTTGTTGTTCACTAAGAAGGTTCAGAAAACTTGGCCTCATGGGTCATTGGTTCCAGGCTGTGGCAGCCAGTGGAAGCTTCAATACCAGCATCACCCCACTCATCTCTTGTGATGGCAAGTGAAGTCTCCTGATCAGTAGAGGGGAAATCCATAAGAGACTAAAATATCTTTTCCCTTGGGTCAAGACGGAGTCTCCATCCACAGCATCTGGAATATTTCTAATGTGCAACCCAAAAGCAATAAAGGTGTGAAGGCTAAAAATGGGAAACATCTACCACAACTCCAACAGCCAAAGCAAACACAAATAAGCTCAGCAGCTACAGGTTCAAACAGCTTGGTCATTAGTCCTTTTAACATTTCACTGGCATCCTCACAGGCACTGGCCCATGTATATAGCAAATCCCAAATAGGCTTGAAAACTAACCTAGAAAAGAAAAACAAAAGTCTGATGGATCAGAGGCAGCTGCCTGGCCCTAGTTCCTCTAGTTTCTTAATATACTTTGCTGTTCTTGTTGCTTTTTCCTTGATTTGTTTGATTTGGGAGGGGGAGTTTGGTTTCGTTTCATCCTTTCCTAGTCTTTTGTCTTAACTTTTCAAACTACCAAAGAAGAAGTTGGATCAGCAGTTTTATTTTACTTTATTGACCACTGAGAGAAGCCATAAAAAATAAATTTGGGTTTTTTGGCTTCTCATTTTAATGCTGAAAGAGAAAACAACTAGAATTAATGTGGGCAATGATGTGATTTTTCCAGCAGCATCATAATCATCAGGGGAGGGTATTAGACTCTTGATTAAATATCTCAAATTTACTGCAATTCATTGCTTTCTGAGAAAATCTGGACAAGTCGATTCTGTCTTTACTATTACCTCAACATTTCTATAAGTAGTATCTGTACTACACTTAGAGCAGCTTCCAGTACGTGAAGGGGCTACAGAAAATCTGGAGAGGGACTTATGGCGGACTCGAGTGATAGGACAAGGGGGATGATTTCAAGCTAAAAGAAGGGAGATTAAGGTCAGATCTTAGAAAGAAATTCCTCCCTGTGATGGTGCTGAGGAACTGGAACAGGCTGCCCAGAAATGTTGTGACTGCTTGATTCCTAGAAGTGTTCAAGACCAGGTTAGACGGGGCTCTAGGCAATCTGGTCTGGTGAGAGATGCCCCTGCCTATGGCAGATAGTTGAGACTGGATGATCTCTGAGGTCCTTACCAACCAAAACCAGTCTGTGATTCTGTAACAGCTTCCTGCAGAAAAGCAAAGAGTGCAGTGTCCAACCACTGTCTTCAGTGGCCTCTTCATATCTGTAGATGTGTGGGGATGGATCTTGCTGCTCACAGGTATTATTTAGAGCCCCTGGCTCCAGTGCAGCCATTTTGTCTACTGGTTGCCTCATTTTCTGTGTTCCAAGCATCTGAGCTTCCAAAAAGGAGCCAGTGGGTTTACCTCATTAAATTTATTTTGCTAATGAGAAAGGGCACCCAGATGCCATTTGGGCATAGGTTTGGAAGTAGGCAGTTATCTCCAGCTTGATTTCACTAAATTAGAAGTAACTGTGGTGATTCCCCTAACTCTGAACTCTGTATGGGGCTGTAAAAGTCATGCTTTGCTCTAAGTGATCCTTCCTCTCCCCCACAATCTCTGTCCTGGTGTGTGCCAGCATCTCTAACCAGTAAGCACAAAGTTCTCCAGAAAAACATTCATGGAAATGTTTAATTTCAGCTCCTGTTGGGGAGCTCCTGTTTGAGTTCCAGAAAGCATAAACTTAATCGCACATTCAACTACTTTAATGGATCAAGACCAGAATCACGAGGTCTTGGAGATGGCCATGTCCGTGCTGTGCTGACAAACATCAGCACCTGGCAGAGACTGGCTTCACTTTCAGGCTCTGCTCAGCTATTTTGGGAACCAGTACTGGGGAGGGTTCTGCTGGGAAAAAAAAGGTCAGAAGTTTGCCTGCTTACTCAAACAAGTAAAATCTGTTTTTAATGCAAAAAAAACACACCAAAACACCCATCTTGGAGAAAAGAAAAAAATGCTTGTTGTGTGTTTTCTTTCCTGACCGCTGTTTTCCCTGGTGACAAGTTTCTGGTTCAGAATTACATCCACGGCTTTTGTTTATGGGATTTTGCAGAAGGATTTGCATGGGTTACAGAGGGGAGGGAGTACTCCCCCAACACAGAACCCATTAAAGCAGATGAGGCTCTGGTAGTTCCCCTCCCCAGCTGCTAACAAGTTTATTTGCAGGCTGCAGGCTGGAAAAGGGGCCCTGGTCCATCTGCACTCCGTATGTGGGACTTGATTTCCAACATAGCCACAGGAGCGTGGGTCCAGCAGACCCTACCCATGCCTCATCTCAGATCCCCCTCTATACTGGCTTAATTGGAGCCACAGCAGATACCAGCAAGTGCTGCAGCATCACAGGGTGGGAAAGTTAGGGGCTTTCTGAGCCCTCCCCAACAGAACCATGGGATTAAGCAGCATACAATAACCTTCACGAAAGCTTCATGCCGGATGGTGGAGCACAAGCAGAACACCAAAGAGGTCAACAGTGTATTGCTCCACCACATCTCCTAGGGCTGAGCCTTTCCCCTCCTCAGGCTTGCTGTGAGATGGTGTCCATGGGGGGATGTTGGGAGCGAGCAAACTTCTCAGGAGGAAAAAACATCAAAAGGAACTATTAAAAGTGAGGTGTCCAGATTTGGGCACCTCAGTACAAGGGAGATATCGAGGTACTGGAGTGAGTGCAGAGGAGGGCAATGAAGCTGGTGAAGGGCCTGGACTATAAATTTTATGAGAGAGATTGAGAGAGATTGAGTTAGTGTTGGGGGATATGGCTTAGGAGTGAACTTGTAGAGTAGGGTTGATGATCCCAAGGGTCTTTTCCAGCCTGAATGAAAAGGAGATAGTGTTGCTTAAGTTATGTCTCATCTCCTGTATTGTCTTTTGCATAGGAGGAAAGCAGTCTTTTTTTTATATTTTGGTCTGGAAGATGTCTCTTCCTCTACAGTCTCCTTCTCTGACTTTCAAAACCCACCTTGATGGGTTCCTGTGTGGCCTGACCTAGGTGATCCTGCTTTGGCAGAGGGGTTGGACTAGATGATCTCTAGAGGTTCCTTCCAAATCCTAACTTCTATGATTCTACATTGGTAAGAGCTGACTTAGCGTGATGAGAGAACAGGCAGGTTGTGTTTTATACCTTTGGTAAAGAGAAAGGAATGAGAATATGGAGGACATGAGAAAGAGGTGAACATCAGAAGAACTAACAGATTCATAGAATCATCAGGATTGGAAAAGACCTTCAAAATCATCAAGTCCTACCAAAGTATTTATAAAGGAAGTTGTACTGAGAAGACAAGCACTAAGGTTTTGAAGGCTCCTTACTGCTACACAAATATGAGAATGAGCATTTTAAAAGGCTATGATTCTGTGACTTAAGTAAATAATTAAACTAATGAAGGCAAATAAATTACTGTATGGGAAGTACATGCAGAGCAAATATCAGCAGGGAACCTAACTCTGCCTTCAGATGTTTTCAGTTGTAAATATTCACTCCCACGTGTCTCTATCTGTGGTTCAGCTGTGTATCCGGCCCTCAAGTCCACCTCTGCCCAAAAGCAGTGACCTCTGGATCAGTAATAACAGAGTCACATGCTCCAGAAGAGAAGAGGATGATTGTCACACTTTAGGGCTTGAAGTTTGTTTTGATGACACTAACTCCTTCAGATTTTTGTGCTGTTTTTCTTTAACTGAGGTTTACTTGTTGTTGTTAATATCAGTTTTTCTCCCAAGGAAAAAACTCATTTGCTTTCTCTAATAATTTCTTCTGGTACCATCCATAGTATGTAGAAACATGTTACTTTTGGTAAAATTGTACGTTTGGTACAATTTAGTAAAAAAATTTGGTAACAAAGTTTTGTTTTCCTTAAATAACCACAGAGGGACTGGTATCCAGTTTGTGGCCATGGGAACTGCAGCCATGGTGTTACATTCCATGTTTAACCCACAGCATTTTCCTGGGAGGATTTGTATTTCTCAAGAACAGATGAAAAAGGGATGGTTTGCCTCAGTCTGGGTGTTTTGCCTATAAATAACCGTCTGCAATACCTGTCCCCTCGGCTGTAACAAGCCAAGGTCTAGTCCACCTCTGGGCTTCAGAGGGAAAGCCCTTATTCACTCTGGTATTAGCCACTACCTTGTTTCTTTTCATGGCTGTTAGTGATGAATCAAACTTTGTTGCTGAGGTTGAGAGAGGAAAGGTGGTTTTAATGTTGGCTCTCATTAAGTGTTTTCCCTCAAGCCACTGACATAAACATTTGCTTGCTCAAGGGTCACCAGAGAAGTGGTTGAAAAGCACCTAGAGGTTTTAATTAGAGTTGGCTTCACATTCAGGAATTCAGATGGCCCTTTTATCAGAACTAGTATAGCCTTGAAATGCTTAATGGAAAATACTGGAAAAGAAAAGGAAACAAGGTTTCTCAAGGTATTTACCAAAATCTTTTGGACAAGGCAAAAATTCAGGGAAAGCTGAATTCCTCTTGTAATTTTGCCACTTTTATATTAAATTTAGGAACTAGAAGTGCAAAAACCAACTCAAATCATTTTGGCTTTTTTTAAAACTAGTCCAAACTGACATAATTTGGCTTTCTGGTCGGCATGGAAGAAAGTGTCACCAAAGCATAGGGTTAAACCAAACCAGCTGACTTTTGTGACAGCTAAAATGTTGTGCTTCTAGGATTCCCCTTCAAATAAATACGTGTGTCTTGTAGAGATGACGGAGTCGAAAGGACTGCTCTGTCTTGCTCTAGGTGTCTTGAAGCTGGATGTGTTCTGTGAAGCCTGTGGAAGCTTGCTGCTGTGTTAAATGCCCAGCTTTTATTAAATCCACATCTTGAAGGGTAAATAAATGAACCCTGACTCTGTAGTTTTTAAGGCGTATGCGCTTTTTGTGGCTTTGTGCCAGCTGGATTCCAATTTTAAAGAGACACTGTGATAACCTTAACCATGCTGTGGCTAGACCAAACCTCAAAGCGCTTGTCCTGGGAGCGCTTCTTTTTTGAAGTGGCACCACTGACAGTTGCAGCTACCTTAGGTATTTATGAGGTACAAAATTATAAAGTAAATAAGCGTGAAGTATTATTTTAACAACATATAAGCATCACCAAACTGGATTCTGTTGTTGTATTCCAAGTGTTTATTTGCTCAAAATCAAAGGTTTGCTTTCTCTGAGCCTTTTATTTTCCCTTTCCTTTATGAACCTGCCCTGAAGAAACATAATCAGTGTTTGCCAACCCGAACAGAAAATCTCTAACAGCTCCAACTTACATATGTGCTATGAATTGAACTTAACTAATACTGTGCCTGTTTACTCACCAAAGTGGTTGGACGAGTAGCTGTGTGCAGACGACTTTGCCTCCAGTGCGCTGCTTTGTTCGTTGGTGGTTTATTAATGATACTTGTGATTTACTACTGTCACTTTATTAGATTATGTGTAAATCAGTGACAAAGCGCTGTGTGGATCATGCCTTGTTAGTCATAAAAGCATTCAAGAAGCCATGAAAATCAGTTAAGCTTGAACCTATTGAATGAAAGAGCATAGTGCTGTCTATTGATCAGTGGCCTTTAGACCAGTAATGAATAGTAGCACTTCGGACACTCTCAGATAGTGTTTTCCTTTGGATCTGATAAATTACACTGTTTTGTATTAGTGATTCAAGACTTGACATAAAACACTCTTGTACCGGGCATTTCTTTCAGCTCAAGTACTGTGGATGAACTTAACGTGTCCAAGTCATATAAATGTTGTTAGAAAACCTGATATTTTCTCCTCCGTCACAGTTTCAGATATTGATTAAATACTGATTTAACTTTCATTAATGTCAAAAGATTGAGTTTGCAGAAGTCAAATAGTTTGCAGAATGTCTTTATTGCCTATGTGCAAAACATACATAATCTCTCTTATATATGAATAACATACAGACTTGGACCAACTATATTATTTCCTTATTATATTTTGAATTTATTATTGAATAGGTAAAAAATAGGTGAGATAAACCCTGATTTGTTGTTGGCTCAAAGTGTACTTTGCTTCTATTTGCAGTATCAGGACTTTTCTTCTTCCTTTGCAGTTTGTGCAGCCATTTAGACAAAACCAGAGCTGGGTTGTAGGTTAAAAGTTCCTGGTTTAATTGGATAAAGTTGAAGGCAGAACTTATGGTGCAGCAAACCCCAAGTCTTATATCTGTGCCATTCTTCAGGGAATATCTCTAGCAATAGTAAATTTTAATAATTTTGTTAATATTAGTTAACTTTGGAGGGACACAGAATCACAGAACATTAGGGATTGGAGGAGACCTTGAAAGTCCAATCACATTTGCTATGACATTCCTGTGGGTCATATGTCTGGTCAGTCTCTGCTCAGTTCCTCTCCCTTGTAAGAAAAAGAAAATATTCAGAAGAATGAGCCTGGTAGCCTTTTTTATTAACAAGATTAGGGGCAATAAACTTCCAGTGGCTTCCTTTTTTCTGGCTGTTTTAGAATGCTCCTCCCTTCAGTGTTTGCTCAGTTTATCTGTGTTGAATTAGTTCCTGATTTAGGCAATAGCAGCTGTAACCTCCGGGGACTGCCTGGCAGTACAAAAGAACACTGATACTGGTTTGAACATCAGTGCCCTGGCACGTCAAGTGAGTAAAAGATTCTGTTGAACTCAAAATTGAGCTTTTCTGGCTGTGTTTGCAAAACCCAGTCTCACATCTAACACCAAGAGTAGCAGCAGTATTTGATTAAATCTTTGACCCAGTATTTTGTGCTTTCAAGCAAAAAATATTCCATTTCCTTTTTCTTCTAAGGACAACACTATTATGGAGGCTGAGAGCTGAATTTCAAAAGTGCATTCACATGAAATAGAAATACCATACTAAGCAGACAGTTTTCTCCAATAAGAAGGGAAATGAAGCATTTATGAGCTTTTATTTGAAGCCACAATTTTTCAGCCTCGCTGGAACATCTGTTTTGGGACTGGCTCTGGAGATCATAGTATCAGTCCTTTTCAGCAAAAAAATAACTCAGTGGGTTAACCAGAAATGACAATTTCAGTGCACAGATAAAACCTGTTTGCTAAGGCAGATGAACTATATCTTGTCTGTTAGTTTAGCTACTGGTTTCAGGACAGAAGCTCCGTGATTAATATTTTAACTCTTTCAGTCTTTTCAGTAACTTCTATAGGATTAATACAATTAACCCTCACCTTCAGCTGAATCAAGAGCCCTTTTGGCAACACTGTCACACAGTGACCACCTAAATAGTCAATGAAAACACGGCAAAAAGAGAATCAAAGCTTAGTAACATCTGTGGTCCATTAAGGAAGGTTTTGGAACTCTAACACATGCCCCAAGTGCCCGGCTTCCTTGCAGAATGGCTTTTACTGCAGCCTGGTTTTCCTCTGGTCTTTCTCAGAGTTGTTTTAAAGGGCGAGTAGCCTCCAATAACCACATTAATTGACCAAACAGAGTGGATATAGGAGAGAGGGAAGTGGTTACCATCTCAAATCACTCTTTTCTATGTAAATTTTTACATTAATTGAGTCTGGGTCACTGTCTAGCTTGTTTAATGCTTCTCATTTTACAAAGGCAACTCTTAAGTTATAGAATTACAGAAGTCTGGCTGAAAAGACAATTTTTAACTACAAAATATGTTGAGGTTAAAGCAAATAACTTCTTGTGATTGTGTAGCAAGTCCCCGCACTGTGAATTTAATTCTGTTTTTATTAAACCAAGAAAATACTGTTTTCTAGTTGACAACACTAAAATATGGTCAATGACCAGATAAGTCAAACACACATCACCAAAGTTTTGATGAAAACTGAGAGATTTTTTATAACTGGCCAGAAAAATTGATCAGAAAAGTCTTGTAGTCTTCATAGAACTTCCTGGTTTCCTTTTTGCTTGTGTCTGTAGCTATATATCCTTTCCTAGCTGGAAGAACCTCATCTCAATTACAATTTTGGGGAAACCATGTGCCTGTGGATCCCTCTCATTGATATGTGCCATATTGTCCTGCCTATTCACATCCCATTTAAAGACGCAGTTCGTCCATGCTGCCCAAAGACAGTGAGGGGCAATAACAAGGGGTGGAAATTTTTCTGTCCCTATTGAGGAAAATCCTACTGTGTGGCCTGTCCTGCAGGAAATAATGCTCAAAGAAACAAAAAGCCGGGGGTGGGGGGCAGTAAGGAAAAAGGAAGAGAGAGAATGAAACAATCATTTTCCTGTCTTTTTTTTCCCCCTCGTTACGTTTTGTGTCTTCACTTGGCTTCCACACCCCAAAAGAAGATTTATTGGTCAGCATAACCCGATGTGGCACAGCAGTACTGTTGGTATCACCAAAGCAGGAATTGTCCTCTCCTCTTGACCCTTTTCCCTAACTCTATGGGTAAAGTAAAGTGAGAGATGAATTTTGAGAAGGCTTTTGGTAAGCTGAAAACTTATCTAAATAACCCTAACAACAGCAACAATAAGGATGGCTTTGCTATCATTGTTTGATGCCAATAATATCACAAGATGAAAGTGGAATCTTGATCTCAACCCTCCACCTCCCCAGGACTAGACCGCAGAGGAGACTTCTACCATTGTTGCACTGAAAATCTCTCAGCACCAACTCAATTTGGTTAAGAAAAGAGGGTAAGAGTATGAATGGGGTCGATTTCCTTAACCAGTTTAGCACACTGCTGATCACAGAAGATTTAAGAAAAAAAAAAGCCAGGCAATGTTCAAGCAGGTAACAAACCCGCCTTTGTGAAATGGGATTTTCTTTGTATAGCACCAAGAAATTATTCCAGCCATAAAACATTTACAAGAGACATGAGACTGTGAAGGATCTCATGAATCTTTGGATCTAGGCCTTGCTATTATGTGACTATATGAGTAAAAAATACATTAGTAATGTGATTTTTTATTGTATATATTCTGTGTGAAGTCATGAAGTTTCTAAGATTTGCATTATTTCCCATCATTATTCTTCTCCTCTGTTCCAGGATTCTATTTTACTGAAGGTTAGGTACAATCAAGGCCAAGTTGGACCAGGTTTTGAGCAACCTGATCTCCTGGGAGGTGACTCCACCCATGGCATTTAGGTTGAAACTAGATGGTCTTTATGGCTCCTTCCAATCCAAACCATTCTGTGATTCTGTGATCATTAAATACTGTAACACTGAACATTTGAAATGTATTTTTATATGGTTTTGAACGCAGAGGAAAACCCCAAATGCAGCATAATCATGACACAAAGTAATTACTGTGTGCATTACAGAAGTTTGTGTTGTTGATGTTGGAAAGGAGGGCGTAATCTTTACACTTCTGTGGCAGTATTTTGGGTCAAAACATTTTTACCTATAAGTAAAATGAGGATTGAGCTTTGTTCAGGTGATTATTGGTTATTTTTGTCCCAAATAGAAAGTTTCAAAAAGGAATCCAAGCGAGTGCTATAAATTATTTCATAAAGATGGCTGTAGGTTGTCTATTAGAAAACAATTAAACAAAACTAACCAGAATGATGAGAAGTCCATTCCAGCTGGGAAAGAGCTCACAAGCTGGAGCTGCCCAGAGTCCAGAATGCTCTGTCAGAATTAGGTTTTGTTAGTGCAGCCTCAAAAAGGAGGTTTGGCAAGGAGGCAGCATTAAGGCAGAAGTTAAGCTGTGCTTGACAGGCTAAATGGAATATATGTCCCCACTCGAAATGGCTGTACAGTGCTCCTGTAATGGGTGTTTTGCTCAAAGCATAATGAGAAGAGGGAAAATGAGTTCACTTGTCCAAATTGTAATCAATCACTTCCAGCCAAAGAAGCCTTTCATGATTTTCCAGCAGCAACAGGAGTTGTTAAATATATTAGTTAGGTTGTACAAATTGTGTTATGAAAGGAAAAATTGAAAGGTCTTAGGGAAACAACTAAGATGCACAAAATGAAGCTGTAAATTTATAACTATTCTTTGTCATTCTGCTGTCTTTATGCCTTGATACTCCACTTCTTTGCTCGTTGTCTCTTAAAATGCCTAGAGCCATAAAAGCATGGAAGCAATAGAAAACGATGGAGACATCTCAAAACCAGGAATTTTTCATCTAGCAGAGTGTCCAGTACAAAAGCCATAAAAGCCTTTCCTGAAACTTGAAGATTGCAAAAGCTCACTGAGCTTTTGCCAGATTACTTGCTCCTGATGGAAATTCCCAAATGGGACTGGTGGTTTCTGGACTGTGATATCAATGATTGCGTAAGGTGATGGTAGGCAAATGATGAAAAGAACTCTAGACACCTACAATACCAAAGAACTTCTAGATGCTTGAATGTGTGTTGACTAGTCATGAGAATATTAATCTGTCTCAAATTTCAACAGCAGGAAAGCTGAATCTCACAGGGAAGCTGGTCTTGTTCCCACTGAAGCCAACACTAGAATGCCTGGAGACTGTCTGTGGTTTATAGGATGGAAGACCAACCCCAGCATAGTAAGGACTTGATTTTGCATGATTATGTGCACTTAAAAGAAATGGGTAGAGAAACCAGTCTTTATTGTAGTGGGTGCTGCATGTCCTGAAAGCAAATTTACAGGAATGAATTTGGTGCTTCAACCTTTCTTAGACTCTCCAGGGGCTTGAACAGAAGTGGGAGGGAAAGAGCCCAAATAATTTCCCTAAATCCAAAAGAATATAAATTGGTACAGAACCCAGTAAAGGGAGAAATTTACTGGATGATGGTGATGCTTATTATTATAAATTAATTCTAATTATTTTCCAGTAGTTGTTTGACATCAAGAAATTTCTTACACGCAATATTATGCCTACATGCGAAATTGATGTTTTACAAAAATTCCCTGAGCTCCTGCACAAATTAATATTGAGTAGATTTGTTACTGATGCAACAGGGGATGGATGGAGTCTCAGCTGTGCTCCTGAACATTCCTACATGGTGCTCTCTGGCACTGAAGTCATCTCTTGTCATATTGCTCTCCTTCCAGTGCTACCTGAACCTTGGAAAGGGATTTATTTAAAATAATAAGTGAGCCCAGAAGAAGATAGCTCTGAATTTGTGTGTCACTTTTATGGCCAGAAATGCTTCAGTTTGAACTGGGCTTTTACATTTCACCTACAAACAACAACAACACCAAAAAAACCAGCAGGATTCTCCCAACCCAACCCCATTTAGTTCCCATCTGTCCGCCTGCAGCTTCACTTTATGTTTCTTTTCTTCTTAAGGCTTTTAACGTTGATAAATGGTTGCAAAGATTTTGCTTTTACTTTGTTGCTTCTCTGTTTATTTAACCAAGAGCAGTTCTTTTGGTCCTGACCTCAGCCTTGTCAGATAGACTCTGTTTGTCAAACTGCTCATGCTCCCATTAACTCCTGGCTGTTCCCATTGTCAGCACTGATGAATGGCTCAAATACTGCTGGCATCATTAAAAGCTGGGATACTGGGGCAAGTATTATGGAATACCGAGTCCAAACACACACCATAAATAGGAAAAATCTGAGCAAAGAGAAACTTTTATTGCATAAAGGAAATTGCAAGTGGTTTAAGCTAATCTCTTCTAATGCCATCTCTCATACAGGCAGGATACGAGGAAAAGCCTCTCAGGTTTTTCAGGGCTGGTGTTATCTCTCTACGCCTATAGAACATCAGTAGCTTTATAACCTGATTTATACAAAGTTCATGGCAGTCTTTGGGGCTGCTTGGGGGAGAATGGGGTTGCTTAGTGTGTATAAACCAGACAGAATCACTCTCACTGTGCTCTGGAGGTCCAGAGGGTAAGTGTCTTCCCAGAACAGAGCCTGCTGCTTCTACAAGGCAGAGTTTCTTCTAAACAACATCATGCAGCACCATTATTCTGCATTATCTCCCCGCTCCTAGACTGATGGAGGCACCACAGTTCTGTGCTGCCTAGTGCTGGGTATCCTGATCCCCATCCAATGATGCCACCACAGCTGGGCATCCCCTAAGGAGCTGCTGGTAAAAGCTATGTGAGTCCAGGCTTGCTGGGATCTCCAGTTACACTCACATTAGCATTTTATTTTATGTTATGACATCTCTGCTCTTGTATGCCCTTTGTAACACTCGGAGCACAGTGCTGGCATGAAGTACCCCTCACGGTCAGGGTACCAGTTTCAGAAGGAAGAATAAATATTTCTGTTACCGTTTTCAGTTGTGATTTATTTTAAAGTATTGAAATTTAGCTAATGGCCAAATAACATCTTTCTGGATTTTTTTTTATGTTTCTTGAGACAGATCAAATGATTGAGATGAGTATTCGTAAGGACATAAATATGAAAAGCTGTGCTCTTATAAATTGGTGACGTTGCTGTGCTTATTAGGCTCAAGACAGAGTTATTGAGGAAAGATGGTTCTGATTTTACTTTAAAAAGTTGTAATTCTAATTCTGGTTAGGCTGGTTCTAATATTCCCATGTGGAATTTCCATCAGGAGTGAGCACATGCTGCAGTATATTTTTCCTGGATGACAGTAAAGGACCATTAAAGAAATTTTGAATCACAAGTAGGTCTGTAAAGTTTTTATTTTCCCAGGCTGCAGTAGCATTTTGTGGGGTTTTTCTTCCTTACCAGAAGATAGGAAGGATTTTTTTTTATCTCAGTCTTTTATGAAACAGAGGGAGAAGCAAAGAAACCTCAAGTTGTGGCAGAAATGGTATCAGCCAGAGTTTGCCTTCAGTGAGTGGAATTCTGCCTGGTTGCCCGAGTGCAAGTGATAGAAGAAATTGTCTTTCTGCTGTCATCATTGTCTGGAACTTTAGTTTTGAGACATTGTAGTTTTTTTCTAAGACCAAAGTTTTAGACAGATGATGTGGGATGTCTGTTACTGAGCTCAAGGCATCATTAATCTAAATTAATGATTTGTATCACAGCCTAAGCATGAATTTGAAAGAGGAAGTGAAAAGCATTGATAGTTAAGGGATTATTTTAATTCCTTCTCCCTCTCCTTTTCTCCCTTATTGTCCACATACATATTAGGTTTCCTAAATAGCAGGAGGGATTCTTTAAATCAGTGGAGTGGTAAAACTGTTAGTGAGCAAAATACTTTGATCGGAGCAGATGCTTTCTTCAGCCTCTGCTGTACTCTGTCTGTACCAGGATTAAATACTAATCAAAACAAAGCAGGGAAGCTGCAATCATTCCCTCTTGAGGCTTACTGCATTTTTAATCAGGATTTGCTAGTGTCACTAGATTTCTGTTGCTCTCAGGCATCCCGAAACCAAAGGAATACAAACCTATGTAGCATATCCTATAAGGAATATGGAATCACTTGATTAACCACATGCGAACTGAGTCTCTAGGAACACGTTCTGTACTTAATATTGTTTTCTGTGGAGCAAGAATATAACCACTAGGGTAGCTGCATCTCAGAATTAAATATAAGTTTGTATCATGTACAGGTAGGTACCCGGCCCCCAGCCCACACATATTCTCCCACTAAATTCCATTAGACCAGCATTTACAGGAAAATCGTGGTCTGCAGGCTCAGTTGGTCTCTAACGAAACGTGATCTTGACTTGGAAGAGTGGGATTGGAATGTCAGTGTCTACACACTTGTTAAATCAGTGCAATGGAGAATTTGTCTCGTAGTTCACTGAGAAGGCATCAGTGAGGTTAAAGCAAACCAGAAGAAAAAGCTGGTGTGCTGTACCCCCTCATTCAACATATAAACGATTCCATCAGGAGCTTTGAAGCGAGCGCCACGGTCTTTTCCTGGAAAGCATCACTGGCAGAAAAATAATTTTCAGCAGAACTTAAGAACTGAGTGGGGGGGAAAAAAAAGACATAAATCAGTTAAGAAATTGTCCTACAGGCAGCCAAACTAAAGAGGACTCATTTCCTATGGATTTCTGCCTCTTCAGCCTCACTGTCTGCTTTCCAGCTCTCCACCAGCCCTCCCAGTTCTTCATGCCTCCAGTGCCTGGCAGGAAAGACCGTATATGTAGCCAAGGCTGAGCTGCTGCTACTGGTCTGTCCTTGTTTTGCACAGGACTTGGAAGAACTTGACACTCCTTGAGACCTCTGCCCTTCTGTAAAATGGAGTTGAAACAGGGGGGAAGGAGCAGATGACAGAAAACATTGACACAACACAGTTCTGTCCTGACCCAGTTCCCCTAAGGAACTGTATATTTGTAAGCAGCTGATTATGTCGTTTGCTTATGTTTAAAAGCAAGTCAAAACATGCCTAGAAACCAGCCCACAGAAGTGGCACCATACCTTGTCTGAATCAGTAGCCACTAGGCCATTTCAGGTGGCCGTATTTCACCATGTCCATATCCTAACTCTGCTGCCTATAGCCTATGGACGAGGCTGCAACCCAGGAAGAACTCACAGCGAAGACAAGCCCTGCAACCCAGACAAGGTAACCCTTGAAGGAGAATTGGAAAATGGAGGAATGGGTCCTACTTAGCAAAAGATGACACCAGGATCTCCTTAGGATTGGTGCTGGTGGTGTTGGTAGTGTTGCAGCATTCTTGTTTATTCCATCATTTCTGAGCTGGAGGAGGGCGTCTTTAATAAAATATGTCAGATTTTCTCTGTAATAACCAATTAGAGTGATCAGACCACCTTAACCTGGCAGTTAATGCAGCACATAAATGCTTTTCATTTTCTTTTCTCTTTTTTCTTTATGCTCATTTGTTACCTCAGTTTGCCCAGGAGTGGTGGCTGCAAGCTATTCCCACTACAAAAGAAAGAGTAAGGGGCAAAGATAGTACAAACATAGATAGCAATGGGATTTTATTTTCAGCTTTTAGGAAAGAAATTTTTGAAGAAACTTTGCATCATTTGAAAACTCTGAGCTTTTATTAAGCAAAATAAAACCTACATGTTTGCACTTTTATTCAAATTTAGAAAGCTTAGTTATAGGGTTGTTTATCTCTCAATTCTGGAATTCATAAAATTGTGACTTATAAGAATTATTTTCTCAGATATTAAAATAGTGAATCATCAACAGAACTTGCTTCTGGACTCACCAGCAATGAAGTGTGTATCTCCTGTCCTCTGTTTTACTTCTATCCCACATGAATAATGTAAGAGCCCTACTTATATAAAAGAATGTGCATCGCTGTAGTTTAGACAAATTTAGCTAATACGTTACATGTGCAACCACTCCTTGCTGGTTAGAGAGTTCCTGGTATTTCTCATTTCATTTTTCCCTTTCCAACATATACATCCTACCAAGCTGGAAAGCTTTGGAAGAGATTGAGTTGTAACTGAATCACTTCTTAATAATTTAGAAATGTTGACTTAGACCTAAGTTCTGTTCTTCCCTTTCTCTTGTTATCATTTCTGGACTAAGAAACATATTCTAGAAGTGGCAAAAACATCAGCATAGTTCCACAGTGCCCAGAAGCCATAGGAAAAGAGAAACCAGTGGTACATGACATTCTTAGTGATATTATAGGAACCAGAGTTAGTGAGGCTGGAATTCCTTCATGTTATATCTCTGTGCTGTGTATTATGATGTCTTATTGCTACAGAGATTCTGGTTTCATTATATAACACTACTTTCTGCTTGTCTTTTTGCTCATTGTGCCTCTAGTTATGTCAGTTTTTAGCCCACCCAGCTTGACCGGCCATTTCTGGCTGGAGGCGTATTGAGCCCAGCTTTCCTCTGAGGAACCTGGAACTTGCTACTTCTCCTGGAACACCCTAGAGGCATCCTAGAAATTCAGAGGAATACTTGACCACCAAGGTATGACAGCTACTGTGCTTGGATAAACTAGTTTGAGACATGAATAATCAGCTCCTTACAAAATATTTCTATTGGCTTCCCTGTGGTTCTCTGCTGCTGTTGTGTTTTACTATTTCTAGCTCCTACAAACTATTCAGAGTCATTCTCCAGACTAGACCTTTGCACAGCTTTAAAGATAGTTCTCATGGGTTCCCTTAGGTCATCAGATGCTTGTTGTGAGTCTTAAGTCATGCGGAGAAAATAGCTAACCCACAGAAGCTGAGGGTATCCAAGTTGTTACCCAACTCCCCTAAGGAGGAGCTAAATGTTACAGAAAGTTGGGAATCCTCATGTCTTCTGCACCAAAGATATTCCAAATGCTTGTTTTTCCCAAAACTCAAGCAACCCTTCTGACCCATCTAAATTTCTAATATAAACAAAGAATCTTTTCATGATAACTACAGTCAAGTATTGGTTCCATTATGGGCACTCAAGCACATCAGAAAACAAAACAAAACAAGCCATCTACCACTTTCCCGGATTAATGCTGTGAAACATGTCATGGGTGGTCCATAAGTGGACAGAACATTGCACTAACGTGTAACTGCACAGCAGTTTAGCTTAATTAGGGCAGGTTTCGAACAAGACAGATGAAAGTAAATTATGGGAACGGATGCAGCAGCACTTTTGAGGACCATGCTGTGCTGCACTAGTTCACTGAGTTGTTGCTAAAAAAGTCCCACATTGTGATGTACATCCAACAATTCATCAAACAGTGTGTTTTTCTCTAGAAGGAACAATTTAAAGAGCCGTTTTCCTCAACTGGTCTGTGCTGGAGTCTTCAGGAATAAACTAGTTTCTTCCTGAGGCAGCTGCACTTCCATGGTAAAAGCACCAGGTGACCCTTAATATGTGGCATCAGGTTTAGCTTAATTTCTGCACATGAAGTATCAAAAGTAATGCTGAGTGTGGAATTTCATTTTTGCGTGTGCTCTGGTGAAATATCAGGGGGGTTTTCCCCATTTTCATCTATTTTGAATGCATTCTCAGATTTACAGCAGAGCATCCCATATGGAACATCTGATTCTGGTTCCAGTGATCTTCCCCTGGTGAGAAGACCCCAGTAAGCAGATCTGGAGCAGTTCCCAGGCTGCATGGTCTGAGGGCATCCCATCAAATAGTCTTTCAGAGCGGACAACTTAGGGTTTCTGTGATAGGACACAGGCTGTTTCAGATCTATTTCCCCTCCAAGAGAGTTTTAAGAGGAACAAAATTTAACATGCTGAAATCCTAAACGAAAAAGATGTGCTTTTTTTCCCTGCTCTGTACTGGACGGTTGTTACTGCAGGCACCATTACAGTATGGTCCTTTATGTTGGATTTTATTATAGTATGGAAAATAATTGAGTAGAAAAGCAGGAAATGTAACCTGGCAGATCTTTTTTTAGCTTGGGTACTGCCTGGTGTTGCTTTCCACTGGGACACTGGGATGCTTCCCCACCCCCAAACCTTTTGTGTCTGAGATGAAATACAGATTCTGTGGACAATTCATTAAGAAAAAGACCAGTTTCATGTGAGTAGTTTCCAGAACAACAGGGAATTTATATGTGGAAATCATATATGGGGATAGGGAAACACCTCATAAAAAGCACCACTACATGGTCAGCAGCTGTAATTTATGTGCATTCTTCTTTTTCTAATGAAAAAACGTGAGCTCAGACCAATTGTTTCTTTTTTTTGGTAGTATTTTTTATTGCAGCTCAGCAAAGAAGCCTTGACTGTAGCTGTTTAACCTTGTGACTTTCTTTGTTTTCTTTTTGGAAGAAGAAAGCTAAGCCCAGCGCTTAGTGCTTAGGTTACGAAGGCTTTTCCTACGCAAAAGGTGCTGTAAGGACACCTAAGGAAACCCAAGTAATTGTTGATAAAACTACCACACGCAAAAGACAGTGTGAAAGTTACAAAGGTAAGCAAGGGGATACTAAATACTAAAAAGAAGCTGTCGGTGGAATCTGATGGCTGAGCACAGGTAATTCAGATGCTCTTCCTAATCATAGAATCATTAGGGCTGGAAAAGACTTTCAAGATCATGAATTCCAGCCATCCACCGTATAATGCCTAACCACTAAACTATCTCCTGAAATGCTGAAACCCTACACATTAGATACTTACACAGATGCAGATGCCGTGCATGTTCATAAATGAGATTTCTGCAAGTCAGATTTTGTGTAAATCAATCAAATTAGATCTGAAATTCCTGAAATTATTCTTTAATGAAGCCTCAACTTAGGATGTCTTATTTAGCGCAAAAGGCTGTTTCTGAAGAAAGATGCAGAATCATAGAATCATCAAGGTTGTAAAACACCTTCATGACCATCAAGTTCAAACATCTGCCCTACAACCCCTAACCACTAACCCATCTCACAAAACACCATGTCTACACTTTTTTTGAACACCTCCAGGGATGAAGCCTCCGCCCTTTCCCTGGGCAGCCTGTTCCAAGGCCTCCCCACTCTTTTTGTGAGAAGTTTTTCATAATATCCAATCTGAACCTCTGAACATGGTGTAACATGACCTCATTTTCTCTTTTCCTATTGCTAGTCACTAGGGAGCAAAGCTCCCTCAGCCTCTCCTCATCAGACCTTTTCTCCAGACCCCTAATCAGCTCATTTGCCCTTCTCTGTCCCTTCTTCAGCACCTCAATGTCCTTTCTGTACTGCCTTACTCAGATCCCCTACTTGTGTCCACATCTGTAAGTGAGAAGGCTCAGCTAAAGAACTGTCAGGTAGTGGGAAACTCCAGGGTGTCCCTGGATCTGTGTTAACATCATGCTTCATGGAGAGCTGGTACAGCCTCCTTGGCAAGGTCACAAGCTCTCCATAGACTCATTCCTTTCACATAGAGGATGAGATGTTGATGGAAGCTTGACGAAGTTATGAAGCAGTAGGTGAACCAGCCATTTCCCCAATAAAAGCCTAAATCAAACATTTATGACTTCCCATGAGGTCACCAAACCATCACTCATGTGTCACTTTGACACTAGCTGCAACCTTTTCATCTTCATCACTGCCTGACAAGCTCTGCCCTGCACCTATTTAACTCACACCGTAAATGCACCCCTCCAGCAGCAGGCCCAGGATCTTCGGTATCCCTGCTAGCACCTTTTCCAGCAGCAAGGCCTTCATGAGTCCCTGGGATGGACCACGCTGGGGATTCTCCAACTGGAGTAAATTAGGGCAAAGCCTAGCATTCAGCTTTTGCTCAGTTAGTGCCAGGGACAATTCACCTGAATTAGTAGGTGGCTATGGAATGGGAACCTACAGGACATCAGGATTTGTCCTTCTATGATTTGGGAATTTTCTAAATTGCATCTTATGCCGTAAAGCTGCAGTGTTACTTGTTGGAAGAGCAAAGTTTTACAGCTCTCAGAGACGTGTGATAGCAGCTGGAACGTTTCTCTCTACTTGCTTCCGACATCTCCCAGAGAAACTGAGGTGTGTGGAAGGGACCTGCCAAAAATGCGTTAACTGAGCAAACAAGCCTGTTATTCCAGTCTTCTAGGTGAGGCATTTCATTCTGTATGAACTGATCCATGGATGTGTTTAAAAGTTAAAATATATGAAGCTTAGGGACATGGTTTAGCAGTGGGGTCGGTACAGTTGGGTTAACAGTCAGACTCAATGATCTTAAAGGTCTTTTCCAACCTAAAAAAGTCTATGATCCTCTTGGATTCCTTTCTAAACCACCCTCATCTTATTTTTCCCCACCTACTTCCCTCTTCCATGGCTTTCCGGTGTCAGAGCCCACATTGTCTCCCTCTTTGGGGTAACCCTTCACCACAGGCTCAAGGCAAACCTCAGCAACAGCCACCTGAAAGCCAAGACCATACATTCCCTGCCCTGCTAGAAACCTCAGTTTATGTTGAAAAGGGGAGCCAGAGTACTTGTTGAGTTGACCAGCTCCACAGAAGCCACCTCTGTCTCGGGATGCTGGTGTGGGAACAGGCCAAACAACTGGGAAAGATGTTTTTAAGTAGAAATACAAAGCACAAACTCCCTGGTTTTCACACTTCTACTGGGGGCTGAACTTTTTCTCTTTTCCACCTTTTTTTTTCTCCCCAGACTGGGTGCTCCCTTTTGCACAAAAAGAGGGGTGGATGGAGGTGGATGCCAAGTTGGAAACGGGACTGGAAAAGCATTTCTCACATTTTACACCAAAAAAATGAATTGTTTAATATGGGAAGTAATCCCAGGCAGCATCCTTCTAAATCTGGTTCAAAATTTACCTATTCCTTAGCTTCATGCATAATAAAGAAACCTCCACACTGCTGCGAGCATGGGAAGACCCTTAAAAAAGAGAAATCCCTCCCTTTTTGTGTCATTCCTCCCTGACCTCCTCCCTGCTAGTCCCAGGATGAAAAACAAGCCAAAAAAATCTGCTGAGAAACAGGCTGAGCTGCTGCTGACCTTTGCAAATCCCATTTCTTCAAAGGGAGAGCTGTGCGCAGTGTTCCCACGCTGCGTCTCACTGGAGCATAGGATTGGACTCAAGGAATGAGGCTGCTGTGGTGCAACCTCACTCTGAGCCCAGTTTCCCTGCTTTGTGTGTCAGAGGGTGAAGGAGACAGAGTGTGGCACAAGTCACACAGAGCTGTCACACACATACACGTAGATTTCATGAACTGCCCAAATTTTGTCTTTGGAGGATTTTGTGCGTTGGGGGTTTTTCCCCTTAAATTTGAAAATATTAGGCTTCCCCCACTTCCCCCTTAATAAGAGCAGTGTTTTGTAGCGATTCAGAGGAAAAAAGCCAGTGACCGTTTGTACCTAATAATCTCCAGATGAAAAAAACATCTCTCTGGTTGTCTGTGTGGGTTCCTGCACACCTAGCCAAGCCCTGCCTGACCCAGCACCCAGCTGCACCCGTCAGCGAACAGCAATGTGCTGCAGCTGCTTATGTGCCCCAGGAAGTACTTTTTGAGCAAAAGAGGCAGAAGAGGACCTTCATTCCTCATTTAGCTGCTGCAGGAACTGTGTCACAGGTAAGCACATCTCCTGCCCTTTTGTCAGCACCAAGCTTAGGAGCTGTGTCATTCACAGGGTGAGGTTGGCTTTGACATGATGCTCTCTCCAGCCTGCAGCCAAGCTGCTCCACATTTGGTACCTCACCACAGCCCCCAGTATAAGATAAATCCATCTGGCTTGGTCATATAGTAGAGCCAGAGCTACTGCAACCTATTCATTTATTTCATTATCATCTTCGTTGCACAAGTGTCATTCCATGAAAGCTGATGTCATGGAGAGCCAGGCCCTTGGGCTGAACTGTGCGCTAGCTGTGTAAGCTGGAGCCTTTCAGTGCTCTCAGCTTCTAGTTGTCCTTAGCAAAGATGAAAACATATCATTGTTCTCAAGATTGCTGAACAAGGCAAGTCCTCTTTTTTCTTTAAATTTTATTTCTATCAGCATGTATAGTAAATCTCATCCATCCAGTCCTTGATATAAAAGAGTTTGCTGACTGCTCAGGTCTGCAGAACCAACTTTCTCAGCAAGCATCGCAAGAAGAGAATTATTAGAGTTTTTCTTCCTTTGTCAATATTTTTGTTATTCTCCTTCCCAAGACATGATTAGATTTTCCAGTCTTCTGGACATCAAAGATATTAGAAAGAGGATTGTGTGAATTGGAGAGGTAACAGCTGTTACCAGACAGATTTACTGGTGGAAAGGGGAGAGGGCTACATTTGTTTTATGTGCTACCTTTCACTGTGGCACACTCTTCCCGTCCTGCGACAGTGAATATCCTTGCACAGAGGGAGCCCTTGTCTGCAGGATTACCTTTGGGTTTCGCTCTCCTTTATAAGTAACTTTTCCAAGTGCTTTCATCATAGCTCTTCTGCCTGGTCTTCTAGTAGAGAGAAATGAATGGGAGAGCAGCACTAACTTGATTAGCTGATAGCAGTGATTGACAGATACTCATTTCTGACCTTCTCAGGTCAGAAATGTGTGCTACACTATGTCCTGTTCTTGTCTGTGTTGTGCTGACCTGGTGAAAGACAATTAGTTGTCTCTCCTTTCCTCTATATCTCTCTCTGAGAAGATCAGTATCTTGGCAGCAGTGTCAGTCAGTGCAACACAGCAGCATCAGGAGAGGGATAAAGGAGTGGGAGGGAAAACAAACGGGCAGAGGCCCTCAGCCACGGTTTGTCATTTATCCTTTTCTTCACTCCCTGTCAAAAAAATTTATTTTCTTTATTTACCATAACAGTTGTTCCCGGTTTTCCTGTGTGTTTTGGTGACCCTGAGAAATCCAAACCAGCACAAAATGTTCCTAAACCAGGACAAACTGAGGACACTCTATTTCTGTAAAATAAAAAATTGCACAGAGAATTCCCCAAGAAATGTCTCTCAGGACTGGAGGATTTAAAGGATTCTCAATTATGGGAATGAACATGCTCACGGATCCTCTTTATTTCTTTACCTGGTGTAAGATGCCTTGTGCCTCTCCAAGGATCTTGGAGAGGAAAAGGTGATTTTTAGCATTGCAAAGGACTAGTTGGTGACACAGGTTGTGCCTGTGGACAACCTGTGTGATTTTTGCATATTACTATGTCAACAATATCTGATCCCGTTCAGATAACAACAAAGAAACCTACAGCTTTGACCTGTTTCAAAGAAAATCACACTCCTTCTTCTCTTTTGTATTTTAGATTTGATACACTTTCATATTTGCATGTTGTTTCTAAGTATCTGCCCTCATGTTCTTCAAGCTTCAGCAGAGGGCAGCACTTTTGATATTGCCTCTGTCTATACTTCTGGGGATTGCCTTGACATTAGACTCCAGACTGCAGAGGAGGTTGAGGCAACAGGTGAGCCTGCCTTGGCTGATGAGGATTGGGTTAGGGATAAGTTGAGCAAACGGGATGTGCACAAATCCATGGGCCCAGATGGGATGCACCCGCGTGTGCTGAGGGAGATGGCAGAAGTCATTGCTAGGCCACTCTCCATCATCTTTGCTAGGTCCTGGGAAACAGGAGAGGTGCCTAGGGACTGGAGGATAGCAAATGTTACCCCAATCTTTAAAAAGTGAAAGAAGGAAGACCCGGGTAACTAAAGACCGGTCAGCCTCACCTCCATCCCAGGAAAGGTGATGGAACAATTTGTTCTAGAGGCTGTCTCCAGGCACATCAAGGACAGGAGGGTCATTAGGGACAGTCAGCATGGCTTCACAAAGGGAAAGTCATGCTTGACCAACCTGATAGCCTTTTATGAGGGTGTAACCAGGTGGATGGATGAGGGCAGAGCCGTGGATGTCATCTATCTTGACTTAAGAAAGGCATTTGACACGGTCTCTCACAGCATCCTTGCAGACAAACTGAGGCAGTGTGGCCTAGATTTTCGGGTAGTGAGGTGGATTGTAAACTGGCTACAGGGTAGAAGTCAGAGAGTAGTGGTCAATGTGACAGAGTCTGGTTGGAGGCCTGTATCTAGTGGAGTGCCCCAGGGATCGGTGCTGGGACCGGTCCTGTTCAATCTATTCATTGATGACTTGGATGAGGGATTGGCATGCACTGTCAGCAAGTTTGCTGATGACACAAAGCTGGGTGGTGTCGCCGACACCCCTGCAGACTGTGCTGCCATTCAGCGAGATCTGGACAGGCTGGAGAGCTGGACTGAGAAAAATTTAATGAGATATAACAAGAGTAAGTGTAGAGACTTGCATTTGGGCAAGAACAACCCCAGGTACCAGTATAAGCTGGGGACTGACCAGTTGGAGAGTAGTGTAGGAGAGAGGGATCTGGAGGTCCTGGTAGACAGCAGGATGACTATGAGCCAGCAATGTGCTCTTGTGGCCAAGAGGACCAACAGCATCCTGGGGTGGATCAGAAGGGTGGTGGTTAGCAGATCAAGAGAGGTTCTTCTCCCCCTCTACTCTGCCCTGGTGAGACCACACCTGGGGTATTGTGTCCAGTTCTGGGCTCCTCAGTTCAAGAGGGATGTGGAGCTGCTGGATAGGGTCCAGCGAAGGGCAACAAAGATAATGAAGGAGTTGGAACAACTCCCTTATGAGGAGAGGCTGAGGGAGCTGGTGTCTTTAGCTTGGAGAAGAGGAGACTGAGGGGTGACCTCATTAATGTCTGTAAATATTTGAGGGTTGGGTGTCGGGAGGATGGAGCTGGGCTGTTCTCAGTGTCATGTAGTGATAGAACAAGGGGCAATGGTTGTAAGCTGGAACATAGGAGGTTCCACATCAACCTGAGGAGGAACTTCTTCATAGTAAGGGTGATGGAGCACGGGACCAGGTTGCCCAGGATGGTTGTGGAGTCTTCTTCACTGGAG
Organism: Rhinopomastus cyanomelas; assembly: GCA_013400115.1. Lineage (NCBI taxonomy): Eukaryota > Metazoa > Chordata > Aves > Bucerotiformes > Rhinopomastidae > Rhinopomastus > Rhinopomastus cyanomelas. The sequence continues at coordinate 108,603 of VXBP01002717.1, read as the reverse complement.
GTGTGACCCGCATGGATGTGTTTCTGTGTGATCTGGGTGATCCTGCTGTGGCCGGGGGATTGGACTAGATGATCTTTTGAGGTCCTTTCCAATATGCAGTGAGTCTATGATTCTATTCTCTATTGACTGCAGAACATGTCCTATAAATATTCTGAGACATCCAATCTCATCTAAAAGTTCAAGAGATCGGTGTCTTGTCACTCTGATCTCCTTGGGGTAGCCTAGATTAAGACACTTGGTCCTACTTTGTTCTGAGCAACATCAGAATCCATTGCCATTGCAGGAAAGGGGACTGGCATCACTCAAGACAATGAGGATCTGATTCTCTGCAAAAATGCTCAGATTCTCACGGTTGGAGTGTTTTCTGCAAGCTGCTCTGTTGGATCTGGGCCACTCACCTAAGAGAAAACCACTGGAGCACAGAGTCCATGTAAGTGACCACTGGACTGCTTGTGGGAGATTGAATCCCTTCTGGTGAAGGACAAAACAGAAGCCGTACCCTTCAAAGCCATCTCTGATGTGATTTTGTTGAGGTTTTTTATTGCACTGTAGACCTTAATTAATTTCAAACTGTTTTCTTCCTTCTTCATTCACTTCCCAACCACTTGTCCATACATTTAAAGTGAATGACCCCAAAAAGAGAGGTAAGTCCAGTTAAATCTTCTGTGCAAGCCCAAAATATTTGTCTTCTGCACGACCAGAACACCTCTGCCAAGAGTGAGAAAAAAGTTCTGTAAACATGCAGTACATGTCAAACTACAAAGGCAAAACTACAGGCTAAGGTGATCAGCTTGCTGTGGGAGCACCTCTTGTAGTGGGAATTTGCTGTTCAGTGGATGCTGTGAACACAGTAAAGACACCTTCTTTTATCCCAAAGAAGATGTCTGAAAAGGTGTCAGTTTGCAAAAATGAGGGAACTGGCAATATATAAACTCCAGAAAGAAAACTGCTGTGGTCACTGTTTTTCCCTTTAGTTGATTTCATCCGGTGAAAGTCTAGGGCCAGAAATATTTGAGTAGCTTGCAAAGCTGGAAGCTAATGGAGTAATTACTTTTACCAGCTCCTTGTCATGTATTTGGAGCTCTGCAATAATAGCATTAAGAATAATAAATAATAAAATCAATAATTCAACCATAATTAATAGCAATAATAGCTTTTTATAATTACGTTTTTAAAAAGCAAAAAATATCATTACCTCAACTTTTTTGCCACAGAAGAATATTTATTCATGGGGACTTTAAAATGTCATAGCAATTCTCTAAGTGGTGCAAAAGCTGAAGTTTAGTGTAGAAGACCAACAAGAGATTAAAGCTGTGTGGCTGAAGAACTCTGCTGTGAGCTCATAACAATATTTTTCTTGTAATATAGCTGCACCTTCATAAAATCTGTTGAACTGCAGCTTGCAGATGAAGTCTGAAATACGGGACAAGTTAAAGGGTGGTAACCCTGACTGTGCAAATTGGTCTAACCAAGGCTGTTTTACTTAGCAGAACAGAATTGGGATTACTGATGGCTCACTGCACACAGACAGGTGTGTGCTGTGGATTAACTGTCCCATTGGTCTGCTGCTCATTTTACATGGCCAACACGTTGATCCGTGCTACAATGGCAGTACCTACAGTCCTGGGAAACTTGCTGCCCCAAACTAGAGATGAAAATATTTAATCACAGGTACTTGGACAAGCTTTTTTCAAACCAATTTCATTACGTTTCATCGTGCACAGCCTGTGTTGCATTCAGAGAGATTTTAAAAGCTCAAATAGAAAGAATTTTTTAAAAATCCAGAGAGAATTTTTAAAATCTCTAGAGACCATTTTAAAAATCCAGAGAGAATTTAAGAGCTTGTAGGCTTAGGACTATGGGATGTTTGAATGAAAACAGATAATGGATTAGTTGATACAGTTTGTAACTCCAGAACATTCAAATATCATGTATTTTCTGTATTTACCCTTTTTATGAGCCTCCATCTCTCATTTTGCCATTCCTGAGCCTATAAACACACACATTCTCATGTAGTTTAGGATTGAATGTCAGCATCATGGTGATTCCAGACAAATTTTTGAGCTCTGCTGGATTCCTAAAACATCACAGAATTTCCAGGGGCCTCAGCAAGTTTGTTCCAGATTTACAGTTAGATAAGACAGGAATAATTTTATCCTTTTAAGTTTTAATTCAAATCTGGTGCTTTAGTCATTTGAGTCCATAAACTGGTTATCCAGACCAGTGCTCTTTCACTGGTGCACTCACGACTTTTATGAATGTCGTCATATAACATTATCTTCATACCTCTTTACCATCATGTAAACTGAGCCTTTAGAGATTGAAACTGCTGATATTTTTACTAATTTCTAGATCTTCAGTGCCGCTAGTTCTCTTTGGGAAAGTTCTGTTTTACAGAACATGATCTCATGGTGTGATTTATCTTATTGGCTTCTTGCCATGTTGTAAAGCCTGTGTGTTTTCACACAAGGGCAACCAAAACGTGTCCTTCAGCAGAGAAAGAGCTTAAAGCTGGTTTTCATTTTCTACAAACAGATCCCACTATGCCTCCTGCTTGAGTGGCCTTTTATTATTGGGTTTGTGTTTTTGATTTTTCATTGGTTTCTTTGGTTTTATGCTTTTGAGACATGTGTAGTGTGTGCTCACAGGAAAGGTCCAAGTTTCAGAGGTTTTCTTGCAAGTTGACTGCTTTTGAAAACTTTACTGGAAGCCATCATTGGCTGCTCACAAACAGAGCACCAGTAACTCTTTCTACACTGTTCCAGAAAGATCCTTTATGAAATGCTTTGTATTTCCCACCCTCAGAAGGTGCAGGTCTAGAAAATTAAAAATGGCCTGTTTGAGCCTACCCTGAGTTTCTAAGACTACCAAAAATGTCTATGTAAAGTCAATTTAAGAAGATATTAATGTCAGAAATAGTATCTTCTCATGAACTTCTCTGAAGGGCTCTTGTGCTTCAAACATCTATGTAGTTCATTTGCTCTGCCCTTAGTAATTAAAAACCCTTCATTTTCCATAGAACTATTCAGCAGAAAGGGAGGTGGGGTGGTGGAAAGTGATTCTGATCAGAAATTAGAATTGCCTCAGTAAATGCCTCACTCAAATATGTGCTGAATGGGGGGATAAACAGGCAGTTTAATTCATGGGCAGTTCATGTGAAATCACTTAGTGATCTAGGCCTTCAGGAGAATTTGAGTACTAGTATATTTTTCTCCTTGCCATCTTTTAATCCTTTTTCACCAAACTCGATCTATAAAATTATAGATTAGTGAGAGTTAAAGATCCAATAATTACCCCTCTTTTTTTTCTCCCCATTTTTGGTCTTTTCCTCCCATGACTTATTTGATTTGTATTGTTGAAGGGATGCCAATACATTTATACTCAATTTTCAGATGATTTTTCAAGCCAACGATACTTGAATGGCTAAAAGTATTTTTTAACTGGTTTTTTTTGTGCTGAACTTGTGGTGGCCTGCAGTGTTCTTGTTTAGGCTCCCGTGATAATATTATGGTAAGATACAAGTGAGGCTTTTCATTTCCAAGAACCAGACTAATTTGTGAAACTGGAGGTGGAGTATTTGGTGAAAAGATAGCACTCAGTGAAATGGCAAGGACCAACTTTACAGAAAAGACTATTCTTCTGAGACTGTTCAGCCCAGATAGAACCAACAAGCTTAGAAGCTGTGTAGAACATTACATCCTTCTGAGATCTGGTCACTGTCTAGGTCAAGGGTTAGAGATAGTTCAGATAAAGTTTACGTCCTGACATTTTGTTGAAAAGCTAATGTGAATTTGAGCATCTGATTTGTGGCTCATATACAGTTAACTTGTTCTCAAACTTAGAAGCTCTGCATTTCAAAACTCCCTGTCTTATTCAACCTGCCTGGTATGACTCCAGCAACACCTTTTATGGGCCCTTAGAGCTGTGCCCAACAATTAATTTTATTCTTGTTTCTGTAGCAATTTCTTCCAAGGTAATATGAGGAACAGGGCATTTGAGCTCTGAGGCTCTTCAGTTTTGTAGGCTTTGGCGCACACTCGTCCATTAGCTAGCCAGAGTCTGAGAAGTGGTGTAACTGGCAGAAGTGCAGTAGCCAAGAAGGCTGATGGTACCGTTGCCTGCATCAGCATAGTGTGACCAGCAAGACCAAGAATGTGATCCTGCCCCTGTACTCAGCCCTGATGAGGCCACACCTCAAGTTCTCATGGAGGATTTTAACTACTCTGATATTTGCTGGAAGACCTACTCAGTCTTCCATCCACAGTCCCGGAGGTTCCTCCAGCGCATTGGTGAAAAGTTCCTGACACAAATGGTGGAGGAGCACACTAGAAGAGGAGTTCTTGTACTGATCAACAAGCAGGGTCTGGTTGAAGCAGTGAAGGTTGAGGGCAATCTTCCTTGCAGTGACCATGAGATGGTGGAGTTCAGAGTCTCGTGTGGTAGAACCAGAGTAGCTAGCAGAATCACAACCCTGGGCTTCAGGACGGCCAACTTTGGCCTTTTCAAACAATTGCTGGGAGAAATCCTGTGGGACAGGGTGCTGGCAAGCAAAGGGGCCCAAGATAGCTGGTTAGCATTCAAAGACCACTTCTTTGAAGCCCAAGAAAATAGCATTTCAACAGGTAGGAGGTCAAGGAAGGGACCCAGAAGACCTACGCAGTTAAAAAGAGAGCTGCTGGGCAAACTCAAGAGGAAGAAGTCTATGGTTCATGGAAGGAGGGGATGGTCACTAGTGAGAGAATGCAGGGACACAACTAGGAAAGGCAAGGCCTCCTTGGAATTAAACCTTGCAAGAGAGGTCAAGGGCAACACAAAGGGCTTCTTCAAATACATTGCAGGTAAAACTAAAACTGGAGGCAATGTAGCCCCCCTTGCTGAATGAGGTGGGTGTCCTGGAGACAGAGTATACAGAGAAAGCAGAGATACTGAACACCTTCTTTGCCTCTGTCTGTACTTGTAGGGGCTGTCTCGATATCAAGCCCCAAACTGCTGAGACTCCAGAAGAAGTCGAGGCAAGAGAGGAGCCTGCCTTGGTTGATGAGGACTGGGTTAGGGATCAATTGGGCAAACTGGATGTACACAAATCCAGGGGTCTTGATGGGGTGCACCCACGTGTGCTAATGGAGACAGCGAAAGTCATTGCTAAGACACTCTCCATCATCTTTGCTAAGTCGTGGGACTCAGGAAAGGTGCCTAGGCACTGGAGGATAGCAAATGTGACTCCAATCTTCAAAAGGGGAAAGAAGGAAGACCCAGATAACTATAGACTGGTCAGCCTCACCTCCATTCCAGGAAAGGTGATGGAACAATTTGTTTTAGAGGCTGTCTCCAGGCACATCAAGGACAGGAGGGTCATTAGGGACAGTCAGGATGGCTTCACCTAAGGGAAGTTGTGCTTGACCAACCCGATAACCTTTTATGAGGACATAACCAGGTGGATAGATGATGGCAGAGTGGTGGATGTGGTCTATCTGGACTTCAGTAAAGCATTTGACATAGCTGCGAGGATGCTGTGGGAGACTAAATTGAGGCAGTGTGGTCTGGATGATTGCGTAGTGAGGTGGAACATGCAGTGGCTGCAGGACAGAATCCAGAGAGTAGTGGTCAGTGGGACAGAGTCTAGCTGGAGGTTTGTATCCAGTGGAGTCCCCCAAGGGTCAGTACTGGGACCACTCCTATTAAATCTATTAATTAATGACTTGGATGAGGGATTAGGGTGCACTGTCAGCAAGTTTGCTGATGACACAAAGCTGGGAGGTGTCGCCGACACCCCAGCAGGCTGTGCTGCCATTCAACGAGACCTGTACAGGCTGGGCAGGGAGAAATTGAATGAACTATAACAAGGGCAAGTGTAGAGACTTGAATTTGGGCAAGAACAACCCCAGGTATCAGTATAGGCTGGGAACTGTCCTGTTGTAGAGCAGTGTAGGAGAAAAGGACCTGGGGGTCCTGGTGGCCAGTAGGATGACCAGCAATGTGCCCTGGTGGCCAAGAAGGCCAACAGCATCCTGGGATGGATCAGAAGGGACATGATTAGCAAATTGAGAGAGGTTCTTCTCCCCCTGTACTCTGCCCTGGTGAGACCACATCTGGATTATTGTGTCCAGTTCTGGGCCCCTCAGTTCAAGAATGACACGGAGCTGCTGGAGGGAATCCAGCATAGAGCAATGAGGATGATGAAGTAAAACACCTCCCTTATGAGGAAAGGCTGAAGGAACTGGGTCTCTTTGGTTTGGAGGAGACTGAGGGGTGACCTCATCAATATTTATAAATATCTGAAGGGTGACTGTCAGGAGGATGGAGCCAGGCTCTTCTCAATGTCATCTAGTGATAGGACGAGGAACAAAGCGTGTAAGCTGGAACATACCATAGAATCATTACGGATTGGAAGGGACTTAGAAAGATCATCGAGTTCAGTCCCCCTGACACAGCAGGATCACTTAGACACAGGAACACATCCTCCAGGTGGGTCTTAAACATCTCCAGTGAAGAAGACTCCTCAACTCCCCTGGGCAGCCTGTCCCAGTGCTCCGTCACCCTCACTGTGAAGAAGTTTCTTCTCAGCATAGGAGGTTCCATATGATGTTTTGAGGTCCCTTCCAATCCCTGAATTTCTGTGATTCTGTACTGGGTGCAGTTCTAGGCACCGTACTATGGAAAGGACATTGAGGTGCTGGAGAATGGCAAATAGGCTGGTTAAGGATCTGGAGAACAGGCCTGATGAGGAAAGGCTGAGGAAGCTGAGGCTGTTCAGCCTGGAGAAGAGGAGGCTGGGAAGACCTTATTGCTTGCTACAGCTATCTGAAGGGAGGTAGTATTGAGATGACTATTGGCCTCTTCTTTCTAGCAAGTGCCATTAGGACAAAAGGAAATGAGGTCAGGTTGTGCCAGGGGAGGTTCAGATTGGATATTAGGCAAAATTCTTCCTGGAAAGAGTGGAGAGGCATTGTACCAGGCTGCCCAGGGAGGTGGTGGAGGCACTGTCCCTTGAGGTGTTTAAAAAGAGGGTAAGCATGGTGTTTTCTGAGATGGTTTAGTGGTTAGGTGTTGGACTTGATAATCTTAAAGGTCTTTTCCAACCTTGATGATTCTATGATTCTATTTGACCAGTGCACCTGAAGCTACAGAGACAGTCCACAGAAACACCACACTGAGTAATGCTGGTTTTGGAACTACTTTGTACGCTTGCATCAGAGGTGGATTACTTTATGGACAAGGTTCAATCCCCAGCCTTACCCGGTAAACTCAGAGTGGTTCTCCTGAGCAGTGCTGACTCCGCAGTGTACCTCTCTGTTAATGGGACTGCAGTGTTGGAGTTACTGTAGTATCAAAGTTGGCTCTCCTCTCATGGCAGAGAACAGCAGACTATCCAAGCTAGCCGTGTGAACAGCCCTGCTGAATTCTGAGTTGTTTGCTCTGGCAGTTCCATGTGAAGCAGCTGGTTGTCTTTGGAAAGCTATGCTTGTTGTTTTGGGTTTGAACATCATGTGTCTTTAATTTTCAGCACTAGCCACAGGGATAAGTATCACAACTATCTGATTGAAGGCCTCTTGCCCTTGGGAACCCAATATATACTTGGCAGCCTCTCTGACAGTGGGGATGAGGGTTGACTCATTGCCTTATATCCCCTCAGGGAGAAGAAAGAATAAAAAGGGCAATTGCTGCTTCCTTCAGTTGTCTGAAGCAAGTCTTTACTGTTTTTTAGAGTATAACTAATGCATTTTTCTGAAACAATCTGCCCTTTATATGAACAAAATATTCCACCCAGTATTATACACCTAATTCTGGGGCTTTGCTTCCTTGTGTCCTGGGTGGACTTCAGAAACCCATATTCCTACACATCACCAGAAATGGACATTCAAATCACCTCTTCAGTCATCACCTTTGACAGAATCCACTGTCAGCTGCTGATGCTCATGTTTGAATCATAGAATCACAGACTGACCTAGGGTGGAAGGGACCTTAGAGATCATCTACTCCACCCTCCCTGCTGTGGAGAGCAATGCCTCTCAACTATATTTGGTTGCTCAAGGCCTTGTTTAACCTGGCCTTGAACACCTCGACGGAGAGAGAAGCCATAACCTCTCCAGGCAATCGGTTCCAGAGTCTCTCCATTCTTGTACTGAAGAACTTCTTTCCAAGATCTAGTCTGAACTTACTCTCCTTCAGTTTAAAACCACTTCCCCTTGTCCTGTTGCTAGATCCTCTTATGCAAATCTCTCTCCAGCCTTCTTGTAAGTTCTCTTCAGGTTTTGGAAGGCAGTTCTAAGGTCACCCCGGAGTCTTCTCTGAACAACCCCAGCTCCCTCAGACTATCCTCATAGCAAATTTGCTCCATCCCTTGGATCATCTTTGTGGCCTCCTCTGGACTCACTCCAATAGTTCTATGTCCTTCTCATGTTGGGGACACCAGAACTGAGTGCAGTATTTGAGATGGGGTCTCTCTCACAAGAGCAGAGCAAAGGAGAAAAATCACCTCTATTGCTCCCAACCTTCCCAGCTGTTCTTCACCTTATATGCCTCACTGAAGCAAAGCAGTCTTTAGTGTGCTGGTAACATGATATGAAGACAAAGCCGGAGCCCCAGCCTATGCATTAGCTAAAGATTAAGCATGATGCCAGCTGAGCCTTGATTCATCTAAGAAATGCTGCTAGGCACTGCTCCAAGCTCACATTGAGACATGCAGAGATATTTGCTCATGTCTCCATTCCCCTTATCTGAAGTGGTTCTACAGCCAGAAGTCATTTTCCTTAAGAGAAAAACTTGGCGTTTTGCACATTGCTCTTACCTATGTAAATCTCATTAAGTTCTTGATTACCATGTGAAAATAGAGTTTAACTCTTGTGGTTTAGATCTGAAGAGTGTCTTTAAGACGGCATTTCCATTTTTGTCAACACTACTGAGTTGTTCTCAAGTTCTGTGTTCAGTTTTGGGCACCTCAATGCAAGAAGGATATTGAGATGCTGGAGTGTGTCCGAAGGAAACAAAACCAATGTAGAACCTGGAGGACAGGTCTCATGAGGCGCAGCTGAGAGAGCTGGGGTTATTTAGTCTGGAGAAAAGGAGGCTGAGGGGAGACCTTATTGCTGTTTACAGCTACCAGAAGGGAGGTTGTTCTTCCTAGTCACTAGTGACAGACGAAGGGAAAATGGCCTCAAGTTGTGTCGGGCACATTTAGATTGGACATCAGCAAACTTATGATTTTATGATTCTTGGAAACTCATTCCTTTTATAATCAACTCAGCAGAGGAATCTTCTTTAAGAAGGTGTTGATTGCCAGCTGAGAAAGTCCAGCATTTAGCTCTGCTTCCTACTTGCACAGGGTCCCACAGACATGGGAAGGCTCAAGCTCTGTACTTGAGCAATGGCTGAAGCCACGGAAGCAAAACAAGTGTGAGGCTAAGAGAAAAGCACAGCAGAAAATACTTTAGGAGGATCTATAAAAAGTTTAAATTGGTAAAATATGTATGTGGGTGGGTTAGAATAAGAATAAAGTGGGGTTAAGTTACTTGAAGCCTTAGCAGGGCTCTGAACATTGTTCAGGGCGCACTGCAGTCTGCTTTAAAGAAATGTCAAGCTTACCCACATCCTTAGACAGGGGACTTTTTTTTTCCTTTGTACTTTACCATTAGTTTTAATGAAGGCTGCCCTTCCCTGAACCTTACATCATCCTGCTGCAAGTTACTGAGTGTATTCCAGGAACGCACGCAGACAGAAAAATCCCACCTTCTGCAAACTGGTCACACAACTGGGTTGTGCTTATTAGGCAGCTTTGCCATTCACTCTCCTCCTCACCATCCCCAGAGCCCTGGGAATCAGTCCTGCCCCTTGTCTGGGTCAATATCCTTCCCAAAACAGCCTTATGTGGGCTCTAGTGTGATGGGGGATTCTTTCCCTGGCAAATTAGTGCAACATTGTGGCTGGGAGTGTCACATCAAGCAGCTGTAACGGTGAAATTACCATATAGAGTTGGAAGGGATCTTCGAAGGTCATCTAGTCCAACCCCCCTCCAACAAGCAGGGACACCTCTAACTAGACCACATTGCTCAGAGCCCCATCCAGCCTGACCTTGAATATCTCCCAGGATAGGGCCTCCACCACCTCTGTAGGCAACCTGTTCCAGTGATCCACCACCCTCATATTGAAGAACTTTTCCCTGATGTCTAACCTAAATCTTCTCTTTTCCATCTTCAAACCATGACCCATTGTTCCCTGTCTTTGTGAACAGCCTTCCCCAGCCCCCAGCCTTCCTATGAGCTCAACTCAGGGATTGGAAGGTTGCTATAAGGTTCCCCCCAGAGTCATCTCTTGTTCAGGCTGAACAACTCCAACTCTCTCAGCATGTCCTCGTAGGAGAGGTGCTCCGGCTCTGTGGTTCTTTTAGTGACCTCCTCTGGACATGCTCCAACAGGTCCTCATCCTTCTTGTTTTGGAGGTGCCAGAGCTGGATGCAAAGGAACAAAGATTTGAGCTGTACCTGCTCACAAATGCACATTCTAATGTGCAGGAAAAAAAAACACAGTGTTGACTGAAAATACTGTAATCTTCAGGGGAAAAAAATGTATTAGCCAGAAGTGTTGTGTTGTAACATATGGTTCACCTAAAAATAAAAAGACATATCTGACCTTTTTTAGGATGGCTGCCAGCCAACATCTCAGTAATATTTTGTGTTTCTGCTCACATGGTGATTTATGTCCAAATAGTCTCCTGCTGGTTCTCAAATTGTTGTAATGATTTTGATTGTTTCTTTATAATTTTATCTGAACATTTTGGTTTGCCATGTCTTGTATCATGAATTTGTCTAAGTGTCATTGAAAGGCAACTGTGGAACCTGTCCATTGTTTCTTGAGTCTTATCTGCAACTCTTAAACTTTTCGAAGAAAGGAAGAGGAGACAGGGGGCATTTATCCTCACCTTGCTGATCAAGAAAATAGTAGATATCCATGAAATTGTTCTGGCAGATGCATAGGGAAGTCAGACTTGGATCCAGTTGCCTGTTCCAAGTGGCATTTGTTTTCCATGGGAAGAGTTAACATAATTTCCCATGGCAGAGGTGAAGCCAGAGCTGCATGTCATCAGTCCAGAAGATATGAGGCAACCAGATGGGCAAGGGATGCACAGTTGGGCCCAGTTGTAGTGCACAGGGTCATACATGCAGGACAGTGCATGAGGAATGTACTTCAGGAGTTCAGGTTTTGCCTGTGCTGTCACAGAGGAGATTTAGTTGAGATGTTTGAGCAGAAAAGTCTGTGTGCATAGCAGGGACCCTGTTTTGTATGGTTGAAACCCATGTGCATGGTGATGGCTAATACAACCTTTCACTGACTTGGCATGGAGTACAGAGGAAAGGGAAAGGTTTAAGAAATAGTTTTAAAGTAAAAAGTAGACAGTAAACAGCAACAGTAGGTTTACACTGGAATAAAAATTCAAGAACACAAGGCAGTTTATATCAGTATAAGTGTCCTTACCAATGTGATGTCAGGACAGCTCTTTCAGTGAAACAATATTTTCATATAAATATTCATCTCCAACAAATACTGTTTTTGAGATAACTTGAAAATACCCACCATCAGGTTGCTGAAGCAAAACAGTGATGTATGGGGATTGGTTGTTTCTTTACTTTCCACCTCTTAGAAACATTTTGATTAAGGGACAGCAAGAAGAAATTTTATCATGCAAAGAAAAAAAACCCCAGTCTACAACGGGTTGGCTGTTTTTGCAGAAAGTACCTTTTCTTTAAGCATAGCTATTTTTCAGAATGTATCAGAGAAACTAAAATGTATCCGAGGACGCAAAAAGATCTTATTCTCTTGTTTAGCTGGGACTCCTACAGCTTCATAGACGTTGAGGCCGATATTATGATCGCTGTCTCATCTGACTCATAGATCAGCTCATGCAGTTTCACTTAGTAATTCCTTTACCAAGCTTATAACTACATCCTGCTAATGAACAGGTTGTGATCTGGTAGTTGGTGTTATAACTCATGCAAAGAGTCTTTTGAGGTCTTTTTGTCTTTTTTTGTTTTAGAAGACTGTTGACTGAGCCCATCTGTTGCTGGACTAATGCAGCTTTTATTCTCTTCATGTTTTTTTGCAAATAATTGACAACACATTGGAGATGTATCATGATGGAGAATAACAGGTTCTTTTTCAGAACAACTGTGTCTACAGCTGCCTGAAAGGAGATTGGAGGCAGGTTGGTGCTGGTCTCTTCTCACAAGTAACAAGTGATAGGGCCAGAGGAAACCGCCCCAAGTTGCACCAAGGGAAGTTAGGATGAACATTAGGAAAAACTTCTTCATGGAAGGGGTCATCAGGCCTTGTAACAGGCATCTCAGGGAGGAAGTTGGCTCACCATCCCTGGACGTGTTTCAAAGTCTTATAGAGCTGGAGCTTAGGGACCCTGTTTAATGCTGGGCTTGAGACAGTTGGGTTGATGGTTGGACTATATGATCTCAAAGATCTTCTCCAACCTAAACAATTCTATGATCATCCTTCAGTTTCCAGAAAGCTATAAGTGTTTTCTCTAGCAAGCTGAACCTTTTAAAAGAACCTTTCCAAATGAGATGCTTTGCATCACATCGTTCCCATTGGCTGTTTGGGGGTTCTTCATTAGAAGAATGAACTGTGTGCCATAGCAATCAAGGCCAGGCACTCCTGTGCCTCTTTTCCAGTACTGACTAGCACCAGTTATGTGCACAAGCCCAGAAAGTATTGGGTTGTGTGGCTATCTGTATTTAAATTGCCCACTACAAACCATTTAAAATGCCTATGATATGAATCATACCCCAATTTCACGGGTAAGTGGAAACACTATGCAACTTACTGAGTTCTTTAAAGCACTAACAAATGTGAACTATACAGCAGGCTCGAGCTGGACCTTTTCACCCCTTCTAATGTATGTTGTGACTATTTAATATTCCTCACTAGGGAGTAATGCTGGCATATGAGTCAGCACTATGTTAGTCACTGGAGCCATGAACCTAGTGAGAACATAAACTAAACTGATTTTCAATTTTGTTACATTACATAAAAGGCTATTATTGTGAGGTTAGAGATGTCAAAGTTGGTGACCCGGCATAATGAAGTAGTCCCTGCCACAATGAAGTAGTCCCTGCCACATAGTCAAGCGTGGAAAATAATTGGGGGTGATGTGAACTTTTAGAGGCTATGGGAGTTTTTCCATCCCAAGCTAAATATTCTTCAGTGCACACTTTTGTTTTCATTAAAAATGGTAGTTTTCTGTGAAGCGTCATAAGAGCAGAAATGATGCTCCTGTGTAAAGTTTGCAGCTGATGAAGTAATGTGTGTTTAGAAATGAGGTCACATCGTAACACTTGGGCTATTTGCATAAGGCACTGATGAAAAGCAAGTAGTTACCTGCCAGCTAGAAGTGACACTAACATATTGTGGCAGTATGTGACCAGCTTTAGAGCTTCCAATCTTCAAAGGACACAGACAGTGTCCCCTTTGAAGAGCATTCCTGACGATCACTTTGATTCAGAGTGTTGCTAACCTTTGAAAACACAGAGTAAAATACCCCATGTTGAAGCATGATAAAAGTTTTTACTACATAACAACATTTACATCTGAAAAACCACCACTGGAGTACACACATATCTTTCAGTGTGTCCATCAGAGAAAAACAGTTAACTTGTAGTCTAGGGAATGGTGTGTTGGTGCTATGAGTCCCATACTCCAGGTGTTCAGTCTGGTTCAAGTCCTGACTTACTGCACTGCCTGTGACCAAGTTATTCCCAGTTATTCTTGATTTCCTGTGGCAGAAGCACTGCATGAGCTGGCACAGCATCCCTCCCGATGACCAGACTGTAGAGGGCACTCCTATATCAAAAGGAATTGCAGTGTCCAGGCTTGTTTTGCTTTAGCCTTGACACTTAATCTTTTTTTTTTTCTTTAATTAATAACAATTTTATTACACTACAAGGAAAATCTTATTACTCCTGATAATCATTTTGTTATGATTATTTCATTCCTTGGCACAGGTCTGTACAGTTACACTGTCTGTGTCCATGTTCACGTCACATTGGAGTCGCCAGCCTCAGAAATGAAACAGACACAGAAATACAACCTGTTTGTGTACCATCCCTCTTTATGTGTGAGAACAACCAAAGTGCATGGAGTTTTTTAGGGGTGGGCTGGTGTCAGAGTTAGAATAAGTTGAGAGTTTGTGGGTGAGAATCAAGGGAAATGTGTGAAATGGAGTGATATTATTGTGGGCGTCTATTGTAGACCACCAAATAAGGAGGAAGATGTTGATGAGGCCTTCTATAGTCAATTGAAGGTGGCCTGTAGAACACAGCTTATGGGTGATTTTAATCACCTTGATATTTGTTGGAAAGCCCACACAGCTAGGCATATTCAGTCCAGAAGGTTTTTGCCATGCATCAATGATAACTTCTTGATACAAGTTGTGGAGGAACCAGTGAGAAAGTGTGCACTGCTGGACCTCGTATTTCCTAATCGGTAAAGACCTTCAAGAACACTGAGTCTAACCATTAACTGTCCCTAAACCATGTCCACTGCTAAACCATGTCCCTAACCTCCATATTTCCATGACTTTGAAACATGTCCAGGGATGGCAATAAAACCCCCTCCCTGGGCAACCTGTTCGAAGACCAGAGATCCTTTCCCTGAAGGAGTTTTTCCTAATGTTCATCCTAATTTCCCCTGGTACAACTTGAGGCCATTTCCTCTTGTCCTATCACTTGGTACTTGTGAGAAGAGACCAATCCCCAGCTCCCTCCAACCTCCTTTCACATAGTTGTAGACATCAATAAGGTCTCCCTTCAGCCTTCTTCAGACTAAACGGCCCCAGTTTCCTCAGCCACTCCTAGGAAGAAGAAAGAGTAGTTCATGGCTACACCAGTCTCATCCCATTTTCCCTTTTTAATGAGGTAGAGCTTGCTGTGGCATCATCCAGAATCTTGGCCTTAATACAGAAGAGCTTAAAGGCAGGAGAATTAATTCTAGAAGTTGAACTGGAGCCCATGCAGCTCCTACATGGCCATGTCAATGTGCTTCCAATATTCTGTTCTGTTTAATGAGAACAAGCTCTTCTTACTATTGGTTTCTGCAGGCTATGCATCTCAAGTTTTGTCCCACCAACAGCAGAAGGGTCATCTGGTTTTCCTGTGGGGACTGCAAAACAATCCACTTTTTCTCACTTACCGCTGGAAACTTGTTCGGCTGTGGGACTGGGCTAACACTGTGCAAAAGTGCTGACTGAGCAAGGAGACAGGAACCTGACTCTGGAGGCAGCCCTCTGTCAAGACACCCTATCTCAAATGAGAGATTTGCTTAGTGAGCTGCCTGCATTTCATATTTCATATTCACATGCTGTATGTCTCACAGAGTGGTTAGAAATAAGGAAGTGTGGAAAAAGCAGTGATTTGGGGGAGCCATAACCATAAAGATCCTGTTGCATAGGATTTTTCCCATGTTACAAGCTGTTATCTCAATAGATAAAAACACTGTTCTTTATGATTCAGCTAATTGTCTCGTACAAGCTGGTCTGCAGCCCTCGATGCCAGGGTTTTCAAATGTGCTGAGTACTGTCAGCTGCAACCAAAGTCATTTAAAGTGCAATTCAAAGTGAACTTATCTAAAATTCCAGAGGCTGTGTATAAAACAGGAATAGAGGTGCTACCTTGCCTCACAGAGATGAACTTTTGTGGCACAGTAACACACACCAGTGAGGATTTTACACTGAGAAGTCTGAGGAATAAAAAAAGGTCTTTTTTCAGACTGAGGTTTGGCTCTAAGTAAGGCCTTGAGTCAGACTTAAGAGGAAGAAAACATCTGTAGACTGGATGGAAAAATCATAATTACACAGGCTGCATTATTGGTGTGCAAGTATATCTTATTCTAGCATCCCCTAAGACATTCTCCTAAAAGGAGCAAGGAGTATTTTTTTTAAATATAGGTAATATTTTTATAAATACATGTACTATGCTTAAATATTGTGTATCTGAGTAAGCAATACTAATAGACAGTTCAGCAATGGGAGACAGAGATGATTAAGGGACTGGTGCATCTATGAGTCTATGGCACATCTAACATGAGAGTTGGGACTGCTGGGTCTGGAGAAGAAGGCTCGTGATGGGGCTCTCATCAATATGTGCAAATATCCAAAGGGAAAGTGAAAAGGACAGAGCTGCTGGAAGGAGTCCAGTGTACAGCGAGGATGATGAAAGAAATGGAACAGCTTTATGAGGAAAGGCTGAGGGAGCTGGGTCTCTTGAGCTTGTAGAAGAGTAGACTGAGGGGTGACCTCATTAATGTTTATAAACATGTGAAGGGTAAGTGTCAGGAAGATGGAGCCAGGCTCTTCTCAATGTCATATAGTGACAGGACAAAGGGCAATGGGTGTAAGCTGGAACATAGGAGGTTCCATATAAATATCAGAAGGAACTTCTTCCCAGTGAGGGTGACAGAGCACTGGAACAGGCTGCTCAGGGGGTTTGTGGAGTCTCCTTCTCTGGAGATGTTTAAAACCTTCCTCAATATGTTCCTGTGTGACTTGGTCTAAGTGATCCTGCTGTGTCAGGGGGATTGGATGATCTTCCGAGGTCTTTTCCAGTCTCTAATGATTCTATGATTCTATGACATGGAGTCAGACTCTTCTCAGTGGTGTCTATTGAAAGGACAAGAGGTAATGGGCACAAACTGAAACCCAAATGATTACATTAATGTAATAGTTTTACTACAAGGATGGTCAAACATTGGAAGAAGTCACCCAGTGAGATGGAGGAGCCTCTGACTCTAGAGCTCTGACTGCAAAACTCACCTGAGCAAGATCCTGAGCAACATACTCATTGATTCTGCTTTGAAGAGAAAGTTGAATTAGGCAAGCTCCAGAGGTGCCTTCTAGCCCCAACCAATTTGTGGTAAGTGAGGCAAATATTTTTCCAATTTCTCCTTTATTCACTTTCCCTGCAGTATTGGCAGAATAGATCAGTTTATATGCTGCTCTGATTTGGGCTTTATGATTCATTTTTTTTCTCCTTTATCAACTCTTATGTTTTCCTTTCATGAATGCTGCTCTCTTTTCTTTCAGGTTATACTAGGGGTACATACAGTGAAGTTCAAGCCTGTTTGTTCTTTTGCAAGTGAAACTTCGAACCAAAACCATTGAGAAATAAAAACTAAAAAAATAAAATCTCTATAAAGTGTAATTAAAGTGTTTTACTCTATGTCACTACAGTAGAAAAATCTATTTCAGTGTAAGAAATAAGGGGAAACCCTGGAGTTGCTGGGACAGACTTCCAGATCACCAGAATCCTGCAGACCATGATGAGTTTGGAGTCAGCCAGGGCTAGTGAAATGAGTTGGCTGCAGGCAGATCCAATCCCATCAACATCATGTCCAGTACAAAAGAGAGATTGGCTGAAGAAAGGTGTTTTTTTTTCAGGTTCCTGAGTTTGCTTGGGTTCCTTCTGACTCCACTCTTCTCCTTTTCCCCCCTTTGTTGATTATTGTGACCATCATACATTTGCTGGTGTTACTATCTCTTTATGTACTTTATGCTGGCATTTGATGTTGGCTTTGCTGTTCCTTTAAATCTATTTCAACCTGGGAGCTTTCTCTACTTTTCCTGATCTCCCTTCTTAGTTGTAGAGGAGTCATTGGGTGATAGTTTTGCCCTGGGTACGGGCTGAATCTAGGCACCTTGTAGTAGGTGGGGACTGATTTGCCCATAACTGCCTACAAACTGAAGAAATGACCAAGAATGAGAACTGATGGCATGGTGTCAGTAAGGTGAAATTATGAAATAAGAACATGAATTTGTAACTTTAATTATTTGGGGGAGTGTTTCTAAGTAAAGAAAAATACAATGTTGACTGCCTCTGATGGTAGTGGTTAGGGTTAGCAGTGAATACTGCCCTGCAGTCTGCTGTTAAAGCTGAGATACTTTTGTTGCGTTTAGATGCTCTGGCACAGGGATTTATATCCTTCTGATGCTAAATATTGTAGCAAATCTACGTACATACCTTAACACACTTCCTCCCTTTCCATGAGTGTGTGCGACTGACCTACTCACTGTATGGCCATTTTTGTATAGCTTTTTGAGTTGGTATTTAACCCTGTAGTGATTGGCATTACATAAACCCCACAGTGTACATTGCCAGGGTGATGGGAAAATCTTTAATTACCTCAACATAAAGCACAGAAATGCAGCAAACCAATTAAACAATTAACTCAGTTGCTATTAGCAGGCTAGAAGATAATTACAGAACAATCAGTGATGCTTTTTTCTTGTAATACCTACTTGTGTTTGGGTTGTGGTTAACATTCCAAAACTGTTCAGCACAAATGTGAAAATTCCAACCCAAGTCTGTATTTACTGCCTGGGTGCGCACAGTCATGCTGGACACGCTAATTGTGGCAGGTTCTCAAAGCAGCCATCTCTTTTTTTCCCACGCTTTCTGCCTTTTTTTCCTCTTACATGTTGGGTTTTTTTAACTACTAGTTGACCTTCATGTTTTGGGGTTTTTTTTTGGTAGGACTCTGGAAAATACAACTGAGTGGTATATTTAGGTCATGTTAGATCATCTCATTTATTAGATCTGTGACTCAGATTTGTCTCTTTCTCTTGCATCATGCTAGTTCAAAATTTTAAGTAGACTGAATCTTCTGCACCTTATCTGCCTGGTTTCAGTGATGACTCAAACACTAATTAAAACAAAAAAATTATATTCAGGCTGATTTTCCAACTTGCTTGTATATTTTACTTTACTGTTAAATGGGGGGTATCACTCTACTTTTTCTGTGGTCTAGCCTGAGTACCTGGTTTAATTCTTCTTCGATGTTTGGATAGTTTTTGTTTGGGAAGTCAAAAACAGAAGTGGGGTTCAATAGATTATGTTGTAACATCCCTTAATAGTGCTGGGTAATTTAGTCACCTTGTTCTTGCTCTCAGAGCCTGGAAAGCCTGTGAGTTGTGTTTAGTTATGTGTTCACTGGTTTCGCTCCACACCTGCAGTATAAATTAACTTCTTTAACAACACTACATCTGATAATGAATCTCTGGGTTGATTCATGATGTTGCTATGCCACTTCTTATCTTTCTTGGTCAGATTACTATTTGTTGAATGAGGTGGTGAAAGGCATAGGTTCAAGGGATTTAAGTGCTTTTCAGGTAGGAAACAAATGGAAAGGAAAAATTAAGAGACTCCTGAGATGCAACAAAAGCTGAGAAGCTTCAATTAGTATTTGTGTTCTTCTGAATGAATTTGTGGTTGACAGGTTCTCAAGATCTTGTTTTTCCTAATATCTTAAGCTGTGGTGAAGATGGTTTTCTTTGGTTAAAGAATTTCACAAATGAAGACTTGGACTAACTAAGGTGTTTGCAAACCTTTTCTGTGCCACAGAGGACATCTCAAAGCTGGACCAAAACACCCAACTTAGAAAGAGCACTTCAAGGACCAAAAAGGGTTTCCATCAAGCAGAAGTTATTAAGCTCAGCTGGGGATGTTTGAGTTATTTGTAAAATCCAGACAGAGAAATTAACATTTCTGAGTAATCCTGGATGTAATGATGAGCAGTGGGATCATGCCGGGTTCTATAAAAATATTTTCCTTTCTATAGTGCTGGATGTTTATAACTCATGCAGAAATTCAGAGCTTTATTGTAACAATATAGAGGGAAGTCACACAGAGCAGAGTGGTAACTGCTTGCCATGAAGTAGGGATTAAAATGTAGTCAATGCCTTTGGATTCTCATTTTTGAATGAGGCTGTGGTAACACCACAGTGTTCATGTAGTGCAGGGAAAATTGCATAAAACATGTTTGTCTCTTCTCCTTGTACTTTTTGAATTCAAATGAGTCTCATTCAGACTTCTAAACCAAAGAAAGAGCATGCAAAGGCTACATCTCTATCAAAAATATTTATCCATCTAGGTGACATTGGGGATGTAGAGAGAAAAATATTTTCATCCTCATTTGTACTGCAAACACTGGGCACAATGGCTGAAAGCAGGACCTCGGGCACTGTGTAATTACATAATAAAAGGTAGTTCTTGTTCTAAATTTTGTGTTTCAAGTACATACACCAGACAACAAGACGGGAGGAGGAGGAGGAGGAACACCAGACTGGGACTGAGATGCCAAGTGCCTTGCTTGGTCCTGCTCAGGAGACTGCAGCAGCAGCAGAAGCTGCTCTTCTGAGTCTCAGCCAGCTCTTCAGGAGAGCTGGAAGACAAAGACAAATAAATTGGCCAACTCTTTATCTTCTTATTTATCAATGAGAGGTTTAACTCTGTTTCAATTTGGAGTTCACAAGACAGTTGGGTCTTGTCTGGTTTTATCTAAATGAGTTCATCTGTCTCCTATCAGGGCTTTCTTTTGTTATGCACATCAGCCTTCTGGTTTTTTTCTTTGGGGGGGCAGGTAGTAAATACTGGCTCTTTTCAAGAGCTGAAGTGTCAGGACAGGATTCGTTTTGAATTTGCTGGATGAAATCTGTGAAGTGCTGTGTTTCTTTTCCAATGGTCTTTGGGATGAAATCATAGCTCCTGGTGCTAAGGGGACCTGGAATGATGTCCAGTGCAGGGAGTTCAGCCCAATGCACAGGCACCACATGGTATAATCCTTTTCACATGTTCCACAGACTGTTAGGGGTTTGTTTGTGGGGTTTTTTTGCAAAGTTTGAACGCCTCACTGTAAGCAGATGCTGATTAGAGAACAAGATTTTGCTCTTTCCATGCTCAGTTGTGTTGTCTGTAGGGGACCTGAGGTGGGGATATCTTTGCTGAATTCTGCCTCTCACATCAGTGAGTACAATGATTTCACCACTACCTCCCCAAATCAGGCATGCTTCTTGTCTTATCATTCTGCATCTCAATTTCTCCTTGTGGCCCTAGCAACAACAAACATAAAGTGTCTTCAGATCTGCTGGTGAAGAGCTTTATGGAAGAGCTGCATTCAGGCTGAGGCAGGACAGGGCAATTCAGGCTGCTTCAGCTGCTGTTATTTGTGAACACCCTAAATTAACAATTTTCATCCTCTTCTTTTTTTTTCTTTCTGATCAGCAGTTGAAGTTGAAAAGATCTTTGTTCGTCTTTTGAGACCAAGTTCAGTGTTTAAGTAGTTTCAGGATGTATCATGTCACAGGACATCAGGTGCTAGCGTCTATGTTTTTTAAATCACCATTGCTTTCTATAAGAAAGTGAAAGTTTGGAAACCCATTCAGATTCACTTTCTTTTAGGAAAAACAAAAGGCCTTTATTTTGCAGAACATTTCCTCATCCAGGGCTTAGTGACATCCAGTTCAAGTTTTAGACAAATGGGATTTTTTTTTTAAGACTGGTTAAATTCAATCTATAGATTTTTTTTTTTTGTAGGAACTAAGAAATATTTTCCAGCATCAAGCCTTTTTGGGGAGACAATGAGGCTGCTTTTTTATTTTTTAACATAAAGGAATAATGACATAACCTTCATTATAACATCTCAAATGCTACACTATAATACATTGGCTTAAGTCTTGGCGAAGGAAACCAAACCAATTTATTATAGACTGTTGATTCACACTCACATGCTGTGCAGTTCGTGTGAAGGTCCCATTTACTTTTTCACATGAACTGCCACAGCATGGCTTAAATAGAGATTTCTCCAGCAGTAGTGTTAAGGTTCCTCATTAACATCACTTCTGGAGTCACTGGGCCAAGTATATCCCTAGTGCAATTCCACTGATCTCAGTGGGGTTATCCTGGAGATATATTTGGTCCATTGTTTCTGCACAATCTTTGTTCTTTTTTGATCTCTTGAAAAATTTTTGTTACTTTAAACATTTCTCACGTCGCCACTCGTTACGCTGAAAAGTTTGTGGCACTGACAAGTTATTTCTCAGGTGTTTTCTACCTACTTTTCCACTGAAGTAAGATATTATATCCAACAACTTGCTACTTATTGTTGTGGTTTCATATTGTGTAATGTTATTTTTGTTTCAATAATTGACACATCCTGGTATCCAGGAAAATAAACACAAAATTCTTGTTTTGTTTTTTAATTCCAAAACTGATGCCGCTACAAAAACTTATCTAAGACAGGCTGCATGTGGATTGGAGTTTGTTTTTCTGCCCAGAGTTTAGGCACAAATAAATGAGTAGTGATGCTCTCAGCTCAATTTTTTCTCACATTGAAAACTCTGAGCTTGCTTGAAGTTTTGTATCAGTAGTAGTGTCTCCCTTCACTAGTTTTGGAGGCTTTAATTCTGTAAAAACAAGGGCCAAATTTTTAAAAGTGAAGATCCACTGATAAAAAGAATTTTGCACAAGTCTGATTTGACCTAATGGCCATTAGGTACATTATTCACACATGGTTTTGGTGGCTTTATTAACTTACATTAATTTATGTACATTTTTCCAGCACATGAACCTGTATCTTTGCACTCAAAGACTGTGTCGGATATTAAAGATAATACAGGTCATGCACAGAAACTCAATCTGCCTTGCACTAAATCAGTAATCAGCAGAGAAAAGTGATTCGGATTGGGACCCTTTGTTCCCTGAGCTCATTCGTATCTTGCTGTCAGCATTTTTTTGTTCTCCAAACTCCTAAACTACTGCAATCCTAAAGTGAGATGGCATTCTCCATGGAACAGCTGAGGAAGTGAACCACTGCTTATCAACTGCTGCTGGGAGAAGCCACATTTGGGTTTGGTGCCACAAATGGGGGTGGAAATGGTAGGATGTGGAAGGCTCTGCTGCCTGCACAGGCATTCAAGCACGTGTTGCAAGAGAATTGCACCTGCATTTCATTAGTTAGCTACAGGGCTATGACTTAGTTTTTAAGAAAACCCCACTTCCAGTTCCTTTAAGTTATTAACACTGAAGACAGAAATGATACTGCAGTTAAATAAGGATGTGGAAAGAATCCCCCCCTCATTTGAAACTCTGCAGTGTTCAGGCTGCACACACAGGGTTGGTTTATGTTTATGGAGATTTATATGCAAGGATGGAAAAATGTAATTTAGTTTTAGCTAACATCTCTCTCAAAATCCTAAAGGCTCTTGCAGATGAATTAGGTGCTGGTAAGTGCAGTGACTGTGTAGGCAACCATTAACAGCCAAGCTTCAGTTAGTAACAGCCACGAGTGTTATATTAGGTGTGAAGAAAAGGAACGTTGATCGGAAACCTGGAATTTTCCTTGTGGTCTTTCCAAATGCGCAGTGTCATCATTTATCTACAGAACACTACAGTTCAGATAAAGAGCTGGAGGTCTCCTCTGAAACCTGGAGCTTTCAGGCAACACCTGGTATATCACTGAAGTGTTTGTGTTATTGTACTGCTCCAATCTCAGTCATGTCTTCCCTGTCTGCAGAGCACCCAGACCAAAGGGCAACAGGTTGAACCATATTCTACCTCTAATCTTTGTGCATAGTGCTCCATAAGCAGAATAAATGATGGAATTAGAATGGTCTGAGTTGGAAGGAACCTTTAGAGATTGTGTAGTCCAACCCTCCTGCAGTGACAGGGATGCCTTTAATTACAGCTGGTTGCTCAGAGCCCTCTGGTCCAATCTGACTTTGAATATATCCAGGGATGGGGTGTTTACCATCCCTCTGGGCAACCTGGACCAGTGTTTCACCACCTTTATTGTAACAACTATTTTACTTATAGCTAGTCTAAATCTCACTCTTCTAGTTTAGAACTATCACCCCTTGTCCTGTTACAGCAGCCCCTGCTAAAAAGTCTGTCCTCATACTTCTTATTGGCCTCTTAAAGTACTGAAAGGCCACAATAAGGTCTTTCTGGAACCTTCTTTTTTCCAGGCTGAAGGTTCCCAGCTCAGCACTGTGGCTTTTAGATTGGTCCTGAATACCACAGGGCCTTCACATGCTCACAGTCTTTTGCACAAGTGGGGAAGAGTACTGTGAAAGGCTTTGCCCAGTCCTGTGTACTGATTTTTGTTGGTGCCTGAGATGTTCGTTGCAAGGTGAAACCCCATATTTTAGTGAGGAGAGAGCTTGTATGCAGGCAGCTTCCTTTTTCTGGGACTATAAGTAAACTGTTATGTCTTTTCGGCTCAGAGTACAAAGCTATGGTTATGGCAGCTCTATGAAGAGAGAAAAAGCCAAGGACTTAGAGTCTCTGAGTGGCTAGACCTGGACTCTTATGTAACAAATCTTTTGAAGGCTGGTGAAAATCTGCTTTACAGATGAAATGAAGAATGACTAGCTCATCAGCTTTTGTATTTAATTAAAAACCCCCAAATCTTTGTGTGCAGAGCCACACCTGACCATTTTAATGTTGGACATGCTGTTAGCCAAGGTCTCTTGGATGAAGTGCTAGGAACTATTTTAGTGCTTTCAGTATGAATAGCTAACAGTGATGAGTGACTTCCTGGATAATAAATGCATCAGGCAATGCACACTGCTCCTCGACCTGATAAACTCCTAGCAGGGAACTTCCCTTCTCGGGGGTTGCTGCTCTCTGGGTCTTTGTCTCTTTCGAACAGGCAGTTCTGAATAATCTAGAGTCAAATGTTGAGCATCAGTACCACCAGGGCAGTGTTTTTGATGAGGAAAGCATTTAAGTAAATGGAATGTCATTAAGACATACGACTGTTTTGGAGATGATGCCAGCAGTATAACAGCAAGTTACTTTAAAGTATTGCTTGCCATGTATTTATTTTTAATGCATATGACATCGTAGAAACAAACCTCTTCAACCAGCTGAAGAAATGGAGATTCTCTGCACATGCTGGTTCAAATCCCCGTTGTATTTCAGCCTCTTGGAGTTGTCTCTTGAACTGTCAAAGAGGGCTCTGGACAGTCTCTTAGTGTCTCCGAGTGTTAAATCCTGAAGTGACATGTATATATGTGCTTAAGGAATGGGTCAGCTTGTAGACAGAAGTGTCCTGGTCCTGAAAAAAAAAAGAGGAAAAAAAAACCCAGACTGGTGGTTAGAATAGTGCTGTGAAGCCCTTTGCCCTGAGTTGCCTGGGTTTATTCTAAGACGCAGTGTTTGCTTGAATGTGATATAAAAAAAAGAAGTGCTGTGGCCAAATATTCCTGCTGCAGCAGATGTCTTTTTACACTAGTTCTGTGACTAGTTCAACGCATTCAATGATCTTTTCCAAACCTTCTGTACCATTTCTCCTGCAGCAGTTAGACATCTAAAGACACTTTAACCTTAACATGAGGCTGTGGGGTTTACTTGTTTTGTTTTCCTGTTCAGAAGTGATCATTTGCAATGCAGTTGGGATATGATAAGGCCTGGGCTGGCTTTAGCTTGGTAGTAGCCACACACATAGTAGCTCTCTTCTGGGTCCTGAACCCATCCTCTTCATCTACTGCCTCTTTATTCTTTGGAATTTTCCATATAATTATATAAACTATAATTCTTCCCATAACCCTTTCTCTGGAAACCCGCCTCTAAGTATTAGCAGTGCACATGTCTCAAACCAGAGTTTTGAAAAATACTGGGTAAGCAGTACCAGACAGTGGGAACTGGAAATATGGGGAAGAATAAAAAGGAGGGTTTAAATATTAGAGTCCCTAGACCTGCCTCTTTCAGTTTTCCTTTGTTTCTCTGGTCTGAAGATAGAAAGTAATTGGTTTTCACAGCAGGAGCCCCACTAAGCCATTATGTTGTTTGCTTTCATAGCCGATTTTGAAGACTGTTTGGCAAACAGGGTAAGGCAGACACAGGGCAGAATCTGATGTGAGTCATCACTTTCGTTCTCAGTCAAAGTTCTTGATTTTTCAGCTTTGTGGCATCCTAAACGTGTCCCCTGTGGGGACTACAGTGATGATATAACTGCTGTTTTCACCCAAGAAATGTAGCCCTTTTCTTTGAGGGGGAAGTGAAACTCTTGGTGAGCAAAAACTTCCCAAATATCCCAGGACAAAAGTCAAATTGCTTAAGCTGCAAAACCAGACTGGCTTTGGGGAAGGACAATCAGAATGACTGTATTTCTTACTGCACTGTAATTCAATGCAACATCATAACCTGGAAAAACACTATAAACTAGGTGGTCCTGGATAGAAGTGTCTGGATTGTTATTTCCAGCCTAGATAACTAATGTTCCCTGGGTAGCAATTCCCATGAGCTTCCTGATCAAGTACCAGTAATTCATACTCATATCCTCTCTGGTTTTCCACGAAGTTCAAAATAACTCTGCAGTGACATTTCAGAGGTGGATGGGCACAACTTAAACACTTTGCATACACCTAAGATCCTTTAGTCTTGTCCATAGCAGCAATTGTTTTTATGCAAACAATTTCCATAGAAAAATATCTTCCAAATTCTTGGCCTCTAGACAAATTCTTGAGCATGGTAGTGTGGAGGTTTTTAAGCATTGGAGACACTATGTGAATAAATGCATTTTCTACCTGTGAGAAGGTATCTTGGAGCTTGCAGTCATTTAGGTTGGGGTGGCATTTAAAGGAGAAAAACCTAGCACAGGGCTATGGGATTTGGAATTTGAAGTAAGGCTTAGCAGAGGTCTAATGCTAGGGGTCTTGGTTTAACATGAAGTAGTGAGTATTAATCAAAGTAGTGTGAAATGCTCATCTCTACCCTTCCAGGCAAGTGCCCTAACCTCAAGGCACTTAATTATGTAATAATCAAGTATTCAATTAGTTCAATCCAAGTGCAACAGTTTCTGCAGAAATATTGAGACCTGTTTCTCATTCCAGATTTCCTCATGGCATACTCCAGAAGTTTTTTGAAAGATTTTTTTTTAAAGCCAGAACAATGTTCGGAAAAGGGAGGGGGAAAAGAACCTCAACCTATTACCCCAGGTTTTTCCTATTACCCCAGGTTTTTCAAGTCTCAAAGGGATGATGTGACCGCTGAGCTGCTGGGCAAAAGCAGGAAAGATAAAAAGACAGTGCAAGAACTTGAATCTTCTGGCCCTGCTATGGGGGCCTCAGTTCCAAAGGCTCCACCAATACTTTTTGTGAACTGGAATTTGGAATAGAGATTGGCTTAGCTCTACTTCCTTTTGGGAGGGTTGGGGTAAGGTTTAATGTTTGATTGGGGCTTAGGGGTTTTTTATGGTTATCACTGTTAAACCATTTTTGTTTGTAGCCACCTGGTTGTTTTCCTCTCAGAACCTGTTACTGCAGGTGATTAGATTCAGGTCCAAGAGTTGAAGGTGTTATTTCTAGAATTTCTTTTTGCTTCCTACAATTCTGTTGTCTAGATCTTCACTTACCTACACAATCTTTTGTGTTTTGCAGGTATTTTGCTGAAGTATAAAAATGACAAAGAAACTAAGTCTGAGATTTCTGAGGAACTTCTTGTAAAACATCTTACAGAATAAGACATAAGCCTGGTTTTGGAAGCCACTAGTGGAATTGTTTAGATCCAGGACATTCCCAGTGGGTGTTTGTCTTAACTACATTTTTACTCTACCACCTGTCCAGGAGCTTGGGAGCTTGCCAGAGTGACAGACTGGAAAATATTAATTCCTAGAGGATTCTGATTTCCAGAAAATAGGTGTTCCAGCTTCCATCAAAATCACAGGCTTCTCTTTTGGTGCACCTCAGCTAGCTGGTGGTTTTACAGAATCAGTCCTTTCCAAAATCACATCTGTAAATGAGATCCTTGCACCAAATAACTTGCTATTGGATCATGGAATCATTCATGTTGGAAGAGACCCTTTAGATCATCAAGTCCATGATTGCATGAAAAAAGTACTTATGAGCAACAAGTCATGAGCAGGTGAACAAAGAGTTTGGAGTTGGCAGTTGGTTCATCCACTCCTCTGAGTTCCTTCTACAGTTTCTGGCTTTAGTTGCCGCCTCATGGTGGGGTGGGGCACGTTCCTTGTTTCTGGCCCTTCTCAACCATTCTTTTGTGGTTTTCTGGGAGTGTCACTGAAGAGTATTTTAAGGAAGAGACCAAAGATGACAACTCAGCAAAAAAGAGAACGTGTGGAAATATTTGGCTCTGAGGGGTGGTAGAGCACAGGGCAATTTTTTATTGGGCACTGGAGAAGCTTAATGAAGACAATGGACCTCAGTCTCCATGTGACCTCTCATATCACAGTGATTGTAGCACCATTGCTAACCACAGCTGTTTTCAGGATATCAGTTTAGGTGGCCTGGTGGTGCCTTAGTGGTTGTTCCTAGGGTGACCAGCAAAAGATGCTGCAGTGTGACAAGGCAGAGGTCTGGAAATTCTCATGTGAGCTATTTTCATCCTTAGAGATTTCTTATTCAGATCTCCAAAATATCAGAAAAACTACTTCATGTGTTTTTGTTTCTCTCCATAGAGTGCTACAATAAAATAAGCTTCTGTAAGTTGTGGGTATGGAGCCAAAGTTACACTAGCTGCTTTAAAAAAATTTTTAAGTGTTATGTGGCATCTTCCAGTGTCTGCAAAGTGCTACAGACTGTTGTCCAGCTGTAAACTTGCACTTTTCAGCCAAAATAGAACAGTGAATTGGCCCAGTGGTAGTGCGAATGAGTGTCTTCGACTTTCATGGGCTGGTGACTGGGGCATCTTGCCAGGTGCCAACAGCTTGTGAGGGAACAACATCATCTGTAGGAATAACTTATGTGTCTGTAGGAATAATAAGTATAATGCCTATTTCTTTGTTGTTGCATATGGCTTTGGTTTTGATGGGGGGAAATATTGCTACTGTTGAATTTGGTTTCTACTCTGTTGTTCTGAGCAGCAGATATGACCTCTTTATTGGTATTGGAAGATCGGGCAAATAATATGTAATTCTTTTTTGC
Organism: Rhinopomastus cyanomelas; assembly: GCA_013400115.1. Taxonomy (NCBI): domain Eukaryota; kingdom Metazoa; phylum Chordata; class Aves; order Bucerotiformes; family Rhinopomastidae; genus Rhinopomastus; species Rhinopomastus cyanomelas. Next base: position 79,893 of record VXBP01002717.1, on the reverse strand, counting down.
AGTGCTTTTTTTCAATGACAGATACTGCATTTGGAGAAGCCGAGCAACTAGAGTTTACTTGCAGTAGGGCTAATGTTTATTTCTCAAGGTCTGAACTATCTGAAAAAGATCCGAGACTTTTCAATTATAGACACCATTAAATAGCATCAAGTTCCTAATATTCAAGAAGATACTTTCCAGATAGAGAGGAGTGTGAGACAGAGGAAAACAACAGATTTCCAGACTACTCTGTAAAATTACAGCTGAACAACCATTTTGGGTTGCCTAAACAATTGTAGGAATCAAACAGTCTGCAAAGTTTCATTTCATGTTTGACAAAGAAAGACAAAAAAATGTTCCTGTGATCCAAAGTGCTAAATCTTCAAGTACTGGGATTTTTTATATGTTAGAATTACAAATGAAGAAGAATTCTAAGTAGAAAAAGTATTTCCTCTACTCTCTTCTCCTAAAAGAAATGGGAAAATATTGTTTATCTTTAGTTTTTCTTTCATAAGCTCAAATTAATGATTCCTGGTGGGTTCTCTGAGGATGAATTCTTGTTTTATGTGAATCTTGTTTTATGTGAAATTTTTAAAAAAATTAATTTAATTTCTTTCTTTTTATTGTCACTAGTAAGTAGACTTGCAATGCATTTTTCAAAGTAGTACAGCTAAATACAGACCAGCATGTTCCTTTCTCAGCCCTTCACATCGTTCCTGTTAGCTATAAGCAGCAGTTTCTTGCATGTACAAAGCACAAACAGCCTGTTGCAATATTTCTTGAGCAACAAAAACTTTATTTAGATGGAGACTGAATATACTGGCAGCACTAAAATATTTTTCAAAAATAATAGAAAGAAACCAATAATTCAACAGTAGCTTAAATCTTCAGCCAGCTGCCCAGAGGGTGGAAAAATAATTGTTTTTATGGTAAAATTAGTAGCTTCAAGCGTTTTTATGGCTCAAAAAGGAACAAGGAGAAATGTATGTATAAAGGCACTCTCGTTTTGTTATTGTTTAGCTGCTTCTGACCCCCGTGGCAAAATATTTTATTCCAGGAAAACAGCTGTTTTCACTCTTTCCACTTGCTCCAATATTCCCATACTTCTGATATTTTGTTTCCACTGATGCAAGAAAGAAAGGGGAAACAAAAAAAAAAAAAAAAGAGGGAAAAAACCCCCAGTTACTCAGATCTAAAATTATACAGAGAAGAAGCTAACAGTTACAAAATAAATGGTTGTCCAACATCAAACCCTCATCTCCAGAATGCAGGGCTGTTGATGGGAGGGATCAGGGAAACCTCGTGTCCATCCTGGACTTCTGAGGGGAAAATAGTTGGTTTTACACTGCAAGTTCCTCCAATCCACCCAACACTACCCAGAATGTCAGTCAGGCTGCACTTTCTTTTGGAGTCACACCTCAGCCGTGAGCACTACCAAGTAAAAATGGAATTAATTCCCATACCTCCACCTTCTCTGTAGAAAAAAAATAATATTAAGGAGCAAAACTGGCTCAAAAAAATCCTTTAAAGCCTGAAACATAAAGAGGAGGGCAATATTTTTGTTGAGTTCTGAGGTTTAGAGGAACTTTTCACATTGTTTTACCATTTTAAGGGCATTATCTCCTAAAATCAGAGTCACGAGACTCACGTGAAGTACAACTGGAGTCACAGGCATGTGAAAGAGCCTTTCATCAGATAAGTGGAAAGTCCTAAGGGCCCCAGGAGACGAGCACAGAAGCCCTGTGTGAGCTGTGGTCTGGCTGGGGAACTTGGACACAAGTGATGTGTCCTGTGCTTACACAGAGGTTACTCAGAAGCCTGTAGCTTAAAAAATTAATGTGATTAATATAATTAATTCTTATAACATTCAGCTTAACAAAAAGGGAATGAATCTGCTGGGAGCAAAGTTGTCCATACATCTGCTCTCAAGGAACATCCCATACCCAGGCAGGTTACTGAAAGACACTCAAGTAGGGAGTTTAGCCTCATGTTGTACTCAAGAGATGGATAGATGAAAATGTGCTCTCTGAGGATGTTTGGCTCTCCAGAGCCTGTGCTGACACTTGGCAGGGAGAAGTTCTGTGTCGAAGTGGCCTCCTTGAATTACAGAATCACAAGGGTTGGAAAAGACCTTTGAGGTCATCAAGTTCAACCATCTGTCCTACAAACCCTAAATGAATGTGGAGGTATCTCAGTGTGTAATCCAGCACGTGCAGAATTTTCCTCTGTGGTCAATGGGATTGAGCTGCGTGTTCATATTCTGTAATTATTTCACCTGATAAAGAAAATTAAATCACTCCCCTATGTTAGAGTTACATAAACAGAGCCATTTTGTTTTAGATGGACTTTACTCAAAGGGAGTAGGGTTGTGACAGCCAGAAATCATTGATTTGAAATATCTGGATTCTTTTTCTTGGATTGATTTTTGTTTTGGAACATCTCTAAACACCATTTAAAGTCAAAACATAGTCTGACCGAGCTGTACCGTATGACACGCTATAAACACACAATCTGCAAGAGGTGCTTTCATTTCTTCTGGAAGTTGGGCACTTTCAGGATTACAGATGTTTTAGTGAATCTAATGTTAGAGGGGGGAAAAAGAGATATGTCAATATGGGGCATGGTAAATTCTAAATAGGGTTTCTGTATGCACAGCTAACATGTAAACCCTTGAGCTCTCACAAGGCATCGCAGTATTGCTGTGCTCACAGAGCAAATGCTGTTTATAAATGACACAGAACTGTGAGCTAAAGCAATTGGTTTCCCCTGAGGGTATTAAAAAATATGAAGCAGTAACTAATCATAGAGCAGAATTAAAACAAGGATGTATTTTCCATAAAGCCCCCAAGGAATTTTTACTGTTCCATTGGTTTGTGTGGTGTCAAGCAGGGCAGCTCTGTTGTGGTTAGCAAATGTTAGCATGTCCTCTTCATATTCCCTGAAGGAAAAAGGGACCCTGTGTCAAAAATCTACTAGATAATTCCTCTACTGACTCTGCAGATGTGGGCTTGCTCACTTCTGAGCTGATGGCACCCACAATTTGTGTGTAGTGTAGCAGTACCCAAAACCAAACTGTCCAACTCTGGAGGTTGGGGAAAGGTAAACAAGTGACAGAACAAGAATAAATGGCCTCAATTGCACCAGGGGAAGTTTAGGTTGGACATTAGGAAAAACTTCTTCGCTGAAGGGGTCATCAGACATTGCTCATGTGGCTGACTTTGCCACAGGGTATAAATAATGCTATTAGCTCCTGTATTTTTGAAGCCTTGAAACACTGAAAATGAAGTACTGGGATGCTTTAGCTGGTAGAAATTTGGCTATTTCTACTGTGGCTGCTACATCACCTAATTTAAAAGCAGCTTTCTTTTGGTCACAGCAATCGTATAAAGAAGACTTCAAAAATTTTCGACACTTCTGGTTTCCCTCTGGTTTCCTGAAATAATGTGGTTCCCACTCAATGGCAGAGTAACTGTTACTGAAGCTTTAAGCATAAACCAAGCCTTTCTGAAACTGGGACATCTCGGGACTAAAGTAACTTAACCAATTGATAATGTATTTTTCCTTTATCATAATAAAATAAAATTTGTTACAGGAAAAAGTCCATGCACTAGTCCTCAGGAAAAACCCAATATTTTCTTATCTATTAGGGTTTTTTTGCATTACTTTTGTGATATCTGGATATCACTCTGTGGAGTGGGCTTTCTCTATTAGAAAAACTTAAGTGAGAAGAAGGCTTGGTCTGTGATAACTGATATCACCAACTGCTCTTTTCTTTTAAATATTATTTCCAGGGAAATGTTTTTTGTTTTATTTAGTGGAAAGGTCATGAAGAAAAATGTATCTTCCTAAACAGTGTGTCCTGCAGATGAAGAAAACCTGATAGAGCATAAAATTATTGAAAATGTCATGTTTAACCTAACACTTAATAAGGTTCCCTCCAAATTAATATAAATTATTTCGGAACTTGATATAAACAATGTGCTTTGCATAATTTCTTTTTAAAGGTTCCTGTGTGCCATACACCATATGTGGCCTTATCTATTAAATTCCATAGGATGGTTCAAAACATCTGTAGAGCATTTTCTATTGAGTGCTATAGGATCTTTATCAGAGTGTTATTGATTTATAATAATAGGCTGCCAATTCCATGTAATTCCCTTTTTTTAATGGAATTTTTTCCACTTCCAAAGGCTTATTAAACAGCCTTGCAGTGCTGAGTACTTGCAGGCCCATCTGAATTAATTGGAGAAATGGGTAATACTGGTCCCTAGTTTCTTAAAGATTCAAGGAACAGAAAAACAAAAGTAGAACTGGCCATTGCTTAGTTGGGTACAATGGTTCTCAGAAGTGCTGAGGAATTAATACCTTAAATTTTTTGCTATTTGGTGTCTCCAGGATTTTAAACTTCTCTGTGGAATGTACATGCATTTATCCTATATAACAGGATATCCATAGGCAGATAGGAAAACTAAGATGTCAACCATTGCTCTGAGTTGTCCAGGAAATACAGAAGCATTTCAGCTAGCTCATTCCACATCTAGAAGGAGTTCAACAGTGAAAGCAGAGAGCTCAAGTAGAGATAATTATACAGTTTTAAAATCTGAAAGGGCTTTCTGTCTCACTTCAAGGGCTAGAGGAACTCAACCAGAGCAAAGCAGCCTTTGCTAAGTATAAATCCTTCTGCTTTGTGAAGGAAGGCTATGTTCACACAACATCCTTATACCCTATACGTATGGATGATTTTTTTTGTCCTCTATGACTCTCGAAGATGTAATTCCAACTACATTAAAAATTACGGACATTTTGTAGACAAAATTTGGTGCAAATGCTATCAGCTGATTGTCTTATCCTTTCCTCACTCAAATTTCTCCCCATCGTAACTTCTCCTCATGTATATGTGTAGTTTAAATTCCACTGAGCCAGTTTTACAACACAAATATACTGTCATCCCGCAGAATTTTCATAATCTTGTAAACAAAAATCTTGGGGAAGATTTTTGTAGCTCAAATCATAATGTTTCACGCTTTTTTTTTTTCTCCTTCTTTTCCCCAGGCAGAAATGATCCCCATATTTCTTTAAATTAGGAGTCCCAGACCATGAGTGTGAATCATCTTTTATCATCCCAGGTTAAGACGGTTTATCAGCTACTGGATCTGCCATTTCTTCAGTCAACTTTTCAAGGACCGGTTTCTGATCCCACTGATCTCCCATCAGGAGAATTTACGGGAGAAGGAGCAAAGAAAAGAGCGGTGCCACATCTTGAGGGAAAGAAGACAACATTTGTCTGAAAGGCTGCCTTTATTTTTGAAATGGCAGCTGCTTGGAACTGTTGACAGATCGGCAGTTGTTGGAAATCATCCCAGACCAGATGGATTAGTGCTGTGGCTTCAGGTGAAGTGGTCAAAGGTGCTTTATAAATGTCGTTTCCCACACAGCTATCACCATGGTATGGTGGTATAGGTAACAGTCATTTTTATAACATGTAATTGAGTTATTTTGAATAAATCCCACATAGGTCAGGTCTATGGACTCTCTTTGCTGCAGTAATTTGAGACATTCCTACTATTATTCCTAATTGAGTTAGCATGGGCTGAAGGCAGCATACCTGGGGGGTGGTGGTGTTAGAGAAACTTGCTGTTCCAGTCAGGAAATCACTTTCTTTTTCTTTCTGTTATTTCCTGTGACCTGAATACATTGATCAGATTCATGGACATGTTGTAAAGGATTTTCCAGGGAACATAAGCAAATCAAACCAACTAGAACTAGAAGAGGGAAACATTTGTCTATTCATGAGAATTCAATACTTTCACCTCTTGCACTGCAGTCTGCTGAATTTTATTTATGTTTCCAGGGAACAAGTACATTTTAATTTAATTTTAAGTGGAAATAATGGAAAATGGAACAATCTTTCTCGTAACATGAAATATATAATTTAGTCAATTTAATATAGAATACAAATAAAAATAATTAAAGACTCTTGCATTTTTGACAATCTGCTTGGTTTGAGTAGATAATATAACCCTCAAGTATCTTGTGTGACAACTGCAAGTTCATCCTTTGTCCTGCAGTGTTGCTCCACTCCCTGAAGGTCTGAAGTACATCTCACTAGAATCAGAACTTCATCTGGTTCTTTAGCCTCCACTTGTGCTAAAATCTTTGGAAGTGCTTGACAGATATTCCTTCCCTGCTCAAGTAACATCTTCTCTTGTGAGTAGATGCCTGTATAAATTTAAACTTGTTAATCCCAGGCTTCTACCCATAGAACTTCTATCCATAGATCCATGGGAAAAGTGAAGACAAAAGGTAAAGAAGGTTCTGTCATGAGTACAGTCTTGTATTTTATGTTAAAATCTATATCACTCTTAGTTTTTGTTAATGCTCTCAGCAACTAATTCATTTATTCACAAGTGATTAGTGTGGATTCTCTTCCCTGGTCCCGAACTCTCTATTCACAAAACAGAGCAGTTTTTCTCTGCCTGAGACCAGTGGCTAGAAAGGAAAATTACAACACAGAGCAAATAAAAAAGTTACTGTACGTTTGTTTTGCATCATGTCACTGCAAAGTCCTGCATCTACAACGTAGATGGGAACGTTTTGGGAAGAGCTCACACATCTGCTCTTGAACTGTATTGTCATCTGGCTGCAATGAACAGCTTAGAAAACGTAACTATGTCTTAAAAGCATTTGATTCTTTTGCTTTCTATATTGTTTTTTTCTCAGATTAAAAATAGTTCAGAAAATCTTCTGTGTGTCATTCCAGAATTCAGTTTTAAACTAAGTGTGGTTTTCAAATTGTTAGGAATTTGCCCTCCCCTGCCATTACAGATAACAAAAATGCTTCTAACATCACACACTGTTGTCCTGAATCATTAGGATGCCAAATAATTTGTGATACAGCAATCTCTATAGCTGCTTTTCTCTTTGAGTCAAAAACTGAAATAAACTGTTGCCACATCATATTTCATGTGCTAAGCAAGGCTGTTTTGGCATAAGGTAGTAATATTAATGTATTCTGTGGAAACTGAGCAATATTCAAACTGGTACATATGGGACTACTTCAGGCTGAGAATCATTTTGAGAATAGAATATTTAAACTATTATTAAACACTATACATAATTAAGCTGAATTAATCTAATTAGACTTCCAACTGACAAGGGTTTCCAGTTGGCTGAAGTTTAGCGGGGCCCATTTTGTACATGCCAGCAAACATTAACCTTTTCTTTGAACAGCTGACCCTTAAAAAGATGCCCCACTAAGAGATCATATCATATACAGTATAGTCTAACCATAATCCTGACTGCCAAAGGGTCAAGAATTTTCATCATCTTTCAACATTAGTAATACCTCAGGGAGATTTTTCTCTGTGTTTCTCAAGCAAAACCACGGTTTTGGTGAGCTTCCTCTTCTTTGTTTCTATTTTCTGAAGCTTGACTATATAGTGAAGGGGAAGGAGATATTCTGCATTCCACATAAAATTTAACTTTGTCCATACAGAATGGTATTTTCAGAGCCAAATCTGTGCTTTTCAGTGGGCATATTGCTTAGCTATGATCTGCAGAATTTGTCCAGATTCTATATGCACTTGTACATAATATAGACACGTAATCAGATATTTATATATAAATATATGTGGTCAATATTCTAGAAGTCTCCATGACATTCAACAGATTGAAGTCACAATTTATTTTGCTTCCTTGAGGCCGCTCAAAATTCTCCTGTAAACAGGAATATTTTTAAATATGGGGTTTTTTAGGCCTCTTTTAAACTAATGCTTGTATTTCTTTTTTGAAAAGGCACATCAGTTGTCCCAGGAGCTCTGTGAAACATTGTTCTCCAGGCACGACATGAATCATGCCTAATCATGTGAAGGGGTAGACTTGATCCAAGCAAAGATTTCAGGAATTTATGTTTCTGGAACATGAAAACGGATTCAGGTAAGGAAATCTGATCCATATGGCATACTGGGCACAGAGCTGTGGGCCAGAATCATGAGTGTGGCTTGCTGGTTCTGTTTTTTTGATCTGGGAGATGACATCTTTCTTCTCTGCACCTCGATTTCCTAATCCAAAAGGAATTTCCTAAGAGAGTTCTAAAAGAATTTCCAAAAGTATTTCCTAATCCACAAGAATCAAGAACTAATTAACAGAAGAAAGCAATGATCACTGCAATGTTTTTACCCATAGACAGATGAAGACTCATTGGAAATGTATTTTTCAGGGCTACCACAAGAAGCTTCAGCCACCTTCTCACATGGGTGCTTTATAATAGTAATAATAATAGACTCAGTAATGAGCTTTATGTCTCTTAGCTCTGCTCCCAAGACTGCTTTAGCCATTATATAGTGTGCATACATAGCAGGGAGGTGTGCCTGGCATCTGTGGGATGGTGTTTTTGCCTTTCTAACCAAATGTCCGAAACTTAAGCTAGAGTCAGGTTTCTTCTTGGCTGCACTCCTTCTGGTCCACGACCCCAGCTTCTCTGGCTACACTTCAAGAGAAAGGGTGAACTACAAGCTAATACCTCAAAATACCTCATGGCCTGAGCGCTTTACAAATGCACTAAGGATACGGGTTCAAGCAATCCCCATTGAGGAAAGCACAAAGCTCCTATTTACTGGATGAGCTGGTGGACTATTAGCAAAAAGGATGGATGCTGAACCATCCAAGTGCTTGTATATTATCTTGTCTAACTCCAGAGAAGACGAAGGTGTAATTTTTATGGTGCTCTGCCTAAACTTCGACCACTACTGAGGACTACAAAGGATGGCAGTGCAGGGTTGATGGTCCAGAGCAGGCATTTTCAATCATGCAGGAAGCTTCTAGGCTAAGTGGAAAGATAATATCTATATCAGATTGTGCTAATCTTGTCCATATGTTGAAAACTATTAATCATGAAAGGCACTAAAACAGTGATGGCTTGTGATTGGTTCTGGTCAAGGATATAATAGGCTGGGAATTGTTGTTGTTCTAACACAAATGGAACAATTCTTCCATTAGAAATAGGAGATATTTGGATAGGTTAAACATCAAACGAACTTTCTGACAGTTAATTGTCTTTACAGTTCACCTTTGATTGTTTCAGATGTACTTTGCCTCCATAAAATATAAGACTGTCCCTCTGACTAATGTAGCTTTACTCCTACTACAGCCAAATCAACAACTGGAGTTCATTTCCTTGGAATTATTTCCAATTAACAGTCAGAATCACAGAATATCTTTGGTTGGAAAAGACTTTCAAGATCATCACCAAGTCAAATTCTCAGTGATGAGTATCTCATTCAACAGAGGTGCAACATGAAGAACTCAGTTCTGCTACTTAAAGTGCAATGGTTTGGTCTGGGAGCAGCATTCCATGTGACAGTGCTATTACTACATTTAAATAAAATGTGGTTAGCTGGATCAGGCACCTTAGTTGTGAAGGCAAGAGGTGCCACAGATACTTCTGCTTTTGCAACATCTAATTTTACTGTGATCCTCTGGCCCTAGTGTTATGAAGCCATAACAGAAATAAAAGGCTGCTGGCAGGCTCCACTGGAAATGTGAGACTGGTGCCCAATGGCTAACTATTTATTTGCACCCTCTATGTGCCATGCTACCTATAGCCTAAAACACATAGTTTTACAGTAAAGTCATACTTGCCATCATGTTTTGGAAGCATAATCTGTCTTTTAAGGTTTGCAGCTCATTTTGTTCCATCTGTGGATTTAGAAGTCCGTCCACTTTTGAAAAATTTGAAAGCTGTTTAATACTGTTTTCATTTGGATGGAGCATGATTGTCTTATCAGTGGAAAAAGTCCACTGCCATGTCCATATACATTATATATACAAATACACATTTATCAACTTAGGCCAAAAATCTCTCGATCCTTTAAATTATATTAAATAATGGCTGTAAATAGAGTATTCTGGTTTAAAAGGAAGATTTCTAGACTTTAGATGATGTCGACATTCAGGGCGTCCAGCCCAACACTTTACTGTCTATTGTTTTGTGGTTCAAGTGCTGACCTGAACCATTTTCTGACTGCAGAACTGAGCTCAGAAATTATTTGTTCCTCGTTTAATATGTATTATATATTATAAAATTATATGTATGTAATTATATATTTAATATATCTTATATAGAAATATAATATATAAATTGTATACATATGCACATATTATTAATATGTGTACTAATGGATATGTAATACAAGTGTTAGGAGACACAATGCTCTTTCATGTCATATCAGTGACTGGTGATAAGCAGAGTCACCCTAGAGTGCTCTGCATGGAGGTCCTGCAACAAAGAGGGTATGTAGAAATGGAAAGCAGCTTTAGGTTTTCCAGATTTGCAGGTTTATTCCTTCTCCTTACACAGCCCATAAGTGGATGAATAGGATGAAGACTGTAAAATCTGAATGCCCATTTTAATTGGAAAATGCGCAGTAAAGCAGCTGCTCCTTTAGGATCAAAGTTGCTCTTAAAAATTAAAGATATTATTACTGTTATTGTAAGGTTTTATTAGTAGCACTTACCAATCACCCTCTCACAGGGGAAATTGCTATAAATAACCAGCTGACTTACAAGCAGCTGTATTGTCCATAACATCACGTAGCTGGCCAAGCATCACCTTCTGCTTCTTTCTTGCTCTATTCTATTTTACACCATTAAACCTGGGCTGTAGAAAATGCTTTTTTTTAATGCAAGGATGTCATATGTCTTCTGACATGTGGCTCAGGCAGTGGAAGAACTGCTAATATTAGGGAAAATTTACCTCCATAAAAATTACTCCACAAAGATTCCACTTACATGTTCTTTTCACTGTTGATTTTTCAAGGGCTAAATAAACCTGAACTATTGGCTCCAGAAGTTTTGTGCAAGATTTGTTATAATTTGCTCTATTAGCAGCATTACCTTAAAATATATTAAAGGATGTGTTTATGAGGCAAGAAGAGAAGCAGCTCCTAGCACTTAGATCACAAGTGTCATTAACAAAAGTTAGTGATCAACTGCACTTGGGACAGAGGCTTAGAATTGGAAGGACAGAAAATAGGCCACTAATGGATGAACTTTTGCAGTCGTCCACTCCTGGTTTTGTGAAGTGTGAATACTGGGCACTCACCAGAATTGATAAAACAGTGGCAGTTCTTTTTCCAGTTGGAGAACATAACCTGTGGTTGCTGTCCTAAAATCACCAGAAAATCCAACAGGAAAACTTTGCAGGCAGCAATACGGCTGGGGATGGTCTGTTTGCAGCCCTGAGTTTGCTAGTGTCTCTGCGTTCTGCATTACAATGCTCTTGGGGGCTCAACAAACGGAAATTGATTCTGTCTTTTGTCTGTCTGTCCTTACTGCTGTCACAATGAAATCATCCACCATGAAATTAAGTCTACAAGTGGAGTTTCCAAGCGGAGGGTGTGAACAGTGATGAATAATGTATTGCTCAGAACTTAAACTGAGCCAAGTGCACCAGCTCCAGGTATGAAAAAGCACAGTAAGAAGAAATTCTCACAGCAGCCAAGTTGGCTCTTAATGGAATTAAAACGATCATCAGATACAGTAGATTCATAATTGTGTTTGGGAGTCATTCCCATTCCAGAACAATAACTGTAAACTGAACATTAAATGTTATTGAAACAATTATCCTCAGTGTGCCAATGAGCAGTGTTCAGTTATATCTCAGGCTGGTGTGAATGCCAAATGCTCTTAAAGCTTTCAACGTCATTTCTAACTAATTGTCCACCAATAATGGCTATTGCCGTTCAGCCTCATCAATTCACCCACTGCAGAAAGAGGAAAATACTTCTTCAGTCTGCCCAAGAATTGGGGGCCAATGTAAGGGATCAATCACCTGTAATTTTTCTTCTGCTTTTGTGGGCATTTTGACCACTGAAACATTTCTATTCCACCACAGCTACACAGGAACCTCTCTCTGAACAAGTTTATATTGATATTTGAGGGCTAATAGTTAGCTAATATTTCTCCATGAAACTTTAAGGGATAAATGTCAGTTTGGTAAAAAAATACCATTTCCTCTAATTGTCAACCAATTTGTTTTGATTTTTACAAAAAGAGTATTAAAAAAATTCTACATTCTGAATAAACAATCACTGCAGGTGGTTATTTATCAGTATTAACAAAAAAATTCAGGGAATAGGCAGTTGGTGGCAAGTAAGGCATCACCTTGGATGAGAAATCAAGGACAGGAGAACGTTTAGACAGAGTTTGGGTGAAGCAAGGAAATACAAAAAGGAAAAAGACGCTGTCAGATATATACATAGATGAATATGAAGATCCTTTCTCATAATGCAAAACACAAAGGAATTTACTTAGAATTGAAAAACTTTGTCCAAATTACCAAGATAAGTTAGTTGCTGAAACTTCTCAGTGGTTATTCCAACGACAGGACTAACAGGGTTCTTGGACCAAGAAGTGCATTGCCTTGTACATCATAAAAATGTCGGCAGGGTCCTGACCATTGTGTGTGATTACAGTATGAATTGATAAGAATAAAAATGGGAACAGTGAGAGTTAGAAGCCAATTCCAAAATTCTTTCCACTTTTACTGTGCTAACTAGGACCTCTGGATAGGCAATGTAGGACTGGAAACTAGCAAAGAAATTCTGTGGCGTTGCTATTAACTTCTCTACTTACCATAAGAAAACTATATAGAAAGCCTTCTTGATTTCAGACTGCATGCCAGCTTTGTTATGATTATTTTGCTTATTATGATTTATTATTTCATTGCAAATAGGGAGGATTACTTTGGGTATTGATCTGCTGAATCTCATCACATAGCATCCATATCCAACATAGAAACCATCACAACAAATCTGCTGCAAATCAGCAGATTCTTCAGTGAAATACTGCGAAAGGTAAGGAAATAAAAAAATAGTAGGAGAGCAAAAATAGCCTTTTCCCCCTAATAGTGTCTGCATTTCCCGTTACAGTACTACACCTAGTTCTAAGCCCTTTTCTTAACAGAAAATTAAACACTTTTAAGGCAGCCCCTGCCTGACCCTACGGATGTGTTTTAGCATGGAGGTGATACCTTTTCCCTTTGTAGCTTGAAAAGCTTTTAACAAACATTGTAATTACAAAGCTATGTAAATGCGAGCTGGGATTACGAGTAATAATACAGTAAGATCTTCATTCATCCTTTTTTTAATAGTCTTTTGGGGAGGAAAAGAAACTGGATAGCTTGTCTTACAAAAAAACAAATGGGAAGCAACTAAAAGCTTCACTGCTGTTCCTTATCTGGAGATTGAGTTTCAAGTGCTAAATAGGTTGAGGCTTAGAAGAAAGGCTTGGAAATAAAGCAGAATTTAAATTTTTCTCTCCATCTTCTAATTTGATCCCAAATTTCTGTTCTTTTAAAATTATTTTCAATAAGAAAATCAAAGCCTAATACCAAGGTAGCTGCTGGGATAACAAAATAATCCAAATATAATAGGGTAAAGAGAAGCAAAAGCATCTGGGGAAATGTAGCTCAGCACAAAACGTAGAGGTTTCTATCCCCTGCTTGAAGCTGATGCATAAAAAAGAGGAGTCTTGAGCACTAAGGTTGTCCCTTTAATGCATTAAAAGAAAATACTGCATACCCAAACTTTTCTGCAGAAAACACACTCATTAAACTTACATGTTCTTTGTTTTTAAAACTATGGCAAGTGGTAAAAAACTTAATGTGGCCTGAGCTGAGAGAATATAAAGTTTCATGATGCAGTTTTAGTATTACTGCATTCTAATTAGTAGGAGATAAAATAAAGAAGCTGTAATAAACTATAAGAATATAGGTTTTGTGATTTATTTTTTTTACTAACTTTTGAACTTCTTTCATATTGTCCTAGTAAATCGGTAAATGATTTCTGGCATTAAATGTGTCTCACATGCACTCTGCCTTTCAGGCATTTTTAAATCTGAGCCAGTGAGACACCAGTCAGTCTGTGGGGTTGGCCCATTCATACAGCACATGTCCTTCGTGCCTCCCCATGTTGTATCTGTGCATGACCATGGAGATATGAAGCCAGTAGCCAGCCTCTGCAGAGTACAATATTACAGGGACACTTAACAGATACACCATGTTCCCAGCCTGGTTTGTGAACTTGGGGCTAAACAGCCTTGAAAAAACTGCTGCTCACTTTTCTTCCTCCTGAGAATTTTGCCATTGGCAGATCTGTGGAAGTTGGAGAGGAAAAAAAATGGTCCTTTGTTTAAATGTAAGGGGGAAAAAACCACCAAACTAAAAATTTATCTATACACTTCTTCATTATTTCACTATAATTTTTCCTTATTTCCCCTATAAACAGGAATGCCAATGGAATGAGGTGTATGATGTAAGTACATGTGCAGTGCACAGAAAATGAAACTTTCTCTGCTCTCTGTGTAGAAGTCAAATTGTCAGTATCTAATCTGAAAAGCAGAAATCCATCCCTCAGCAGAATGGCTGTTTAAATGGCACTCAGCATTATTAATATTTCTCATTGCCCACCAATGAGTCGGTAAGTACCTTTCTCCTGTTAAAAATCAGACCGCTATTTTAATGGGACAGAAAAGGCTGGTGCCATGAATTCCAGCTGTGGTTTTTCCTTGAGACTCGGTAGCATTGCTGAAAAGAAGAGGTAGTTAAGTTTCTCTGCAAGTTGAGATGATTTTTGTATTATTTTTAAAAAAAATTTCAATGAATTGCTCATTCTCTTCTATTTCCCTCCATTTATGACAGGAGCCAATGTGCCAAATACATGGGAAGAAGCCAAGAGAACCACAAATCAACAGCACTCCTGATATACCTAGCAGTAGTGTTGGAGTCACAACTCCATCTAACCAGTCCGTCCTGTGTCAACAGGATGTGGGAGCTGCACTGAAAAGTAGGCAAGTACCATACACCTCTGGCTGCAACATGCATCCTGCCTGGAACATCTGCTTTGGATAAATATGGGGAGAGTTCAAGCTGTGCAGAGGAGGGTGCCTGGGCTGCCTCAGCCCATTTTCTCTTGCCCTTATTCTTCAATGTTTAAAAATTATGGAAAAAACATTCTACTTCTAGCTGGAGGGCAGCTTTAGTTAAAAAAATTACTGCTGAGTATTTGTACATAACATACTGGACGTTATTTAATACTTGAAAGCTACTCTAAGCCCACTAAGAATAACATTAATTTTGTTTGCTTGTTAGTTCTAATGATGCTAATTAATGCATATATATGTGCTGCTGATATCCTGGATGTAATTTGACATTAATTTTGTAAAAAATCAACTTGGGTAATCCAGCCAAAATAGAATTTCCTCAGAAAAAAGAGATGACAAAGCAAGACTGTAGTCCATCATTTCTTCTGCAAAAACATGAGGGGAAGTGCTAACCTGATACATCAGACCTACAGTAGGGGAATACTGCCTTCCTGCAGAGAAAATAAATATTTTTTCACTTTTATACACATCTCAAATTCTTATTTTAATGGACTATGTGTTTGTTTCCCTTAATTCATCCTGTTCTGACTTTTCTCATCTCGAAAGAGCTACATTGTACAAGGTTTTGGGTGTTTCCCCACAGAAATTCCTCCTTTTCCCTGTGGCAGCTTCTTGTACTTTGGTTGGACTGATCCAACTGCCTGTGACTTCAAGCTGTAAAATGTGCATCAGGCTACATTGTATTTTTGTGATGGATGTGACTGACTTGAGGCTCCTGTCCACAGGAACCCAGAATGACAGATGTGCAGCTGCTGGGATATTTCAAGAAAAGTAACCACATACTCCAGTAGGAGACTGTGGTCTGCTAGACTGGATGGGACAGGAAAAGGGCTAATAACCTGTTTAAAACTATTTTTATTGTATCAGCATCTAGCAACCAAAATGAGCTTGGGATTCACTTCACAGGATGCTGTAGTTCTTCTCAGAAGTGTTTGATCCTTGCAGGGAAAGCAATGAGGCTCTTGAGTGTGATATTTCAATGCAAATGGGCTGTAGCTACTAGGAGGTAAAAGAAAGACTCCACGGTAGGCAACAATAGGTCAGAACACTGTGCAATGGGATTTGGAATTATAATTTCCTGTGTACATGTGGAAAAAACCCTTTACAGATGTGATTCCTTTGAATGTGATCAGGTCTAGGGTGTAACTGTAGGCTCAGCATAACGAGAATGCTGGTTCCAGGATGCTCTCGAATATCTTATTCTTAAATAATTTGAGGGACATTTCAGCTTTTCCTGGCTGTATGAAATCCCTTTTAGAAAGTATATATTTAAAAGAAGTTGAAATTCAGGAGACCAGAATAGATCTGGAGCTAATGGACATGGTTCAGCATTGGCCTTGGGACAGTTGTTTTAGTGGTTGGACTTGATGACCTTAAAGGTCTTTCCAACCTAAGCAATTCTATGACTTCTATTCTAAGGAAAAAATGTACAGAAATTACAAAACTGTGCTTTGTCATATTTTCCCTCATCACGCTTCCTTCACAAGAAGCAGCAACTGTAGGCACTGGCCTTCCTTGTAGCTCTCTGCAACCAACTCAGCAGCCCTCACCAAGTCCAACCACTTTATCCTTTAAACCAAACACTTTTCCATTAAACCAAGTCATGACTTTCAAACTCACACAAAATGCTGCTTTGCCATGTTCCCATGTTCATGTTGTTTCTTTTGAATGCCTACAAGATTTCATTAAAATTACTACAAGAAAAGAGAATATGACTGAGATAGCTTCCAGAAGCATACTGGTTTTACTGGTTGGATATCTTCCCTTTTTGTTGAGCTTTTTTTTTTTTTGGAGTTAACTGAGTCTGTCAGAATGAATTCACAGGATGTGAGTCACAGGATTTTGGATGTCATTAGGTTTTGGGCACTAAAAGATTGCTCTTGCAGCAGCACTTGCAGAATATTTGGTGTTGTTCTGTTTCTTGGAAGGTAACACTGAACCCTGCTTTAACACATGTCTTCCATAAGCAGTGGTTTGTAGGGTGCAGCTGTAAAAAGTAAAGGAAATCATCTTCTCAATTGAAGAATCATAAATAACACCCATCTCCCAGTCATAAGATGAGACAACCTGCAGCGGCCACTGCTGCCCAAACTAATGGGACAAGGAGAATGGAGTTTTCTTTAGGTTTCTGACATGACACATCACAAAGAAATCCCCAGCCAGGGTCAAGTTGCACTAAGCTGCACTGTGCTTTTTGGGTTTGTGGTGTGACATAACCTCTGGTAAGGCATTGAAGGAACTGTAATGTAGAGAATGGCCTTTGAAAGGTCTGCTAGAAGGAAGCACTTGTTGAGTATGGGGAAAAAAACTTAGTGACTGGTGTTCCCCAAGGACTAAGTGCTGGCTCCAAGCAGTGCTCCAGGGTGTGCCCTGCTGGAAGGAACAAATCAACCCATATGTCCCATGCCAGTATCAGAGGCCACCCACTGTCACAGCAGAGTGGCTAGATGGTTCACTGCTCTCCAGCTGCCTCAGGGAGGCCTATGCAGCCCATACTGTCTCTACCTGAAAAACTAAAGGGCAAGAAGGGAAAGGACATGTCAACCAAGGGGTTAAGAAGTTGTAGGATTTTCACACAAATTCGATTCTAACAGCGTTAACACTTGAAGTGAGAACTTCAGGTTAATGACTGGTGACTTAGAGCTGGTGTAACTGCTGCTGTGCAGACCTGAGTTGAGAAGGGCCACTCTTGAGCCTCAGATCAAACCTTTCATCCTCTCCAATAGAGAGTATGTTTTCCTTTACTTTGCAATGCACCCTACAAACTTCACTGCTTTATGGAAGACAGAAGGATGCTGGTTTTAGTGATAAAATATCTTCCCTGTTTGCTGAGTGTCTTTTTTTTTCTTTTTTGGAGTTAACTGAGCATATCAGAATGAATTCACAGGATGCAAGTCACAGGATCAGGGATGTCATTAGGTTTTGAGCACTAAAAAATTGCTTTTTTGCAGCAGCAGCAGCACTTGCAGAATTTGAGTGGCTGCTCTCTGTTTCTCAGAAGCAGATAATGAGATGACAACTGCAGGTTCTAACCTGTGACAGGACGTATTACTGCACTGTGCTTGAGGAATAGCTCATAACTCATAGACCAAATGAAATAAGGAATAGAAAAGAGAGCGTTGCCTCTTCCAAGTAATAAGGCTTCTATGAGTTCTGATTTATGCATAAAAACCCTACCTTAACACCTCCAATGACCTGCCTTAAGAGGCTTTTCAGACAAATTCACAGCACCTGTTGAAAAAGAGTTGGCTGAGTATTGCAGTGATTGAGGATCACAATGATGATGATGGCCAACTGGTGCTTCCCAGCTGCTCTTTGCCATGCCCCTTCCTTGCCAGCCTCACTAGGGCTGGGTGCTCTGCCAAATGATTTCTCAACCACTTTGCAGGCAGACCAGAGGCTTGGAGCTGCCTTCACTGAATCAGACCCCCCACCATCTTGATGGGCAGAGCACTCCAATGTACCACACATCGCAGCAAACCAGTTCATTTACACCCAGTGTTTAGGAACCAATCTGGGCTCCATATTAGTTCAGTTTAATGCCCAGTTTAATGGGGGCAGGGTAGTGGTTCTAGCACATTCCAGTTGACAACAGCTGGGATGGCTCTGCTCTGAGCAGCTGCCTGAGCTGTGGCCTTTTCTGTGTGGAAAGCTTTGTTTTGGCTAAGGGCGGGTTTGTTGAGCTGCGGTTTTTTTTCTTTGCAGTGAAGTCTCACACAGAGCCTTTCCCTTTGCCCGTGGCATGTGACCCTGCCAACTCACGGGTTTGCATCCCCAATCAGCAAAACAACACCAGTTAGGAAAAAAAAAGAAAAAAAAAACGTTAAGGTTAATTAACCTCAGGTCTATTCTCAGCAAAGCAGGGCTGCCATGGATAAGTAATAAAAATAGCGGCTCAATGGTCCTTGTGTCTGGCAGAGCCTCTCTCTGTGATCTTTCAGTCAAACCCATGAAAGAGGATGGGGGGGAGGAGAAGCGGATTTGCTACTGTCCTTTTCTTGTGCCGGTATTCCCAAGGCTGCTGGGCTCTGTCCTTCAAATCATCTCCACCAGTAAATCATTTAGCTCAACCTGTCACTCTGGGCCTTTGTGAGGAGACAAAAGGTACCCATTTAACCCCAACCATGGCTGATTCTCGCAGCAGGGAATGAAGCTGCACAAAGGGCTGCTAGCAGGGATAGTGGCAGTTGGGTTGGAGTTCATGTAAACTGGTGCTGGTTTTCCCTCTTTTTATTTTTCCCTCCTTCTCTGTTGTTTTAAATTAACAAGACCTCTCATACTAGGATTGTTTTTTGAAGACCATGTTTGTCAACAGAGCTGTTCTGCTTAAGTAGTTTGATCCAAGACTGGCTTTCGAAGCTTTCAAAGGGCAAGAACACACATACCCCTATCAGCACACATCTACCACGTCTTTCATCTGGACAGCTTTTGGACCATTTTTTGTTAAAAAAAATAAATATGGTAACAAAACATCCAATTAGTCACAAAGAACCAGAGTTATTCCAGTCAACCTGTTATTTGGGAGATCTGCATGGCAATTACCAGGTTCCTTTCACTAGATGGATTGCTCTAACTCATCAGTTAAGTCTCTGCCAACATGGATCAGAACCTTTGCCCAAAGGCTGCACCTCAAAATGGGCATCTCCTGTACTACAACAGATTGTTCTCTGTCAGAAAAAGTCACTCTGTCCTTCACTGTAAAATTAAAAGTTGATCTCTTGATATAAAAACAAGTTTTTGACATTTTCCATAACAGCCAAAGTTTAATCTTCACATAAGACCCCCACCACCACCCCTAGACAAGCAGAAACCTAAACAAACCTTTGGAGAGGAACAAATTCACACAGTACTGATGGTAAAATGAGATTCAGAGAAAAACCCAAGTCATTAATATATAAAATCAACAAATATACACAGTTTTGATTGCTAATGATGCTTGTTTTAATCCACAGTAGAGTCCCCCAGTAATTACAGATAGATTCAGTGTAGTGCTCCATTTACTAAACCCAAGAGTGAGGATGATGAAGCCTCCCAATCACAAAATACCCCATCTGCGCTTCTCCAGGGTTATCTCTGTTATGTGTGTGAGATCCAAGAAATGACTGTGTGTGGACTTTTTTGTCACCTGTTTCATGTGCCTTTTACCAAAAGGCAGGTCAGGACGAGGTTATTGTTTCAGGGGTTAGATGCATTCATTCTCCTGTTGGGCTTCTCAATTGCCTTAAGTCCTCTTTTCACTACAAATTGCATGTCAGAATGTTGGGTTGGATATCAAATTCTCTCTTAACCCTGTCATTAGGAGGCGACTTTGTCTGTCTGGGTCACTCTTTTGATTCTTCTATTTTTGTGCTCCTCTGACAGGTCTATCCTACACCTTCCTATAGCTGGCAGAGTAGAGCCTCTTTGGGAAAACATGTTTTGCATTATGGGGTTTACAGCCTCATCGTCAGATTTTCTCATAGCTTCATCTTCAGTGAAGAGTGAAGGGGTGGGGGAGGAAAAGCCATGCTTTTCCCTGAGAGGATGTGAATCCCCTTTGCTTTTCAACCTATGGGGCAGAGCCCTCACAGGGTTCAGCACAAATGGAAGAAATATCTGATTTCCCATCCCATCTGGATTCAGTTTCTTTTCTTCCTTTTTGCATGGTTTGTTAAGAGACATTATGGAGCTCACTGGAGGGGCTGCCTGCACATGACTATGGTGGCACTGGGCATCCTGCCAGAATTTCACTCCAGGAGGCTGCAACAGGAATCTTTAATTAACTTGAACCAAAACACTGAAAGGCAAAGAACAAAAGAGTGCAGGGAGCGGGGGACAGTGGGGTGGGAGAGGAGAAAGAGAAGGAACAGAGAAGAACATTTCCCATACTAGAAATTCCCATCTCCATTTTTGGTCATGGTAGAACAGGATCACACAGTCATCCCTCATATGTATTTATCTGAGAATAGGTAATAATTCCTAACTTCTGTCCTATTTGGTTAATTTTGCCTTTCCACTCATGGAAGGACAGATCTGTGATTGCCCTTTGTACAGCCCAGTGATCAGTATTCTCTTGACACTCATTAATCTGTAGTTTTATTATATCCATCCTCTACAATCTATAAGAATCAAAATATAGGATGAGCGAATCAGAGTGTCTTGACCATTGCAAAATTCCACTGCAATTCTGTGACAGCACATGGGAGCTCTGGACGCTGAGCAAGCTCCTGCTCTGTCACAAGGTTTACATTCTGAGCATAAGCAAGAATTAGATACAGACAGATGGATACCATAAGTACTTCAACAGCATTATTCATCGTCCTGAAGTGTTTCCCAAACAGGACGGGTAATTTCTCACAGAGCCTTTCGGGATGCGAAGCAGTAGGGAGAACCGGTCTGAAATACCCTCCTCCCTTGAGCTCAAGGAATGAGTTGGGTGGTTTCAAGCTGTCTGTTTCCCAGTTAAATAAGTGCAGAATAATTACTCTAAATGCAAAACTAATGGTGATTTCATGCATATTCATTCACGTGAGATTGTGATAGAGGCTCTGGTAGTGTTCTAGCTAATGAGGCTCAGTCACTCAAACATTTGTGAAAACAAACACAGAAAGGACTTGTACAAGCTCGACATGAATTTACTGACACGTTCAAAGGAAGATTCAAGTGTGAACTGATTTGCCACTTGGTGGTTTGCATCTTCTGGGTAATGACATCCTAACTAAATCCAATTGGTGGTATCGCTGATGTGAACCAACACACAAGGGATTAACTTTAAAAGCACAAACCTGACCAACACTGAAACACCAGTGGGGATAGACCCAAATTCCAGAGGAGCATATGTACCTTTATGCACCCAAACTTGCAAAGCAAATAATTTAAAAATTTTCCTTAATCTCCTCTCTTAGGTTGATGTTTGGCATTGCTGCCTCTCTATGGCAAAGAAACTCTATTTCACAGCTCTGTAAAGGAACCACATACTTGCTAAGTGTAGTGTGAAAACCTGAGCGAGAGACAAACTCTTTGATAAGACCCTGCTTAGGCCTACAGACATCAGGCAGGTGGTAAAAGAATCATGGAATGTTCCTTTGAGAGGTCGATGCAAATTTTTTTGTAGCAGCCTTCACTGGAAGCCGTAACACATAGAGAGGAGACTTTGATAGCTATTTTTAACACCCCAAAAAGTGTATTATTTATATTATTACATATAATCTGCATAAAATATAGATTATCTATATATTGTCATTATGTATTTTATATATATATATGCACCCACAAATTTTAATATATATATTTTGTTTAATGATAGGTATTTTTTATCTATATCCTTTTTATGAGCCAGATTGGACNTCATGTAGTGATAGGACAAGGTGCAATGGTTGTAAGCTGGAACATAGAAGCTTCTGCATCAGCCTGAGTAGGAACTTCTTCACAGTGAGGGTGATGGAGCACTGGAACAGGCTGGCAGGGTGGTTGTGGAGTCTCCATCACTGGAGATGTTCAAGACCCGCCTGGATGTGTTCCTGTGTGACTTGGTCTAGGTGATCCTGGTGTGTCGGGGTATTGGACTAGATGATCTTTCGAGGTCCCCTCCAGTCCATAATGATTCTGTGATTAATTTCATTTTAAAAGAATTATGCAGGAGCTGTGTGAGGAGTGCACTTAGAGTAAGGATTCAGTTTATGTAACAAAATTAGCTACCAAAAAATCAGTCTTTTCTGAGTTACTC
The DNA here is from genome assembly GCA_013400115.1 of Rhinopomastus cyanomelas. NCBI lineage: Eukaryota > Metazoa > Chordata > Aves > Bucerotiformes > Rhinopomastidae > Rhinopomastus > Rhinopomastus cyanomelas. Next base: position 57,269 of record VXBP01002717.1, on the reverse strand, counting down.
TCGTATAAGTACAGAATAACTACCATGTAACTCTATTTAATTCAAAAATATTCTATTTGATGGCATTTGATGATTAATTTATCTTCCAAGCTTTCCCTATATGTCTTATTTTTCGTTTATTTTCAATATACATATGTATATATGAATTTTATAAATATATCTATATATCTGTGTGTGTGCAGAGCTAGACACATGAGAGATATCTGCTACACTGCCAAGACATACTCAGTGAAGAGTCTGAGCATGTTTGTTGGAACCTCTGAAGAATGAGCATGATGCAGTATTCTGCACCTAATCATTAGTGTGCTGGCTCATTTCTGATCACATAGGCCCTAAAATCTTTTTTAAACATTTAAATATATTAGGTGTTAACATTAATTGCTTCTGTCCTTACTCAGGCAGACAGACTGATCATAGCAATCTCAACAAATTTCTCATGTGATATAGTCCAGTGCACAGGTTGCTCTGAAATCTGTTATTATTTATTTTCATTAAAAAAACCCCAAATGAGTAAATGGTTTCCCATTCAAACCAACAGCAGAATCAAACCTTTTGAAATCCCTAATCAGCATTCATTGCTCATGTAATTAATTCCACTGAGGGCAGTAATGCTGGAGCTAAGGCAAAGGTAACTCACATTATTTTCGTGTGGCAAACAACCTCGAGTCTTTTCTGCTAGATGATTTTTGAACTGTGTCAAGTGTTCACAATTAGAAGTAAAATTATCGATGTGTGTATTAAGGGCCTTTCGCTATGAAGGCGAACATGGCCTATCCCATTCCATTTCTTTCACGTCAGCTTTCTGTTGGAATTTAGCAATTTATGCAAATGGGTCAGTTTTAAATGGAATATATTTAAATCTGTGTGGATCCAATAAAAATAAAGTTACCACCAGTCAAAATGTACCAGTTGTAAAATCCCTCGAGTCAAAAGAGATGATTTTATGGGAAGGCTCATGGACTTTCTCACTCACTGCTTCCCAGTTTGCTCCGTGACTGTGACTCCCAGCAGCGTGCAGGCATTCCTAAACAGACCCAACCCCTCTTTGCGCTAAGGTTCTGCCTCACATCAGACCCCAGCAATTTTCACTTTACAGAAATATTTAAAAAAATATAAATATTTGAAGGCTATGTGAGAATTCCCTTAGATCAGGATTTCAATGGAAACTCCTTATTAATGATGTATGGATTTCTTTCATTGTTCGGGAGGCCTGTGAGCAGTTGAAAGAAACAAGCAGGCCTTTAGTAGTGGGCACTAACAGCACCATTGTGCCTGCGTGGAAGCTCTTGGCCATTCAGTGTCACAGGGTCAGAAACAATCCAAGCTCCCAGACCAAAGCAGGCCCGAGAAGTCCCCACAGACCTCACAAGGCTGATTCTTTAGAGCTTGGGTGGGTTTCTGTGAGTGACGTGTTAAGTTCAGCTCTGGGAGGTAGAGAGGAAATTAATTTTTATTAAAGTTTACTCTCATTCAGACTTCCTACGCCCCCCCCCCCCCCCCCCTTTTTTTTTTTTATTATTTTTTCCCTGTTATGTTGAAAATCTGATGGGATCAAGTGAAACAGTTATTATGAGACCACCTTCTTTTCTGGTGCTTTTACTTCTGGTCATGGGGGACATCTCTCCATCAGGCACTGGGCAAATAGTAGTGATAGAAACTGAGGTATACAAAGCAGGGGGAGAGGAAAAAAGGCTAGGAAAGAAATTCATTTCACTTCACGGTCCTTATGAACCATCGTACTTAACTGCTATGAAAATATTTGAGTCCCTATTTATGTGGTCCCCTCCTTTTATAATATGTGACTGGATGGATGCTTTCAGTTAGAGATTGTAGTCAAATGACATCTTACGTATTTCAGAGAGGAACTAACTGCATAACCCTATAGAACTGCTGAAAAACCAGTAAATTCCAAATTTTGCTGCATGTTATCAAGCAGAGATGACAGATGTGTATTGGTTGTATGAGAAGTTCCAAAGCATGAACCTGTGGGCTGTTACAATGCACAGAATTTATTATCGTTTGTTGTGGCAGTGGAAAGAATTTGATAACCTGGATGCCCCAAATGTAGTCAAAACATTATTATTATATATATATGTGTATATGTATGTATATATAGCAAAATATTTTAAATATTTTATAAATGTTATAAATTATATAGCAAATATATTATAAAAACTTACATTACAACAACTGCCCTATCCCATTCTGAGTACTGTCAGGGAAATGTAATGGGATGGGAGGAATAAAAAGCTTTTCATGCACGCAACACAGCAGTGTTCCTGTTCTGAATGCTTTTAGGGCACAGTGGGGTGGGGTTTTTTTGAATCTCACCTTTTCCTTCATGACGAAGTTTCACATCTCTCCTGGCTGCACGATTCCAGCAAGACCTTCTTAAACTCATGTGGTAAATTTTGCAATAGGGTTATTGCTAAGACTGAAGAGAAAGTGTGTTTGTGTCCTGGATGTTCAGAAGTATAACCCTGAAACCAGTTTTCTTTTGCTTTAGCATCAGAGCCACACAGGAGTCATTGGGAATAGAAGAGCTCATGGTAACTGAGCTCTTCTAGCTTTGACCGATGCTTTGAAGTGTTTACCCTGCATTTTGGGTGAAACTAATGGTGAACCCTTAGTGTGTTGTACAGGGCTGTTTGTGGTTTAGAAATAAAATTTCTTGTGAGGGGGCTGACAATACTGCAGGGGGCCATCTTGCTTCACTGAACTGGAACATCCAGTCTTTTGAGAGCTCTCCCTCGATAGGTACTGAGATTACTCTCACTATAGCAACCATTTCCACTATAATACCTTTTTTTTCCCTCCCTAGTTTTATTTTGGGTTTTTTTGGTTGTTGTTTTTTAAAAAAAGCAGTTGCTTCATAGATTATCTTGCCACTTATTCTTTTTCCCAACACCTTCTATAGTTTCTCTTCCTAAACTTCCTATACTATCAGAGCCAGTTTCACTTCAGTTTTTGTATCATGTTGAGCTTCTGCTCTCCAGTTTGTACGCACAGTTGTGGAACTTTTTTTACAGAATGGAGCAAGGGCAAGAATGTGGTGCTTTTTGTCCTGCAATATCAATAAAATACCAAATAAGAAAATTCAGAGCTCCTCTTGGTCAGTTTGTCTGTGACCATCTAGTCAAATGATGGGGTAAGTGTGAATGAACAGTAGATACTCCTTGAAATTATGTTAATGTTATGTATCTCTGATGAAAATCCTGTACTATTGAAGGTGTCGCTGTAAAGTTAATTGGCTGGTTGGTAGCAGAGAGGAGAAAGCCTGACACTCCATGAAGAGCTGCCTCTCCAAATACAAACACTTCAAACAGCAGCATGAAGTCTAGGGAGAAAAAAAAGATTTTGAAGAAGTCTGCAAAAGACCAAAGAAAGCTGTTTGAGCTTGATCAGACACAGGGCTCATGGATCCAGTACTCCATGAGGAGAGTTGCCTCATCTGTGATCTTTTTTTCTGTGACCTATTTGCAGTCTGTCAGTGAGGAGATCCATAGGGGCAGTGATTTGATGTCCTGAATTCCTGACTATTAGTGATCATTCAGTCTGCATAGGTTCTCCAAAGGCAGGAACCAAGACATAGAACACAATTTAAATCTCTGTTGCTCTTTTTTTGGCACAGGCCCAGACATACAAAACTATAGGAACAAGAGTAAAGCAATACCACATGAGATAAACAGGTTACAGTGAAAGGTGGGCTCCACCTAACTCAGCACAACTTCTTGAAACAAAGATTTCTCTATTCTCCAGCCTTTTGACAACGAGCTGGCGTGTACAGTCTTGTTCAAGAAACTATTTCAAAAGAACAAGCCAGAGGTGTAGGGAGCAGTGTTTGTTTTAGCTGAGTTACGTGCTGCATAAGTGCAGAAAACAATTTTGCAATGCACCTACAGAAGAGTGGTTCTAGCCCTCAGTCACTGCAGGAAAGGAGGGACATTATTTGAGTGATTAACTCTGCTTTTGACCCTGGAGAACTAAAAAAACCCCACCAGCCAGCCACATACAAGCTGGGTTTGTGTTGCAGCTCTTTGATTGGGTGTTGACAGAACCTGGGAAGAGGAGGAGGAAGAAGCTTTCTTGGTTTGAATTCTATGTTCTGTCAAAGCTATTTTGCAACTAAATTGGAAATTTCCTTTCAACACTAAATGTGATAGCAAAAGTTACCTTATCGGCCAAATGTTTAACTTGTTGCTCCAGGGATGCAGATGGCTAGTCACAGAGCTCATGGAATCACAGAGCAGCTTGGGTTGGGAAGGGACCTCAATGATCATCCAGTCCCAATCCCCTGGCATGGTCAAGAACACGTCTCACCAAACCAGGTTGCCCAAAGCCCCATCCAATGTGGCCTTGAACACTTCCAGAGATGGAGCAGCCACAGCCTCCCTGGGCTACCTGTTCCAGTGCCTCAGCATCCTCACTGTAAAGAATGTCTATCTAACATCTAATCTAAATCTCCTCATCCTATCATTACAAAGTCTTGCAAAAAGCTCTACCCCAGCTTTCTTATAGACCTGCTTCAGGTACTCTAAGGTTGCTCACCATAGAAAGGACAAGAAAGAGGTTGCATTACACTCATAATTTCTAGTCTGTAATTTCATTCTTGTCTGTGAATTTTCAATGTGCTCTTCCATTAAAGGAGTGAAGATGTGGGAATGGCCCTTTTAGCAAGAGCAATACAAGCTAAATTGAGGCTGGTTATTAACTAAAGTGTGTCCTTTCAGCAATAATTTTCAAGTTGCTGTGCATTTGGGGGAAGTATTTTTTCATCACATCTTTATCTCAGTCAACTAGCACAGTCCAGTGTAGGAGGAGTGGGATAAGGAACAGAACTGGTCTCTAGACAGAGGAGTTGCCATTGCATGGACAAGTAGTCTCCATTGCCCATCTATAGGGTAATTCTATCAGCACTTCACAAAGCCCACAGATTTCACACTATAGTAGAGCTGGCACTGGAAAATACTTGCTGTTTTGATATGAAGACGTTTGGTGATCTCAAACCCTTTCCTAAAATAGAAGTCCCACAGCACAATGACACCTAATGGAGCAGTATAAGGGCAGTGTCAGATGCTGCTGACTGCACAGAGTGATTTATTTATTAACCCTGGGGATGTTCCACAGCAGATGACACTACAGCAGTTGGAAAAGCAGTGTGAGATGCCCTGCACCAGGGCGTTTTGGGGTTGGATGGCTGAACAGAGGTGCCAGTGTCAGTGTCACATTCCAAGAAAGAAAAGTTAAAGCTTCAGTAAATCAACCAGCTGCTCATGTTGGAGTCAGCTAACTTTGCTCAAGCAATAAACTTGAAGCCTTTTCCCTCAAGGGCTTCCTTTTTTGTCTCTAAAACAAAGGAAAATGAAATGAAAACAAGGAATCCAGACTCTGTAGCAGAGCATTCTGTGACTCAGCCAGCTGTTGTGCGGATACTGTTTTTGTAGCCCAGCTTCTTCTGAAAGAAGGAAAAGCCCGTCTGCCTATAAATCTGGTGCTAGGCAGGACATGATACAGTAGAGTGATAGTCTTCAACCCAACGCATATATGATAGGGAGTCTGAGCAGCCAAAAACATACAGTAGCTGAGAAAACCCCACTATTTGTTTGCTAGCAAAAAAAAACAATAGTGGTGTAGTTTGATGAACTTTGTTGTTCAGGTCCTCATTCATTAGGTGATTCCTCACTTCTAACCCTTCCAAAATTGCAGCAAATTAGTTGCACCAAGGGAAGTTCAGATTGGAAATTAGGAGAAACTTCTTTACTAAAACAGTAGTCAAATATTTGTACAGTCTGCCCAGGGAAATGGTGGAGGTGCCATCCCTGGAGGTGTTCAAAAGATGAGTAGATGTGGCACTTTGGGAGATGATCTAGTGGCCACGGAGGTATGAGGTTGAAGGTCGGACTTGATGATCTTAGAGGTCCTTTCTAACCTTAATGATTCTGTGATCTCCAGCTTCAGTGAAGATGCCCTCTAACCCTGTGAACTTACAGGTGCTCATGCTCTGATCTGTTAATAAAACCCAGGCAAATGTCTAACAGGGCTGGCCTGAGGTAGTAGGATAGAGGGAGTTGATATTAAAATCCAGAAAAGCACTAAAGAGACTCAAAAAAGAGGAAAATCTTCCATCCTTGAACTAACTTTGCAATCACATAGAAATAATTGTTGTCCTAAGGACACTCATAAATTTCATTGGGCTCAAGAGCCAGCACATCAGCCCTGTGCACACTTCAGTGCTCCCAGTATTGGGATATGTCATGGGCTGACCCCAGATCACCAGATGCAAATGTGTACATCAAGCATCAGGATCTCGGTAGCCACTATCCTCACAATAATTATTATTATCAGTTAGAACAAGGCTCCTCAGAGCAGATCAGCAGCCATGGGGCTCACGGGAATTCAGCAGCATGAAGACTTGTTGTACGAGAAGCAGTTCTCTTTTATTTAAAATAATTGATTAATCATGCTTGATGAAGCCTGAGTTTAATCCAGTGTGTTAGATAAGGAGATGCTTGTGGAAACACTTAAATGACAAAATTGCTTGAGAGAAGTCTCAAGGGTAAGGCCTTAAAGATGCTGGTTGATGAAAAACCCATCATGGGCTGGCAATGAGCTTGCAACCCAAAAAGCCAATGGTATCCTGGGCTGCAGCACAAGAAGAGTGGCCAGCAGGTTGGGGGAGGTGATCCTCCTCCTCTACTCTGCTCTCATGAAACTGTACCTAGTGTCCTGCATACAATTGTGGAGCCCCTAACACAAGAAGGACATGGAAATGTTGGAGTAGGTCCAGAGGAGGCCACAAAGATGATCAGAGAGCTGGAGCACCTCTGCTATGGGGAAAGGTTGCAAGAATATGGGCTATTCAGCATAGAAAAGAGGAGGCCCTGGAGGGGGACCTTATAGCAAACTTCCAGTACCTGAAAAGAGCCTGTATGAAAGCTGGGGAAGGGCATTTTACAAGAATTTGTAGTAATAGGATGAAGGGACATGGCTTTAAGCTGGAAGAGAGTAGATTTAAATTAGATGGCAAGAGGAAATTCTTTACAGTGAGTGTGCTGAGTCACTAGGAGATTGTGGCTGCTCCATCCCTGGAAGTGTTTAAAGCAAGGTTGGATGGGACTCTTGGGCAAACTGATCTGGTGAGAAGTGTTCCTGCCCATGGCAGGGGATTGGAACATGATGATCACTGTTGTCCCTTCCAACCGAGACCATTCTATGATTCTATGACTCAAAAATCCTTAATAATGTCAAAAACCTCAATGAAGTGTCCTGTCTTGCTCTTTCTCTATGCATGGACCATAGCAGGGAGCAGCTCTCCATCTCCACTCCCAACGGCATGGACAGTTACAATGTTGAATTTGGAGCCTAGAAAAATGCTCTAATTTACATCCTGAGCATTGAAACTCATTCCTGCAGACACCACTTAATTAAGTGTTGAGGACTGCGTGAAAATCGGCACTTTCACATTCATTGGAGTCTCTCAAAGTGGGACTTTTCACTCACATGGACAAGACAGTTGACACTTGGGACAACATAGTAAAAATAACTAATAGGAATAGAAGTTTGTGTTTTGCCCAGACCCATGTGAGCTTATGTTCTTGATTTCATAGAATGACCGAAAGTTAGGAGTTGAAAGGGACCTCTAGAGATCATGCAGTCCAATCCCTTGACAAAGCAGGATCCCGTAGATTAGATCACACAGGACCATGTCCAGGCAGGTTTTGAACATGTCCACAACCTCTTTGGGCAGCCTGTTCATTTACCACCAGTCTTTGGGCTTGAAAAAAAATCAGTGAACACCATATATATTTGTTTATATGATATGATATTATTTATTATATTTTTGCTTAATATTTTACATGCATATTTCATTGTGTATAATATGTGTTGTTATTTTACTATGTATATTATGTATTTTAAATTTTAGAAGTGTATGTTATTATGATATTAGTTATATTGTATTTATATAGAATTAACTACATAGCATGTTAATATGGCCATTGTGAACTAGGTGCAATACAAAAATGGATGCTTTTAATCAGCAAACAAGACAGGAAATTAATTGTGTAAGGTTTTTACCATCCTATCTGACAAAAGAAGAAGCAGATGTCCCAGTGAACTTTTCTGGTAACTTTAAAGCACAGAGACCGTTTTCATCACTAATCAGACGCAACCGGAGAAGCAGGGTGCAACTGCTTGGATTCTCCCACATACCTGCCCTACCTTGCTGCTTCCACCTCACTATATTGATTATGAGCTGGAGGTCTTTATGTCAGAGCTGGGATGCACCAGCAGTGATCCAAGTTTTCTAGACACAGAATCACCCAAATTGGAAAAGACTTCTAAGTTCATTGAGTCCAATCTTTAGCCTAACAGTGACAAGTCCTAGATAAAACTATATCCCTAAGCACTACACAACTCTTATATACCTCCAGGGATGGGAACTTCACCGTTTGCCTGGTCAACCTGTTCTAAGACCTGATAATCCTTTCAGTAAATAATTTTTTCCTGATATCTAATCTAAGTTTCCCTTGGTGCAACTTACCATAATTTCCTCTTGTTCTATCAGTTGTGACCTGGGAGAAGATACTGATCCCCTACCTCTCTACAACTTCCTCTCAGGTAATTCTAGACAGCAATAAGGTCTCCCCTCAACATCCCTTCCTCTAGACTAAATAACCCAAGTTCTCTCAGTTGCACCTTGTAAGACTTCTTATCCAGACCTTTTCACCAGCTTTGTTGCCCCATTTTGGACACACTTCAGTACCTCACTGTCCTTGTAGTCAGGGGCCCAAAACGGAAGGCAATACTCAGGATGCAGCCTTACCAATGCTGAGTACAGTGGCAGAATTACCATTTTGGACCTACTAGTGACACTATTCTTGATACAGGGCAGAATGCCATTGTCCCTCTTGGCCACCTGGGCACTCTGGTGGCTCATGTTCAGTCAGCTACCAATCCACACCCCCAAACACACCACTTGAAGGGATGGGTTTCCCACATCCTTCACAACATCTGTTATTGGTGTGGCACTGATATGAAAGAAACAAAATAAAAATGGCTGTATGAGTAATATTATGACATTTCCAGAGGATCTGCAAAGTGAGTCCCAGCTAGGTTGGGTGTATTTTAAGGTTTAGCCATCAGAACTTATTCCAGGCTCAAAAATCCCATTCTCTCAACTTAAAGTTCTCAGGAGAGCATGATAGCATCCACTTGAGAACACAGTGTATTTGCTCAGAAGCACTGACACTCCAGACTCTGGTGATGCACTAGTGCCCTTACAGATGATCTATTATACTTCCTACTGGTTGTAAAAAGAGTGCATTGAATGAGCCAGGTCTAATCTCATGTGGAGAAATGGAGCAGTAAACAATATGGCTGAGCCTGCTTTTGGATTTGCAGGCAAAGCTGAGTGAAGAGTTACCAGTTGGAAACTTACCAGTTTGATCACCTGCAGTTAGAAAAAAGTCACTGTCAGGGTGTTATTTCATCCCTGAATGATTTCAGGGTCAGTCGTGATGGGGCTCTGTCTCATAGACAGGCAGCACAGCTACTCTGCAAAGCTGGACAAGCTCAAGCAGAGCTCAGCAGTAATGCTACCCTTGGCAGCACAGTTGTGGAACACCTCCCCTAGAAAGCACCAAGGTGTAAGGAATTGCTGCATTCCTTCCTCACCGCAGTTTCCTCTCATAGTGTTGTTTTTGTGCCAAAGGTGTCAGTGCTAACCAGTAACTCCAGCTCCATGTTTTTGTAACTTTCTAGGCCTCCTTCACCACCAAGTTCATTCAGAGATGACCGCTGAAACCTCTGCTGTCCCTACACTTTTGCAGTGTCCTGTCTCAGTCAGTGCCTGTGTAGACTGCAAGTCATGACAGAGGTATTTGGAGCCACTGTTTACTCTAGCTGCTATCACAACCTTTTACAGAGCTAGATGGGTTAAATAAATAATGTAATTAATTACTCACAGGTCTTTTTGTCTTCCCCACCCCCAGCCTACAGAGCAGAGCTCACTGACCCACACTGCAAAGTAAAAATGAGAGAAAGGTGGTGTGGAAAGCCAACAAAGCAAAGTATAAGAAAAATAACCTGGAGCTTTAGAAAGGTAATTTCTCAGAAGTCTACGGTATCTTACAGCAAGTGATAGGACAAGAGGAAATAGCCTCAGGTTGCACCAGGGGAAGTTTAGGTTGGACATGAGGAAAAAACTTCTTCATGGAGAGGATCATCAGGCCTTGGAACAGGCTGCCCAGGGAGGGGGCTGAATTACCATCCCTGGACATGTTTCAAAGTCATGGAGATCTGGAGTTTAGGGACATGGTTTAGCGGTGGCCTTGGGATAGTTTGGGTTAATGGTTGGACTCAGTGATCTTGAAGGTCTTTTCCAGCCTATGACTTCTGTGGCTATTGACATTGGTGAGGAAAGAAAACATATACAAGTTTTTAAGGAATTTAATAAGTATTTTCTAGACAAGTATTACATTCCCATTAATGCCTCTCTGTGTAGTCCACCCTATCACCCATCTGTTAGTGATTCCACCACCAAAATGAGAGACAGAGTAAGCAAGAGAGACTTTCCCTTTCATTTGCTTTGCACTGATGCTTGAAAAAAAGAAAAAAAAAGAAAAAAAAAACCTAAAAGAAAACCTTTCTGGCTCTTTTGAATGTCTGCTCAAAGGTACCTTGGCGGCTCCTTCATAGGGTGAACTAATCTGTGACAACTGTAGCTAATCTGATAAGGCAGCCTGTATGTGTGTTAATGTGCTAATATGGGGGTCAGCAGTTGGGAAAACCCACTGCTTCATAAATGGACCCTCCTATCCATAGCCCTGCCAACATATGCACATTTTAACACCCATTTGGACAAGGAGACAAAGCAGCAGCCTTTGTGGAGCAGCGCAGAGGAGCAGTTCTCATGGTGGGAATTTCTGCTTCACAGGCAACTTTCTTTCAGATGAGATGTAAGGGGGCTGGTGGCCTGGACATGGGCTGCTCAGCCTGGTAGGCAGGGTATATGTAGGGAATGAAAGCCCCCTCCACTCAGTTCTTCACTGAGAGGGTGGAAAAAGTGGGTAATCTCTGCATGTGAAAGGGAGGAGAAAGGCAGAGAAATGGAGGAATTTGCCTCAGCATGTTGTGCCAGGCCTCTTTTATTCTGTATATGGAGCTTAGGGACATGGTTTAGCAGTGGGGCTTGGTAGAGCTGGGTTAATGGTTGGACTCAACAATCATAGAGTTACAAGGAATCTTCCAGGGTCATCTCGTCCAAGCCCCCTGCAACAAACAGGACACCTCTAACTAGACCAGATTGCTCAGAGCCCCATCCAGTCTGATCTTGAATGTTTCCAGGGATGGGGCTTCTACCACCTCTCTAGGCAACCTGTTCCAGGGATCTACCATCCTCAGATTCAAGAACCTTTTCCTAACATCCAGCTTAAATCTACCCTTTTTCAGCTTAAAACCATGACTCCTCATCCTATTGTTCCCTGCCCTTGAGAACAGTCTTCTCCACCCTTCTTGTGGTCCCCTTTCAGGTATTGGAAGGCTGCTATATGATCTTTTCCAAACTAAATGATTCTATGATTCTAGCCGGGATGAAATCACCTTGTAGACCACAGTGCTTTACCTAGCAGATGTTGAGATCAGAGTGTAATGTTGTGATGTGCTTTGCTTTATATATTGTCTTGGAGAAGAAGTCTTAAGTGCTCCACTGGAAAGACTAAATGACAGCCCTTGCCACTTGATTGGTCTAGGGTGGACTTTGGACAGTTGAGTTACTGGCTGGACTTTATGATCTTGAAGATCTTTTCCAACCTAAATGATTCTATGATTTTTCTCAGCTTTCTCAAAGAATTGGTGAGGCAGAACCACTATTGCAAATGGCTCTAAATAGGCAAATTGAGAAATATTATTTATTCCTTCCTACCTGGCTCCGATGATTTTCTGTTGGAGTTTTGAAGCCGTAACAATTGACCCCTACTGAACAGTGACGCCGTTTCCTCTCAGAGGAAGTCCTGAGGGAAGGAAGGTCCCACACAAATAAACTTCCACTCAGTACAATAGAGCAGCCCATAAATGTGGCCGTTTTTTCAGAGCATGGGTGAGGCTGACACTCTCTTCCTGCTCCTATAGTCAGGGGCTTATTGCAGACCTCTTTCCCTGTAATTTAAATGTTTGCTTAGCTTCTACTTCAGTACTGTTTCCCCCACACAGTGCAGATGTATCACATCTTCCTGTTGCTGTGGAACACAGCCACAATTTCCAACAGTGTGTTGTAGTTTGAGAACTGCCAGAATTTTCAGATATGCTTTCATGAAGAAGAAAAGTTGTGTTGTTTTCAGGGGGAACCCTTCCCTCAGTTGCCTGTCCTGGGGGAGGTGACACTGCCCTGGAGCCTTCCCCGGACAGGTCTGTCCTGGGGGACCTGTCCCCAGTTGCACAGGTCCCAGGACTCTTCCCCGGAAGGGTCTGTCCTGGGACCTGCCCCAGAAGGGCTGGCTAGGTCAGCCTATAAAAAGCAGGGTAGAGTCTTTGTTCGCCTTTTTTTGGGGGGCTGTGGCCCTGAAGGGAGTACCCCCCCACACTGCCCCGGGAACGGGTGGTGCGGGTTGGGAACCGCGGCTCTGAGGGGGACTGCAGCTCCAAGGGGGACCATGGCTCCTGAAGCAGCCGTGACCTGCCGCAGCTTCCGAATCAGCTGCGGCCCCGGCCTGACCCCACCACCGGCGCGTACCTGCCGCCGCGCGGTCCAGAAGCGATCCCGGCCGCAACTTGTCGTGGGTGCGCGGCCCCGAAGCAGTGCCCCAGACCAAAAGGGCCCACCTCGCCCCCCCCGCCACGGCAGCACAGTGCCGCCGCTGCACCACGCTTGGACTGGAGAAGCAAGACTGGTGCAGATTTGCCATCACGACCCCTCCACCATGGACAGCCTTCAGCATTGGTGAGCTGGGCTACTCCTCTTCCCCCTGGAGCTGAGACAGGAGATGGAGAGGAGAGGATCTTTGGAAGATCCTCTTGGCCACATGTAGAGTTTGTGGGGGGGTGCGGCCCTGCTGACGCAGCCATGCAGGTGGTCTCCTTCTTGGATCCTGCACGTGGCCAGGACCATGTGGCTGAGCCGCCGCCATTTTGGAAAGACTGATCAGCAGGAGGAGATGCTGTTTGTCATTTCTGCTGCTGAGAAAAGACTGGGAGCGCTTAAGTTTTGGGGGAGAACTCCTTCGTGCTTAGCTGAAGAAAGCAGAAGGAGTTGAGAATCCTCAAACCTTGGATCTGAAAGACAGAGACTGGGTTCTTTGAAATGCATGCAGCTGCACCGAGGGATGCAGGTGTGGGTGCTGAGAAAGTCAGGCCATCCCGGACTGACATGCTCTTTTTCCCAGGTCTCTAAATTGGAAGAAGATCCAAGGCCCAAACTATAGTGATCTCCCATTATATTTTCCTCAGGTTGTGTGATGGCATTTATGACACTGTTTCTAGTTTGTGTGCACCGACTTGTGTAACCTTTTTTCCCATTCTGTATATAGTTATAGTGTTAATAAACCTTTTTGCAGTTTCCCTAAGCCATCCTTTGTCTGACAAATTTTATCAGAGATGTCATTGAGACATCACTGCTTTGCTTTCCTTTCTTTTATCTTGAATTGTGGTCCTGAACCCACCACACAGTGTTACATAAATGACCATCTGTGGCAAAAAAAACCCCCAACAACCAAACCCAAAAAATGCTGATGCATAAGATTGCAGTGTGGGAATTTTAGCTAGCTAGCAGAACATAGGCTATTAATACACTTTTGACACTTCCTGACAACGAAGGTGAAACGCAGGGTTTCCTCGCTGTGACAGGCAGGGAAAAGTTAAATAAAAGAGTTAAATAAAGCCTGGTTTCCTAGGCTTCAAAGGCAGACTCATTATTATATACTTACATATATGTGTGTGCTTACATATGTTAAGCATATAAATGTGTGTTTTTTATATATATATGTGTGTGTGTGTGTGTGACACACCATGGTGTCTAATAGTGTCATCGGCGTATTCTTTAGGCGTCTTTGCATGTGCAGACTCCCATCATTAGCAGCACTGGAAACATGGGAATCCATCACACAGGGCTCACTGGCACAATAGTTATAAGTGGATGGTGGCAGGAATAAACTGCCAGTGCCTGTGTGGACGGGGATAAAGGGAAATAAAGGACTTCATTGACTTTTGCAGACACTTGGTGCAGTTCCAAGCACTAGAGGGGCACAAAGGCTGGTGGGGGTTTTTCTTCTGATCATCCCAAGTGTGACACTTGGTGCCTCCTTCTCTTCAAACTTCTGCTGCAATCTCTGGCCTCCTCAGACTGGGCTCAGTCACCTCTCACAGCAAGTCTCTCTCTTCTTTTCTTAGCACAGACAGCCCTGGCTACCTGCTGATCATTTCATTTTTCCCCACCTTCCTAATTTCAAGCTTTGTGTTCGCTTCAAAGCTCCCCTCATCCATTTTGTTGTTCTCAAATGTGTGATGCAAATGAAAACTTTCCAGGATGTCTGATTAAGAGCAAAATAACTTTCCTTAGCATGATTTTTTTTCTTTTTTTCCAAATGTTCAACTATTGAATTTGAAATTTGCAGGAAAAAAAGCGCAAGCAGATTGACATTGTGTACAGTTCGCTGTGTGTAGCCTGTACAACAGGATCACAGGGGTTTGGGCAACTTTTAAGAGACAGAGTTTTCTGATAACCCAGTCTGAAGTGCAGTCCAAAAAAAAATCCCAGTATTTGTGCACCAACAAGCAAACGTACGCACAAAGCAGAACTCTGCGCAGACCATGTGTCTGCAAGTCCTGCCCTCTCGGCTTCCACAAACCCTTTGAAATAAACTTAGTATTTCTGTTCTTACAAAATACTTTGGAAGCCTTTGTGCTCATTCATAGGTAACTCTGAAGTCCTTGAAGCTTGAGGACTGACCAAATAGTTTTCAACCCTCTGACTGATAGAAAATGATTCTATTGTTATTTTCTACAGATAAAATCATAGAATCATAAGGGATTGGAAGGGACCTCGAAAGATCATCTAGTGCAATCCCCCTACCGCAGCAGGATCACCTAGATCACATCACATGGGATGATTTCTGTGAACTGCAGGATGTGCTTTTGTTCATTCCTTAGAAGCAGCAATGGGTAGACATGTCCTTTAATAGAGTTGTAATAGTAGATAATATTTATATTATTGATTTATAGATATAATAACAGATAATACTTATTGATAATAAGAGACTGTGCAAGGAGGAGAGCTCTAGAAGAAATCAGTCAAAACAACTTGTTCTTTACTGAATATCAGATTTGGCCTTCAAATTCAGTTGAACTTCTTTCTCTTTTTCTTTTGATTTTTTTTTCCTGTAGGCAAGAAACTTCTGGTTTGTGGTCCAAGGAAAGGAATGTGAATGAAAAGTGAGTAATTTACATTAAAAAATATGCTGACACACAGAAGACGAGTAGTGGTATGAGTTTCTCAAAACTTTAGTCACATCTCTTCGCAAAGATAGGCCAGATTACCCTTTCAGCTTTACAGAGGGGGTTATGCAAGTTTCTCCAGTCTTCTCAGTAGCTACCACGAACTGCTTGTCATAACCTTAAGAGACCCTGAGAAATCGAAGCACATACTCAAACCTCTGCTGTGGGATTATTTTGAATCAAATCAAACACCCTCAGTATGCAGTTCTGGAAAAACAATGAATACAACTGTCACATTCAGCCATCCACTTTTAGTTCAGAAGACATGAGCCTCTGCCAAAGGACTCACTGTGGTATATAATCCTCAATTCCTTCAGGATTTTCATCTGCCATGAAGCATATGGTAAAAAGGTAAGTGTTCTGTGGAATCATTAACTTGCCTAAAGCAATGTGGATGTTCTTTATTTCTTTTCTTGAAAGACAAAGAGCATCTGAAAGTAGTTAACACCCCAAATCCTGTAGTTTGCTGAGGCAGCAAAAAATGAACCTGGAAATGCTAAGGGCTAAGCTTTATGTTAATTAGCCAATTCCCAGGGCAGTGCTTGTATTGACAAGGGTGTGTGATTGTTCTGTTTCCTTAGTTAGCAGCAAGAATGTAAGAGCACAACATATAAATACATTTATTTATTTATTTTATTTAAAAGAATTGGGGGGTGGGAGGAGGAAGGATTTTGTTGTATCACAGCTGCAGCAGACAGAAAAATTGCAGAAAGCCCAATTCTTATCTCACTCCAGCAAGATAACAGAATTCTCTTTTTAATGCAGTGGCACTCATTGTAGAAGGGAGTCCTTTCAGGCTGTCAAAAGCCTTGAGTCCAGCGCTACCTTGTAAAAAGCCCATTCAGTGGCATTCATGAACAATTTTAGAAGTACTGGACCCAACCAGCTCCTCGTGCTGAGGAAGGGCCAAACAAAACCACCAGAAATAAGTGCAGTAGAAAAGTAGCAGGGGCTGCACCAAAAGATGCATGGCCAGCAGATCAAAAAAGGTGATTCTGCTTCTCTACTCTGCTCTAGAGAGACCTCACATGGAGTCCTGAACCCAGTTCTGGAGCCCCCTAAAACAAGAAGAATGAAGACCTGGCCACACAAGCTATCAGAAGGCTGGAGCATCGCTGATATGGGGACAGGCTGAGAGAGTTGGGGCTGTTCAATTTGAAGAGGAGAAGGCTTCGAGAGAACCTGATAGCGACTTTCCAATACCTGAAAGGGGCCCACAAAAAAGCTGGGGAATACTATTCAGAAGATAGTCCATAGTTTCAATCTGGAAAAGGGTAGATTTCAGATAGACATTAGAAAAAAAGTTCTTTAGTCTGTGGGTGATGGATCCCTGGAACAGGATGCCCAGAGAGGTAGTGGAGGCCCCATCCCTGGAGACA